>OX422214.1:17545445-18145445 GCA_949130495.1 Sambucus nigra
GGATCGCCGGCGGTGGTAGGTTGGTGGACATCCCCTTGGCTTTGGCCAGAATCTTTTTTTTCAAAGAGGTTTTTTTAGTACTAGGATTTCAATTGAGGGGCTAGGGTTTTGATATTTGAAAAAAAGTTGAATTAGGGTTTCCATTTGTTCCTCCGTTCCATTCAATTTCTCTTTCAATTCTTGGTTACCTTCTCGTAATTCTTAGTTAATCTCCTCTTGAATTCGCGTTGCCTTCTTCGGAGCCATTGAAAATGTAGTGCACGATTTGTTGATACTCTACACACCGATACACGCTAACACCAATGTTTTGGAGCAACACCCGCTATGATACCAATTTGACATGAACTATACATCAATGACCTAAAAATCAAGACAATGTGATTTCTAGAGAGAAACAAAGATTTTCTTATATTTCAAGAATTGAGAAGTAACTACAAAATGAGAATTTAAGCCTATTTATAGTAGAGATATTACTTGCTAATTAAGTAATAGCTAAAATGACTAAAGGACCAATTAAGAAATAAAAGAATACCTAATTAGCCCAAACATGCTTGGCAACTAATTAAGGAAGGAAAAGGCCTAAAAAGAACTAAAAATAGAAAATACAAGGAAAATAAAAGGAAGATAAAATGGATCCCCATCAGATTTTATATTGCATTGTTGTATATTTTCCACTGAGCATTTGGCTCACTCCCTCTTTTTGTTATGTCATGGCAGGTTGGATGCAGTTTCGTGTTTTGAGAGTGTTATATAGGTAAGTACTCTCTTTTATTTTACGTTAGTAGCTCTGTACGCTTGGACTTCGAGGTGCTCCCCATGGGTCCTCTCATAATTTGATTTGAAATTGGAATCGCATGCTAAACAAGTGAGACGTTAATTAAAATAAAACTGGATTAGCAACATTATATAGGTTGTTCCATTGCACTACACACCTAACGCTCCGATCGGACCGAGTTTACTACGGGTAATCCATAAATTCTGGCCAAGGCGTTACAGTATTTCCCTCTCTAATTTTGTTTAATATTCAGGTGTTGACTTTTCATTCTATGAATGTTGCTGGGATAATTTTTCCGGAATTGACCTTTGGGTTTGACTTATTTGGGTTGATTTTACAAATTGTTTTTTAGAAAGAAAAAAAATTCACAAAGAATCTTAAGAAGTTTTGCAAAAAGTGAAAATGGACCTCATAATGGAAATAGTGAAAACTTTAGAGCCAAAGCGCATGAAGAAGAACTAGTAGACGCCAAGGTACAAACAATCCAGTACATTGTTGAGATGGATTTTCCTGTCTATCTTGGATTAGCCAAACAACATTTTTCAACCAAGTAAAAATGATACTTCAAAAGAAAATGATTCAACCAAAGACCAAAAAATTAGGTGCAGACAAAATTACCTTGGAAAGGGCACGCAATGGTAATCCATTTGTTTACATACTTGGTGAATACCTGTGAGCAAACATATCACTCGTCATGTTTTTTATGGAACAGAAGTTACAGGCAATTTAATGACTGAACAAGTCGGATGGAAAAATATGCACACATCTTTTTGGAGTGCAATAAAACACAATACTAGCAATCCACCCATTGAGTGAGAAATTATATTGACTTTTCTCTCCCCAGAAGCTTTGTATGCAATATCCAACTTTACTTTAAGGTCATCCATAGCCTTGTCTATTCTGACAGCAATAAAAAAACGATTGTAATGACATACCATTTGTATATAGATAAATCTATTCAAATCAACTTTGAGTACCGAAAAAACTGCTCAAATGAATTACCTATTGCTTTGCCGGAAGTCATAACCATATCCAAACAATGTGGTCCCTTTCTCATACCCACATCCAACAAGCATCTCAATCATATCATGAAAATGGTATACCATTGTAATGTGTAGAAATTTTGCCCACTGAAATATCAAGAAAAATATATATAGGATGATACATTTTCTCATGCGAGTCAAATGGAAATAAAAAACAAAGATTACTAAGGACTTTTTCCTAATATTATTAACAGAACTAAAAGTATCAAAAGATGAGTCTGAATAAACTTTTTGATTTTATTTCTTTTGGGTTTGTTTGTAGTTGCAAGCCTTTAGTTAAGACTGCAACTTACTGACTTTTGACAAGGATCAGAAAAAAAGAACCTCAAGACTTTCTAAACTTTAATTCTTATTCAGTTCCGGGATAATAAAAGACAAGCTTGTATAAATATGCTTTAGTAAAGATAGTCCTGATTCTACTTGCTTTCTTTAAGAAGAGATAGAAAAGGATAAAAGTGACTGCAACTCATAAAATAAATAAATAAATATCTAATAATTCAAAATTATTCAAAAGATAATACTAAAATATATGAAGCATGGACACGGATATGACATGCCACGTACACGTTGACACAGAAATTTTCAAAAAACTAGGACACGGACATGCCGAGGACACATCAATATGTGTATGTGCGTGTGTAATAGAGGCTTTCAAAAGAACATCTGAATGGAGCTGAACTGGCAGGCCTTTTTCTTTGAATGCAAATAAATCTTAAAGATGCTTCAAAACAATTGTATTGAACCTGTGTTCAGCCTTACGTAGAGACAAAACATGAGCACCACAGCCAAAATCTTTTCCAAAGTCATGCCATGCAGAGATATTTACTGTATTTTAAAGTTCTAAGAAAAATCAGAATTAATAGGAGTGGCCTTCGAGTTTGACCATGCCTGTCTTATAAGTAGAAAAGTTTGTCCGTTTCTAACCACCTCTCTCTCTCTCTCTCTCTCTCTCTCTCTCTCTCTCTCTCTCTATATATATATATATATATATATATATATATACTTGTATATATATATTCTATATATAAATTAAAATATAGCCAAAATATACTTTCATATGACAAGTAAATCTGTTTAATATCATATGGTTAAAGTGTGAAAAAAGTTCCAACATATATTAATGAATATACAGGTATATTACATTAATAATAAAGGTCGTGAGGAATATATGTGATGTAAATATTTGGATGACGTTATTAGTTATGTCATTTGTTAATGGTGCCACAGGTGACATGTTCCTTTTCACTGTAGCTATTTAACTGTTCTAGCTAATTATTCTATATCAGTTATTTGTTCTTGCTAATCAGTCATTTTTAGTACCTTTTCCCTTTCAGAGTTGCTTGTTGAGAGCTTCACCTCCCCTTTGAATATTGTGTTGCCTCATTTGGATATTATTGAGCTTTACTCTTGTGTCGGTTTTGCAAAGTATTCCATTACCTGTGTATATATCAATATGTATGCCATGATTCTTACGTTCTACTAATGAGTTCCGGAACTATACGTGCAGTGTATATCTTACACCACATTCTCAGGTCCTTTCATAAAAAGAAATCGTGATTAGTAACCCTCCTTCCTGCTCATATCTGGTTTAAGCTACAGGATTGTGAAGATTGTCGGATTGAGGACCTTGATTAGGGGTGGCAATTGGTGTTTTTGGGTCTTTATAGGGGTGGCAATTCATGTTTTTGGGTCGGGTTTTGGGCCGACACGAATACGAGACGACACGACTTCATATTTTTTTATCTAACACGAACTTGACCGGTATAGAACACAACACAACATGACTAACACGATTTCTTAAATTTTATGTTATCCGAATAAAAACACGATTGACACGATAACACGGCGAACACGACTCATAATTTTGACACGAACACGACACGACACGACACGAACACGAACACGACAGACTATGTCAATTTCGGGTCAATTTCATGTCATTCCATGTCATGCTTTCGTATTGTTTTGTTTCTAAAATTGCCACCTCTAGTCTTTTGGGTTCTGACGCGAGAAGGTTTCACTTCTTGGAACGATAATAGATCGCGAGACAGTAGAGTGACTATGATGGGTTGAATTCTTGGGTGGTGCTTGAGTGGTTGTAATACCAGATGTTAATTGGGTGACAATTGGTGGTGGTAGTGATAACAGTGGGTGGTGAGGCTTCAAAGATGGCAGTCATGTAACAAAATAAAGGAGTGAGGAGGTAAGTGTCATTGTTGAGTGCGAGTCTCAACTTGTGATATTATAAGTAATGGTGTTAAGCCATGGTACAACGAAACAAAATGAGAGTATTGATGGAAAGCAGTGTACAATAGAAATCAGGATTTTAAAGACGAGAGAGATAGGAGGAACGGAGAAAGTGACGTAAATGACGTCAAATGGGAGCAAGAAATGATATTTCTCTCTCTATTCACAATCTCTCAAAATTAAGGAATGACTCAAATGAGTCTACAAAACAGGTATTTATAGGAAGTAGGTTGTTTGGCCTCTAAGCCAACAATCTAATTACAATTATACCCTTAAGTGCCATTTAACCTTCCTTCTTCTAAATACCAAAAAAAAAAAATACAATGAATGCTCCAAATAAAGGAAATACTAAAAAGAAAAAAAAAGATAAGATGACGACTCCCTGATTTACATTACTCTCCCCCCTTGAAAAGAGTTCGTCCTCGAACTCAGAGGGGAAGGCCTTCGGTGTCACCATCAAGGGTCGTGAGGAGAGCTGGCGAGGATGGTATCTCTGGTGCCTCCTCAATGTAGTCAGGGTCTTCAGAAGCTAAGAGAGCTCGACGGCGAGGGAGAGAGCAATCGGAGGCGCGATGGCCCATCACCCCGCAATTGTAGCATTTGAAGGTGACCGGATGAGCATGAGGAGGAACCGTGACAGCAGGAGTAGTAGTGGTGGAAGGAGTCCCAGTAGGTGCAGAAGGCACTGGAGCTGGAGGAGTAGGCATGGAACGACTACGTGGTGGAGGGGCAGTCTGGTAGTAAGTATGACTCCACCTTGGTGGCATACTCCACCGCTTTGGCAAAAGAGGTGACCTCCCGCAAAGCAAGATCATGCTGTATGTATCCCTGAAGTCCGTGAATATATCGGCTAATGCGCTGCTCCTCACTCTCACTGAGGCGGGCTTGAGTACAGAGAAGCTGAAACCGCTCGGTGTAGTCCAAAACGGAGGAGTCCTGACGAAGAGACTGAACCCGTAAAAATAAGTCTCGCTCATATGTAGGGGGAACAAAAGCGGTCATCAACTGCGCTCGGAGCTCAGTCCAGAACTGGATGGGAGGAAGGCCCTCACTGACATGTCGCTGCTCCAAGTCATTCTACCATACACTAGCATAACCTTGAAACTTAGTTGCCGCTAGAAGAACACATCTACGACCTTTCAACCGTTTACTCAAAAATGCGCTCCATGGCGGCAAGCCAATCAACAACGGCAACAGGCCGCAGGTTGCCGTCAAACTTGGGAACATCAACGCGGATATCACCCTGCATATCCCAGGAAAGTAACTGGAGGGCCAGTTGTGTGAGAGTATCACCACCCAGAAGGCCGAGGGTATCCTCATCAATAGCATCATCGTCTGGCAGAGGCTCAATAAGTAAGGCTCGTCGTGGCTGCCCCCGAGGCGGTGGATGAGGATGGTCAGGAGCAGGTGGGTGAACTGAGGTGGCAGGAGGAGTAGTGTGAGGTGGAAGAGGCTCACGAGGTGGGGAAGGAGGAGATGGAGGTACCAATGGTTGGCTGTAGGCGCATTGATTCATTTGGTGGCCTTTTTTATAGCAAACAAAGCAATGGCGCTCGGAGATGGGGACATAGGGGGTCACCTTGGGGTGGAGGGAATCAAATGGGGAAACATCCGTGCGCCACTCCGTAGGAGGGGGTGGGTCAAAGCCACTCCGTAGGAGGGGGTGGGTCAAATTCAGGAGTAGAGTGGGGACGGGGGGAAGGAGGTTCGGTATGGGGAGGTAAGGTAATCCATTCCCGGACCCTCTCTTGGGAGTCAACGGGTGGGTGCGGAGTGAAAGGAACGGGTATCCCATGGGGGTGGCTGATGTGGGGAAAGGTATACAAAAGAGGTGGGGGCGGAAGCGTGGGGAACGTGGAATGGTGTGGGTGAGGGTGTGGGGGAAGAGAAGGAGTGGGGGTATGGGTGGTATGTGGGGGTTTTCAAGATGCTTTAGTGGGTGATATGTGACACCCCGACTAATTAAATACCGGGTAGCTACACCTTTATTCAAATTAATACGAAATGCCAAGTTGGTTCAGTTCATAGCATCACTTAGCATCACTGTCGAAAACATTTTAACAATTATTAGCCACCTAATATTTAAAAAAAGAGATGTCAATTTTAATTAAATCCAATTAACATGCAATGAGTGAATTATGAAATGCTACATAAATTCCACAACATAGTCATCATAGAAGTACCATAATTAATAATGAGTCTGGAGGAATACTCCTCACAACAATCTGAATACTGAAATAAACAAATACCAAGTCTGCATCACTAAATTAATTACAACCCAAAATCTGAAATAACTGAATAAGTAAAATGTCTCTAAAAGGAATGGGGCGACATGCCCAACAAATAAGATAATCTGAAAATGGAGTCAAGATCGAAAATGGAGGCGTCTATTGTCAAGGTCCTGTAACTTCCACAGCAGCTACAGCACGTCACCTGAATGGAACTCCTATACATGGTGTCCTTGTGGTTGGGCACCTAAAAGATTTTACAAAAATAGATTTGAAAGCAAACGGGTCAGAGCCCGATTGTGAAAACAGTTTAAAAATTGCAAGTGTTTAATATCATTAAACAGTGAATATAAAGTACATGATAGTGTGTGCACTCACATGAGTTCCTCACCCCTCAACTAATTGTGCACTCCTATCGTACCCGTACTCGTACCCATTCTAGTTATTCCCACATCTAACTAGTCCAATACAAAATCTAACATTACTATACGATTCCCAATTCATTTCCCGACATCTTATTTTAAACAGAATGTTTCACTTTTCTACTCTGTTCTAAAAGCCCCGCCTAGGCTCCGCCTAGGCTTGAGGCTTTAGAGAAACGCATCACCTACGCCTTATTATTGGTAAAAGCCTTAAGGCACACTTTTTTTTAAAAAAACAAAAGATTAGTAGACAAATATTGATTATGAAGCATGAATATGAGAAAGATGGCTACCAAACATATGGATATATTTTCAAAATTCAAGGTATGTACTATTTTATTATATTACTAGCCTTGGAATAATTAAAATAATAAAAAAAGGAAAAACGCCTTTTGACGCCTAGACTTCGCCTAGGCGCGCCTAGGCTCCTAAGGCTTGAGGCTTGACCTCTACGCCTCGACCACGCCTCGCGCCTTTTAGAACCTTGCTTTTCTACACAGTTTCCCATATTAGTACTACTAATTACTAGAGATCTTCCATTTCATCTTTACAAAACGTTGCTATTATTTATACTCACATTCATACATGACAGTTCATTTCAATTAACAGTATATTATTCTCATCATAAATATACAATACTAGCACCCCGGGGCTAAGCTGCGGTGCACACATACTCTGTTATCCAATCCCGGTACATCACGTACATAAGGACCACGTATTCCGAATCTCTCAGGAATCGTTTCACTAGACAACAATCACAAACAATGGAGGCGAACATAGTTCACATCACATGGGTCACGCACATACCTACGCACCCATGATCAGCAGACTTATTAACTTCTCAATAAGTCCTTCTCTGACCTATGTCCTCAAGGTACCAATCTAAATCCCCCCGTAGGCACACAAAGATTAGATGGCCCTGATCGAACGCCGACCTCCCCTGATAGCAAGTACGGTAGGTATGTTATACACAGATAACTACATATACAAAGCATTCGCACATCTTAGATATCTCAACATATTAATAAAGGTATACTCTCATTCTTATATCATCATTTAATATCATTCGCTTATAAGTTCCCGGTTTATATATATTAAAGTCGTCAACTCTTCTCACGTCGTAATTAGGTACTCGCTTCCAAATCCACAAAGGTCATCCGGTTTACTATAAGATCCTAAGTTTTTTACTCTTCAACGTACCCCAATTCTCACAAATAGGGGTGTTCACGGGTCGGTCGGTTCGGTTTTGACCGGGTTTTTTGGGCCGAACCGACCATGTCGGTTTTTGGAGGAGGAGAACCGAACCGAACCGAAAATGCTGAAAAACCGAACCGAACCGAATCGGGTCGGTTTTTGACAGGGTCGGTTCTGTTTGCCCGTTGGTTTTTGACAGGGCCGGTTCGGTTTTTTCCTTTATTTTAATTAAAAATATATTTTTTTAATACCTATTATAAATATAAAATTAAAAAATATAATATAATATGTCAACACTAATATAAATATAATATAAAATATAAAATTAAAAAGTATAAAAATTAATTCGGTTCGGTTCAAAATCGGTTTTTTTATGCCAAAACCGAAAACCGAACCGACCCCGTCGGTTTTATACCTGATTAAACCGAACCGAACCGACCCTCAAAAAAACCCGGCCCGAAAATTTTCGGTTCGGCTCGGTTTTGTCGGTTTGGTCGGTTTTTTTGCACCCCTACTCACAACTATACCCACTAGTTAATAGGGGAAGGTTATCTCTCCATATAAATAAGTCTACGGGACATTTGAAATAAAAACAGGACAAAAATTCCATTATGTCAACTCGTTAGAAGTCTCGTTCGAACGAGGTCGTTTGAACGAGTGTCGTTTGAACGAAAGGCTTCGAACGAACTACCAACTCGTTAGAAGAGATACTGTCATCTCGTTAGAAGCTCGTTCGAACGACCTGGGCAAGTCTTCTAACGAGATGGCAGATTAAGCCCAGAAATCCTAAAATCCGTTTTTTCCACATTCATCTCTTCTCTAAATCCACCCTAAGGTCATCCCAATAGCATTTTAATGTTCCTAAACCACTCTAAATCCTCTTAGGTCGTTTCTTAACATCTTTATGGGTTCAATTACTCCAAATCAACATACCATTTATATAAATTTCCAATTTCTCACTCCAAACCCTATGAACATAAGCCTAAATTTTAAATGCAAATAAAGACTCCTTAATAGTCCGATTTCAGATCATCAAAAGTTATGTTTTGTATATTGAATTTGTCCGTTTATCATTCTACATGCAAATCCCTACCCAAAACCACAAGTTTCACAATAATTCCATTGGGTGTTCTTCATCAATATTTTCCAAGATATAAACAGATTTCTACACTACACATGGAGGAAATATTCAATGCAAATAACGACATCAAAACACTTGCCTTAGATTCGTTCTTCTGAATTGATGTTGGTGAATGAAGGTCGATTCTCCTCTTTCTCTCTACAGATTTCTCCCAAAGATGGTGATGGTGGCTAGGGGTTTCTTTTGGAACCTCTTAAGACTCTCCCTATAACTCCCGTACTTGTTAAATGTTGATATTGGACTTAGTGGGTTTATTTCTAATATAAAATTAACTCCTAAAATTCGTGGATTTTAATTCCCCTATTTTTAAAATTACCAAACTACCCTTCTGGGTTGCCGGTATGGTCCAAAAATTCCCCGGGACCCAAACTAAACCCCCGGCTAGTGTTTTCTGACTATTTCGACCCTTCCGGACACGTTGGCGCACTCAAAATGACCATTCGGTTGATAAAAATGTAATTCACTTATTAATTCAAATAATTACATTCCTGACGCGACTGACACGCGCGTTCCAATTAAATTTCCAAATTGTCGTATTTCAGTCTCGCGACAATTTTAATATTTCAATATTCATATATTACCATATATACACATCATAATCAAATACCAACTCACATCTCGCTAGTATTTATATCCGGATTAATTCTCAATTAATTCTCATTAAATTTAATCAATCCCTTTGTTGATGTAAAAAATTAGATCGCTCTAATTATTCAATCACAGATAAATAAAATGAGACAAAGATTTTTAAAGTGGTTCAGCCTTATAAGAATGGCCTACGTCCACTGTTATGTTATTGCTGAGTGTTTGGGAATTCTCGAATACAAATTCTCTCAAAAAATTCCCGTCCCTTTGAATGAGGGTGATACAAGGTATATATAGCCCTTAGGCTGTACATGAAAGGGTTGATACATTAAATGATATACATATGAAAGGGTAATACATTTAAGGCAGCGTGTGTGTCAAGATGATGAAGATTCAATGAATAGTTGAACTGTTGATTATCTGGCAATTAATGTTACGGTCGAGATGCAACTCGGACCGCCTTAATTGTTCGTTGCTCAGGAGTTCCTCGAAGCGCTAGAGTACCTCGGAGTGCCAAAGTTCCTCGGTGTATCCTCGTTATTCGGAGAGAACATGAGTTGGTCGGGGAAATGAACTTCCTCGTTGCTATTGTGCCACGTAGATTGACACGTGTCTTCGTATTATTCGTCCATATCAGCATATTAATTTTGGTATCAACAGAAGCCCCCAATGTTTCATATTTCGAACTTTGAGGAGTATGGAACATTCTTTCTCGGTATATGGCGATATTAAATGATTTTCCTGGGTTTTAGGAGCCTTTTCTTCATATTTGAATTTCCTTCCAAATTCGCAGAATCCGCCATTTTGCTTCGGTCTTCGTGCCCTTTTTGTCCTTTTAGCCGCCGGAAGTTCGATAGTTTCTTTTTGTAATCATTTCTTTCGCCATTTCCCAAGGCACAGTATTTAAACTTCCCAAGCGATCATACCGTCCTCTACCTTTTCCAATTTTCTTGCTTTCGAATTCTCCATAGTCTTTCTTTCTCTTGTGCGTTCATCCCTGTTTTCGTTCGTTGTCAACAGACCTTCTTTCTTCCTGTAAGATCTTCTTCCTTCTTCTTTTATTCACCATGGTTTATATTATTGAATCTATTGAAAAATTCCGTTCTGATTATTCCATTCCGTCTTGGGTAGCTCTGGTGAATCTTCCTGAGCCCTTTGATTATTTTCGTTTGGCTGAGGGACATTGGTTCCCCAGCCTCTTTATTGCTGAGTGTGGATTTTCTTCTCCACCCAACTCTTTATACTTAGAATTCTGCCAACATTTCGATGTTGTTCCTGCAAAAGTAGCCCCCAATACATGGAGAATAGTTAATGGGGTGCATAAATTAAATCAAACTCATGGAACTCGCATAGGAATTCCTGAGATTATGTATTGCTATAGATGGGCTGTTTTAGATAACGTTTATTATTTAAAAACCAGATTTTTGAATAGAGCTTTAGTAGTCAATCTCCCTGATGCCAACAGGGATTATTTTGAACATGGGTTAGTTTTCAAAAATTGGCAACATGCTCCTTTAGTCGGAGACGGAGTGTATGAAGGTCCCAAATGCCCCTCATACGGCAATGGGATAGGTTATTTTCATTTTATTTTATTCTCGAAATTGTGACTTCATCATGTTTGAATAAATGCATGATTGACATTTCAAATGGTTTTTGTTTGCAGTTAACAGCAAGAGAAAAACTCCTAAAGAATCAGAAGTTAATATAAGGCAATTGAAACATATCTGGAGCTTGCATCAGAAGATTGCAGACGAGCACATCAGGTCTGCCTCATACTTGTTGCAGTACAGGAGTTATACGTCGTCTTTTACTGCTCGCCCTGTGGTCAGCTCTAGTGATCCAATGCAAATTCCTGAAGACTCTGATCCGGAATCTCATATTCCTTTGAGCCAGAAAATGGGCAAGAGAAGAGTTCCCACTCTCTTCGAGGAGAGTTCTTCTGCTGGCGATGGGAAGAAAACCAAGGTTAATGTCCCAAAGGGGACAAAGAAAATTGATGATGCTCCTTCTGTTGCTGTTCAGAAGGTTGCCGAGAAGCCCCCAGTGGTTCCTGTGCAGAAGGATGCACCTGTTGAGATAATCACTTTCTCACCAACCAAAAGTTCCTCTTTGGTTGAGGTTGCTGAAAAGGCTCCGAGGAGATTGAGGAAATCCTCCTCGGTCAGTATTTCTGGAGCCATTCCCCAGCTCCCGGCTGGTGGAGATGGTGTTCCAATTATTGTTCCTCCAAGCTCTACAATGAGTTTGGCAAAATTTTCACCCATCCCCGAGGTGCAAGGTACTGAAGAAGACCTTACTCGGGATGTGATTACTGCTCTGGCTGCTCGTCATTTGGCTTCAGTAAGTATCTCTACTCCGAGTTTTTTATATTTTCCCTGGTTGTTTCCCATGTTTGTTTCTGATTTCATTTTCTTCTTTTGATTGCAGTTGACGAGTTGTTTCAATTTAATCCTTAAAAAGGATGAAGCAATCAAAGCTTCTTGCTCCTCGTCCACTGTGGAGGGAGCACTGGAGAAAGCTATTAAATCTGTGAGTGAGTCCCGTCAGAAGTATGACGATGATAAAACTGAATGGGAGAAAAAATTGGCTGCGTCTGATGCAGAGAAGGTACAACTGGGTGATAAGGTGAAGGACTTGGAGAGAGAAAATAAAAATTATGCCGAGAAACTTTCAGGCTTTGGGGAGCTTGAGAATAAATTGAAATCGGCTGAAGAAGAGCTGACCCTTCTGCGAGAAGTAAATCGCCAGAAGGAGGAGGTGGAGACCAAATTGAAGGCCACCGAGAATCTTATGTCCGAGAAGCTATCCTCGGAAAAAATGAAGAGAAAAACAGCTGTGAAGACGTCCTTTAAAACTGGTTGGGACAAATGATGGGACAGGGGGGTGGCAGCTATGACGACCCAGGTGAAATATGGAAGTCTGAAATATTTTCATGATGGTTGGGTTGCAGCACTGCAGGAGTTGAAGGTGAGTGAGGACTCAGAGTTATTTCAACAACATCTCCCTGGTCCTCCTCCAGTTATTGAAGATGAGTCTTCAGACGAAGCTGCATCTGAAGAATCTTCAATGACTGTGGGTGATCAAGTCCTTGTTCCATCATCCAACCAGACCGCCACCGAGGATATTTCGTCATTGCCTGCTCCTTCAGAACAAATCCCAGCTTCTACTAATCAGACCATTGTTCCTACCGAGCAACCAAGCTCCTCGTCCCAGCCTCCCGAGAAAGTCTTGGGAGACAAGGAAAAGGTGTGAAGTTGTTCGGTACTCTTTTTCTGTTCTTCTTTTACTTATCCTCTGTATTCCAAACGATGTAATCTTGTTGATGATGTAATAAAATCACATCTTTTTGTTCCTCTTCATTGTTGATGCTCTGTCTGTTTTTATTTATTAACTCTTGCCTTCTCTTCTTTACTAGTTTGTGGCTAGAATGGAACTGATATCTGCACATGATACAAAGCTGATGCAGCAATGCCATGAATATTATAAGGCTGGTCATACAAATTTGAGTGTATCAGAAATTGTTGACATCCTTGGCCATGATGCTTCAGAACAAGCAATTGAGGCTTATCAGTACCTGAAGGATTTACTTGACCGAGCTGTGGCCAACAACGTGGCTTACTATGACTTGATCGAGGAGCTTCATTGTACCTTAGAAGATCTTCAGAATCAGCACAATGAATCAACAGCCTTGTTGCACAAGGAATATGAGAATAGGTATCAACAGCTTTCCTCTGAAACAGGTCACAAAAAGATTATCGCTGGGTACGATGTTAGGGAGAGAACCCTAAAAGGTGAAGTTGAGGCCTGCAGACAGATCGCCGAGCTGCTGGAACAAGAGAACAACAATTTGCAGAAAAAGTTGGCGCAATATGAGTCTGCAGCTTCATCCTCTACTGCCTTGGTACCGGTCACTGATGAAGGATTCTCATTCTTAGAGGTTGAAAACGCCAAATTAAGGCAAGAATTGGATACTTTAAGAAAGTCTGGTGTTTCTGCTACTGCTCGGGGACGAGGAAGAGGTTCTCGTGGGCGAGGGAGAGCTATTCAAAATGTTGTCGAGGAACAAAATTCTCCACCTGCTCGGAGTCGATCAAGAGTTCTCAGCCGTAGTGTTGAAGAAGCTCGTACTCTGTCAACATTGGAAACCCAAGCGTACCAACTGAACGCCAAAGATCGGGCTTTGTCTGAAATGTCCAAGAAGAACCTATCTTTGGAAGATCAACTTACTGCGATGAAGTCTGCTTTGAATAATAAAGATGTTTTTGCCAGGAGCCTTCACGAGCAACTAGAGAGAATAACTTTCCAATTCCACAAACAACCTCGTGAGTTTTGGATGGCAGGCTACAATGAAGCCCTTTGTCACTTGGACGCTCGTCTTGAAAATGCCAATAATGAAGGTTATAAACAAGGATGGTTGAACGCACTGGTGTGTTAAAGCTAGAGCAAGGCCATTATTTATGGGATTATCATGCTCCTGGGCTTCTAGACTTGCCTGTACCGCCTTATAAACTGGACATGGAATGGATCCCAGCTCGTGCCATTCCTCGGAGCTTAATTTCAAAATATCTTGGTGACTATAGTCTTCATTCTCAGATTGAATTATCTCGTCCCGAGCATCTCTTGGATACTCCTTCAGTAATGAATGTCAGAATGTTGAGGGACTTGAATTTTATCAATTCTCCCCAAACATTAAATGATCCTCCTGCTGGCGAGGAACCTGTATCGAAGGCTGAGGGGAAAAAACCAATAGAATAGGATTTAGTTAGCACACATATGTAACTTGTAATTTATTTTAATGAAAGACTTTCATTTTCTGTTTGCAAATCTGTATTGCTATTCTTTTGTACTTGTCTAACACTTTTACATCTGTGCATATGTATCTGTTAAAAAGATAACAATTTTGTGCTGTTCATCAACCAACTTAGTAATAAACAGTTATAAGTATCAAAAATGTTGTTCGATCACTTAATAATAAAGTAATGAATATAAAAATGGTTAAAATCTTTCCAACCAACTAAGGTTGTAAAATTGTACTCGTCGACCAAGTATAATTAGCGAGAGTTTTCATAAAATGTGTCCGACCAACCAGGTTGATAGACCCTCCTCGTCAATAAAGTTATCCTCGTTGACCAACTACAATTAGTGGGTTTTTATCCCCGACCAACTACACTTGGCTCAGTTTGGAATATTTTGTATTTTCTAGAATGGTTTAAGAATGTTGTTCTTGCCCTTTTACCAACCAGAGTAGGTCATGGGTTTGAACTATCGGGTTCTTTCGAACTATCTTGTCCACAAGCTTTTTTACCAACCGGAGTTGATCACGCAAGTGTACGCCTCCTAACCAAAGGAGTATAATTTGTTCTCGCCCTTTTACCAACCGGAGTTGGTCGTGGGTCTGAACTATCAGGTTCTTTCGAACTATCTTGTCCACAAGCTCTTTTACCAACCGGAGTTGATCACGCAAGTGTACGCCTCCTAACCAAAGGAGTATAATTTGTTCTCGCCCTTTTACTAACCGGAGTTGGTCGTGGGTCTGAACTATCAGGTTCTTTCGAACTATCTTGTCCACAAGCTCTTTTACCAACCGGAGTTGATCACGCAAGTGTACGCCTCCTAACCAAAGGAGTATAATTTGCTCTCGCCCTTTTACCAACCGGAGTTGGTCGTGGGTCTGAACTATTGAGTTGGTCGTGGGTCTGAACTATCGTCTTCTTTTTGCTGTTGAACAGCGTAGTGTACAACACTAATATTCCCCGAAAAACTTTCAAACAAAGGAGAGAAAAAATTGTGAAACATCATCGTTTTATTCATATTGATGGAACTGCTGTACATTTTACATTACTGATAATACTTGCGAAGGTGTTCAGCATTCCAAGCATTCTTAAATTCCTCTCCTTCTAGAGTTGCTATTCGGTAAGTTCCTGGTCGAACAACTTCTGTAACTCGGTAAGGTCCATGCCAGTTGGCTTCAAGCTTATTGTGCTTCTGAATGACCTTCTTTAGCACATAATCCCCTTCTTTTAAGTCGCATTTCTTCACCCTTTTGTTGTAGAACAGAGCTGTGCGTTGTTGGTAAGCAGCATTCCTAATGGCGGCCTCTTCTCTAACCTCCTCGAGCATGTCCAAATCTAATCTTCTCATCAAGTCACTGACTGGGGAATTGAAATTCAGCACTCTGTGTGTTGGGAGACCCAACTCAGCAGGTATTACAGCCTCACTTCCAAATGCCAGCATGTATGGTGATTCTCCAGTTGCTGCTCGGGGAGTTGTTCAGTAAGCCCACAATAGTGATTGTAGCTCATTAATCCAATTAGCTTTAGCCTCATTCAGCCTCTTCTTCAAACCATTTAGTAGCGTTCTGTTTGTCACCTCAGTCTGCCCATTGCTTTGAGGATGACCTGGTGCTGAATGGGTCTTCAGGATGTTTGATTGTTGACAATAGGCAGCAAACTCCTCGTTGTCGAATTGTGTTCCATGGTCTGTGATGAAGGCATGAGGGAGACCATATCGACAGATGATATTCTTCCAGACAAATTGGTATACCTTCTCGTACGTCATATTGATAAGGGGCTCAGCCTCTACCCACTTAGTAAAATAATCTACTGCGACGACGAGGTACTTGAATCTTCCTCGAGTGGTCGGCAATGGTCCAACCAAATCAATTCCCCACATGGCAAATGGCCAAGGGGAAGTTATGGGTGTCAACAATGCTTGTGGAGTTCGTCGGATGGAGGAAAAACGTTGGCACTTGTCACATTTCTTAGCATAGACTATACAATCAGCCCTCATCGTCGGCCAGTAGTATCCTTGCGTCATCATTCTTTGCAAAAGTGTCCGACCTGCCACATGTGCTCCACAAGACCCTTCATGGATCTCTTCAACCAATTCTTTCACCTCGGAGGGGTGTACACATCTCTGCAAACCTACCATAATTCCTCGTCTATACAAAACACCATTAGTTAGTACATACCGAGCAGCTTTAAACCTCAATTTCTTTGCCGCGAGCTTGTCCTCTGGCAATTCTCCCTCTTCAATATATGCCCTGATGGGATCCATCCAAGATGGTCCTAAATCAAGGGTAATAACATTCATCGTCAGGTTTTCATCTATGCTCCGACTTTCCAGTACTTCAATTGGTATCGTTCTTCGCAACTCGGTACGAGTAGCTGATGCTAGTCGGGCCAGTGCGTCTGCTTGTGCATTTTCTATTCTGGGTATTCTGATCAACTGAATGGCATCAAATTCTGCCAACAATTCCATCACCTTTGCATGATACTTGACCATTAGTTCTCCTTTAACCGCATATGTTCCCATCACCTGATTCACAATTAATTGAGAATCACTGAATACCATCACTTGTTGTGCTTCCATAATCTTTGCTAAATTAAGACCTGCTATCATGGTCTCATACTCAGCCTCATTATTGGAGGTTTTGAATTGAAATCGCAAGGCATATTCTATATCAATCTCGTCTGGGGTTTTCAAAACCATCCCTGCTCCACAACCTGCTGTGCAAGATGACACATCTACATACAATCTCCATGTAGGTAACTCGTGTTCAAATTTCTTATCCAATAGAGTTCCTCGGTGGAATATCTGTTGTTCTCTTCCATCCTCCCCTGCTAATTTCCGCTCCTCGTCGACCACCTCTTCTCGCCCTTTTACCAACCGGAGTTGGTCTGGGTTTGAATTTGATGATCTTTCTACATCCATAAGCCCTTTTACCAACCGGAGTTGGTCTGGACTTATGTCTGTTGATCCTGTAACATCCACAGGTTGATCAGTGAGCACTTTTTGTTCCTCGGGGGTATCAGGATATGTAAACTCTGCTATAAAATCTGCTACATCTTGCCCTTTCAATGATGATCGGGGTTCATACACAATATCATATTCACCGAGCTCTATTGCCCAGTACATCAGTCTCCCTGACTTTTCTGGCTTATGAAGGGCTTGTCTCAATGGCATGTCGGTATAAACGACGATGGTATGGGCTTGAAAATATGGCCTCATTCTTCTACTTGCTTCAATTAATGCCAATGCCAATTTTTCTAACTTTGGGTACCTAATCTCTGCACCTCGGAAAGCCTTACTTGAGTAATAAATTGGCTTCTGGACTCCATTCTCCAATCTGATCAATGTTGAGCTGACTGCATGCTCTGATACTGCCAGGTATAAGTACAACTTTTCTCCCATTATCGGCCTTGACAACAGTGGAGGTGTTCCCAGATATTTTTTCAAGTCTTGAAAGGCTCTTTCACATTCATCATTCCACTCGAAAGTTTTTCGAAGTGTTTTGAAGAATGGTAAGCATCTATCTGTTGCTCGAGATACAAATCTGTTGAGCACTGCAACTCGTCCTATAAGACTCTGCACTTCTTTCTTTGTTGTTGGAGATCGCAACCCTAAAAGAGCTTTGATCTTTTCTGGATTTGCTTCAATGCCTCGCTGGTTGACAATGTACCCGAGAAACATTCCTTCTCGTACTCCAAATGTGCACTTCGTCGAGTTGAGCTTCACCTGGTATTTTTCCAGTTGATCAAAAGTCTGGCTTAAATCAACTAGATGATCAGCAGCTTTCTTGCTTTTTGTCAGCATATCATCGACATAGACTTCCATATTGCAACTGATTTGTTCGGTAAAAACCTTGTTCATCAGCCGCTAGTATGTCGCTCCTGCATTTTTCAAACCAAAAGGCATAACATTATAACAATCAATGTTTAAAAAGGCGCCCGAGGCGTACGCCTCGAGGCGCGCCTCGAGGCGAGGCGAGAGAAAAGAGCCTCGAGGCTTAAGCCTCAGGCCATTAAAGAAAGGCTTACGCCTTTTTGGATGAGGCGCTGCGCCTCAAGGCTGACCGCCTCAAGGCGGTGAGGCGTACGCCTCTTATACGGGGCTTAAAAAATGGAAAAGAGAAGATAGTTAAAAAAAAAAAAAAACGTTCGTTAGAAATAAACCCTAACCCTTGTATTATTGAAGCCCGCTTACTCTCTCTCTACTCCGAAACCATTTTCCTTCACCGAAACCCTAATCCGGCCATCCTTCTCCTTCCATTCTTCAAGTCCGGCCCTCGGTAAGAGCAAAACCCTTTAATTCTTCAACTCCGGCCCTAGTTTTTTACTAGAAACTGTTATTTGTTTGTTTTTTATACGAAACTGTTAACATAAAGTTTTTATGTTATTTGTTTTTTAGTTTAGTATTAGTTGTAGTTTTAGTTTAGTTTTAGTATTAGACTTAGTTTTAGTATATTTTTTTTTGTCAAAACTTTGGTTTTAAGTTTTTTTACCTGTAAAAACATTGTAAAAACTTATTTTTTTTCCTGTAAACTTAGTTTAGTTTTCTGTTTTTTTTTTTCTGTTTTTTTTCTTCTGTTTTTTCCCTGTTTTCTGTTATTTCCTATAAAAACTTTTAGTTTTAGGTTAGTTTTTAGTTTTACACTTTTTTCTGTTTCACAATATTTTAATAAAACCTTTTTCACAATATTTTTTAACTTGTTTTTTGTCTAAAAACTGTTATATGAAACTGTTTATGTTATTTGTTTTTTAGTTTTAGTTTTAGTTTTAGTTTTAGTTTTAGTTTTAGTTTTAGTAGATTTTTTTTTGTAAAAACTTTGGTTTTAATTTTGTTTACTTTTTTTTTTCCTGCAAACTTAGTTTACTTTTCTGTTTTTTTTTCTTCTGTTTTTTTTCCTGTTTTCTGTTATTTCCCATAAAACTTTTATTTTTAGCTTAGTTTATAGTTTTACACTTTTTTCTGTTTTTTTTTCTGTTTCACAATATTTTAATAAAACCTGTTCCACAATATTTTGTAACTTGTTTTTTGTAATAACTTTGTTTTATATTTTTTTTTGTAGTTGAATTATGTCTAGAAAGGATCCCGCTTGGAAATATGGTACGGAGGTTGACAATGGGAAAGGATATGTCTATATCCAATGTAAGTTTTGCAATAAAGTTATAAAGGGGGGTGTCAAACGAATGAAAGATCATCTTGCGGGAACGAAAAAAAATGTTCGAGAATGTGATAGAGTTCCTACGGATGTGAGACAAGAAATGGCGGATTTCTTGAAAAATAAAAACTTTGAAAAAGATGTGGCCCGAAGAAAATCCGAGGAACATATTGAGAGTGGTGCGTATTTTACAAGTTCAAAAGATGGTTCAAGTATGGGTAGTACGGCTAGGGGGATTAGGGGACCCATGGATAGGTTTTTAGTTGATCTTGATGATGATGGTTGTGATGATCAACCTAAGCCTAAAACTGAAAAGGAGGCTAGAGATGAAGCATGCCTTGATATTGGTAGATTTTTCTTTGAAAATGGTCTTCCATTTCATGTGGCAAATAGTCCTTCCTTTATTAGTATGGTGCGAGCAATTGGAAAGTATGGTCGCGGGTTGAAACCTCCTACTGCATACGAGCTTAGCACGTGGATATTAGAAGAGGAAGAAAGGCGTGCCAAAATTGTAGTTGATGAAGTAAAGAAAACGTGGATGCAAACAGGGGTGTCCATATTATCGGATGGTTGGAAGGATATTCGAGGTCGCCATTTGATAAATTTTCTCGTTAATAATCCACATGGAACGGTTTTCTTGCGATCAGTTGATGCGTCAGATGCTATAAAGGACGCAAACATGTTGTTTAAGCTTCTTGATAGTGTTGTTGAGGAGGTGGGGGAGGAGTTGGTCATTCAAGTTGTAACCGACAATGCCTCGAATTATAAGGCGGCGGGAAAGTTGTTGATGGAGAAGAGGAAACGTCTGTGGTGGACACCATGCGCCGCCCATTGCATTGACCTAATGTTGGAGAAAGTTGGGGAATTGCCGCAGCACAAAAACGCCTTGATAAAGTCAAAGAAGGTATTAATTCATCTTTAATTTTTATTTTTTACTTTTTAATTCGTTTCACATATTACTTTTTAATTGTAGGTGAGTAACTTCATATATAATCATGGGTGGGTTTTGCAATTGATGAGAGATCATACGAAGAAGGATCTTATTCGCCCGGCTGCAACGAGATTTGCTACCGCTTATTTGACCCTTCAGAGTATGTATAGCCTTAAGGAACCATTGGAGCGTATGTTCACTTCTCCTGAATGGGCTAGATCAAGCTGGGCAAAGAAGGATGAAGGGAAGCAAATAAAAAAAATCATTTTGCAGGATCGAAATTTTTGGGGTAGTATGTCGTACGCAATTAGAAGCACAAAACCTCTTGTGGGGGTTTTGAGAATGACTGATTCAGAGAAGATGCCAGGGATGGGTTTCATTTATGGTGCAATGGACAAAGCAAAGGAGACCATAGCAGAAAATTTGGGAGGAGATGAGGGGTCTTATAAGGAGATATGGAGCATAATTGATACGAAATGGGAGTTTCAGTTACATCGCCATTTGCATGCGGCGGCATATTTCTTAAATCCACATTTTCAATATGAAGAGAACTTCTCTAACCATCCTGAAATTAAATTGGGTTTATTGACTTGCATGGAAAAGCTTATTCCGAATGATCAAGATAGATTGAAAGCGGATATACAGATTGATGATTTTAGGAATAGAAAGGGGTTTTTCTCTTTTGCGTCGGCAAAAACAAGTTGCAAATTGCGTAGTCCCGGTAAGTAAATCTTTTGTTTAAGTACGATTTGCTTTTGATTAATACCATTAAATACATTTTTTAACTAAATTTTACTTCACTCTTATTTTAGCGGATTGGTGGATTCAATTTGGAGATGGAACTCCAGAATTGACTAGTTTTGCGGTGAGGGTTTTGAGTCTTACATGCTCTTCGTCCGCATGTGAACGCAACTGGAGCACATTCAATCAGGTATTCGTTTGTAAAAAAATATTATTTGTAAAAATTATTATTTATTTTATGACTAAAAAATTATTATTTGAAAAATTTATACAGCTCCATACGAAAAAGAGAAATCGTTTGTCAACGAAGAGGTTGAATTCATTGGTGTATATAATGTATAACAAGAAGTTAAAGACGAAGTTTTTGAGAAAGAAGGCGCTTAAAGAGGATGAGGACCCATTGGTTATTGATCATCTACCTTCAGATGATGAGTGGGTAGCGGGGCAAGATGATTCCCATTCGACAGATGCCTCGGTGGTTACGGATGCCTCAGGAGCGATGGATGATGTGATAGGGGTAGGAGAGATTCCCATTCCCATTCCCATTCGCCGTGAACGTGCTAGAGGGGGGCGAGGAAGAAAGAGAAATAATTCACAATTTAACACTTCAAAAAAGGGTTAGTATTCACAATTGTCTTTTTTACATTAAATAATTATTTTAAAGAGTTAAAATAATTATATTTTATCTTATAGGTAAAGGAAAGGGGATCTTGGTAGATGAGGAAGATGAATTTGTTGATGTTGACTCGGGTGATGATGATGACGAGACGACCATTAGATATGATGATGATTCAATGGACGATCCTATTAGCGATGGTGATGATAGCGGCGATGATGATGGATTAAATCCGCTTTTCAAGCCTTTGGATACGGATGATCCATTATTGTTTTAGTATTAAGCTTGAGGGGATGCTTTGTTTTTCTATGTTTTTGTGATGAACAATATGTTTTTGTGATGAACAATACGGTAATGATGTAATGGAGATGAACTTTTAGTTTGATTGGTTGATGGATTGAATGATTATGGACCCTTTTGCATCATTTAATGTGTTGGATTATTTTTTGTGAAATTATTAGACTTTTTATATTTTTTTTCCTTTCTTTTTTTCTTTTCGGTGAGGCTTACGCCTCAAGCGCCTCGAGGCTTACGCCTCGCCTCGTCGAGGCCAAAACGCCTCGCCTCGCCTTTCGCCTTTTTAAACATTGATAACAATAAGTACCCCTAGGGGTAATAAAAGAAGTACTCTCCCTGTCTTCAGGTTTCATCTTGATCTGGTTGTAGCCTGAATAAGCGTCCATGAAGCTGAGCAGCTCGTGCCCAGAGGTAGCATCCACTAACTGATCAATTCTGGGTAATGGAAAGTGATCTTTTGGGCATGCCTTGTTGAGATCAGTGAAATCAACACACATTCTCCATTTATTGTTTTTCTTCTTTACCATCACCACATTTGCCAACCAGTCCGGGTATTTCACATCTTCAATGAATTGAGCTTTCTGGAGCTTGTCGACCTCCTCTTGAATAGCTTGATTCTTCTCGGGGCTAAATACCCTTCTTCCCTGCTTTACGGGCTTGATCTCCTTATTCACATTGAGCTCGTGACATAAGGAGTTTGGATCTATTCCCGGCATGTCCTCATGACTCCATGCGAAAGTTTTCTTCCTATTTCTCAAGAAAGTTATCAACTCCTGTTTTATTGAAGCATCCAACGATGAACCTATCTGGGTTACTCGTTCAGGGTGCTCGTCGTCCAGAATAACATTTTCTGTAGATTCCACCACCTGTCCTTTTACAAGTTGGGATTCATCTCTGGGATCGAGAGTTTCAATCTCTGTATCTTCTTCCACCTGGTAGGTAGTAGTCTTTTTCCTTGATTCCTCAAACTCCTCTTGCTCGGCAGATGAATAATAGCATTCCCGAGCTACTTTTTGATCACCTTTCACAACTCCTACTCCAAAGTTTGTTGGGAATTTTAAGCATTGATGCACTGTAGATGGAACTGCTTCAAATTTCTTCAAACCAACTCTTCCCATGATGATGTTGTAAGCTGACTGCACATTCTTATCCATCACAAAGAAGCGTATTCTTTCTGTTCGACAAGCAGGCCAAGTTCCAATGAATATATCCAACTTGATCGTCCCAAGTGGAAAAACTTTCTCGCCAGCAAAACCCAGGAGGGGTCTGTGATACGGTTCCAATTGAGATAATTTCAGATTCAAGCTGTCAAAGCATGAATAGTACATGATGTCTGCCGAACTTCCATTGTCTACCAACACCCTTGAAATCACTACTTCCTTCATCCTCATTTTGATCACCAGAGGATCGTCGTGAGGATAAAGAACACCTGCTAGGTCGTTTTTTGAAAAGCCAATGACCAGCTTCTCTTTGTTTACCTTCCTCGGACGATCGTCCTCGGCCAGATTTATTCGCTGAATATATGAACAAGCTTGAGCCTCTCCAAGGTAAGCCTTTCTTTCTGCAGTAAGGTCTCCTCCTCCTGCATCTCCTCCTGTAATGACATTACAATCAAATGACCCAAAACGTATAGAAAATACCTCTCGTTCTGGCTGTCTTGGTTTCTTGGGAAGGTCGGGGTCATCATCTCGATCATCTTCATGGTTTCTCTTCTTTTTCTCTTCTGCTCAACGAGGAGATCTAGACCTCTCTCTAGCTCGGTCGTTATTTTTTCTTTCACCTCCCCGATCAACATATTTTGCTAGCTTTCCTCTTCGGATGAGTGTTTCAATCTCGTTCTGAAGAGCTATGCAATTTTTGGTCATGTGACCATGATCTTTATGAAACTCGCAATATTTATCCTTACTCCTCGAATCAGGGTCTGACCTCAGTTTCTTTGGCCATTTTACCTCCTCGTTGTTCTTGATTTCTTCCAAGACATGATGAATACCCATTTTCAAAGGAGTATAATTGTCGTATTTCTTCAGGACTTCCCATGATGATTTATTATTTCTGGAACGTTTGTCACCGCCATTGCCCTTATGCTCTTTATTTTTAGACTTGTCGACGTCCACCTTGGTGTCTTTATCCATATTCTTCTTTGCAGCCATAGCTTCCTCGGCATTCATGATTTTGGCCGCTTTTGCCATCAACTCTGACATAGTTTTAGGTGGATCTTTCGCCAAGGTGTAATACAATTTATTAGGCAACAACCCACTCATCAAGGCGGTGATTGCTGTCTTTTCTTCGTAATCTATGACTTCCAGCTTCTCGTTATTGAAACGAGTTATGTAATCTCTAGTACTCTCACCAGATTTTTGTCTAACACTTAACAAGTGTGCTACTCGTTTTACTGGCTTTGCTCCAAAACAGAAATTGCCAATAAACAACTCGGCCAGCTGAAAGAAAGTTGAAATCTTACCCCTAGGAAGATTGTTGTACCATATCTGGGCAGCTCCAGTAAGAGTTCCTGAGAACGCTCTGCATCTCATCTCGTCGGGGACGACATAGATGTCGGCAGCAGCTTGATATTGCTCTATGTGAAGAACAGGATCTGTCTTTCCATCATATTTGGGGGTCACTACAGGTGCTTTGAACTTTGACGGTGTAGGAAAATTCACAATGGCCTGTACAAAAGGTGTTCCTCGAACAAAAGTTCGTTGTAGGGGGTTCTTTGCCTTGGCCATTTCTCCCAATTTATCCTCCAACCGTTGGAGAGATCCTTTCCACGCTTCATTTCCTTCCTCGGGCCTATTGGTTCGAGCAATTGATCGTTCTGAGGTAGCTTCTTGAGATCTATCTTGACGAGCAGCTGGTCGTGATTGTGCTGATCCTTCTCTTAGATCTGATGGTTGTCGAAAACTCCTCGACATGGTCTTAGGTGGACTCCTATTCCTCCTAGGGCCTAATCGACTGAAAGGAGACACCCTACTCAGTCTTTCTAAAGCACTGGGTCTTTCTGGAGAGAGGGTGATATGTTGATCAGTATCTGTAGCCCTTATTGACGAAGTTCGCCCAGGTTGATAAGAGAAATCATCAGATTCCTCATTACGACGTGACTCAGTACGCCTGGATCGTGAAGAAAGTAAATAAGTTTGCCTCTGACCACTTTGCTGTCCTGAACGTGCAGGTACACCGCCATGAAGGGTTTGTATGAGTTGCCGCATCGTATCTTGCATGGCGGTTTGTCCTTGAGCCAGATTTGTCATGATCCCGGCTAGATCTGGAGGTGCAGAGGGATTCGGAGGATTTCCAGTATTTCCAGCGTTTCGATTGCTAGATTCTGGATTATCCGCCATTGATGATGAACGATTTTTAGTGAAAAACGATAGTAACAATCGTTCCCACAGACGGCGCCAATCTGTTGATGTAAAAAATTAGATCGCTCTAATTATTCAATCACAGATAAATAAAATGAGACAAAGATTTTTAAAGTGGTTCAGCCTTATAAGAATGGCCTACGTCCACTGTTATGTTATTGCTGAGTGTTTGGGAATTCTCGAATACAAATTCTCTCAAAAAATTTCCGCCCCTTTGAATGAGGGTGATACAAGGTATTTATAGCCCTTAGGCTGTACATGAAAGGGTTGATACATTAAATGATATACATATGAAAGGGTAATACATTTAAGGCAGCGTGTGTGTCAAGATGATGAACATTCAATGAATAGTTGAACTGTTGATTATCTGGCAATTAATGTTACGGCCGATATGCAGCTCGGACCCCCTTAATTGTTCGTTGCTCAGGAGTTCCTCGGAGCGCTAGAGTACCTCGGAGTGCCAAAGTTCCTCGGTGTATCCTCGTTATTCGGAGAGAACATGAGTTGGTCGGGGAAATGAACTTCCTCGTTGCTATTGTGCCACGTAGATTGACACGTGTCTTCGTATTATTCGTCCATATCAGCATATTAATTTTGGTATCAACACCCTTAAATAAATATCAATAAAATTACGGGGTATTACATGATAGCGAGGGTCAATGGAGATAGGGGGTAAGGAGGGGTCATGTTGGAGGGGGGTGGAATATGGAAGTGGATGTGGTGGCAGGAAGTGGGATGGGATGGGAATTAGGGGGGGAGGGAATGGGGCGAGGGTAATTGGTGGTGTATGGATACGTTTGGCGGAGGAGGTGAAGGTATAGGGGGTGGTGGTGAATGGGGGGCAAAATTATTGGGAATGTGGGAAGATAAAAATTCTAGGGTTTGGGGTGCAAGATTGGGATTAAATGGCATAGGGTTTGTGACATTGGGATGGATCAGAGGCGGATTTGATTTTTTTGTGTGTCGAATATCACGGATCATTTTGGCAATGGTGGGGAGTATGTTCCGATCATAGGTGGTACCGTTTGGATACACAAAGGGGTAGGGTTTGCCGGAAGGGCTTCGGCATGTCCTGAAGATGTTGGATGTCCCTCCGGGAGGTTGATTAAATGGTGGTGTTGTCGGTACAAGACAGAGGAGTGTCCAGAGGGTCCCATGCGTTGAAAGGGGTTCGTCGGGGCCTGGTAGGGGACTGTACGGTTTCGGAGGGTATAACCGGAGGTGTGAGGGTGGGATTCCGAGGGTAGGGGTTGAATATGGGTCAAAATTGAGGGGGTTAGGGCTGGGCGGCTGTCGGGATGGGGTTGGGGGCCTGCGGGGGGTTGTTCAGGGGAGGTCGAGGTCGGGGGAGGGTAGGGGTTAGGGTTGGGTTGAAGAGGGACGGGGCCTAGGGGAGCGGCGGTGCTGGTCTTGGGTAGGGGTGGGGTTGTCGGGTTCAATTGGGTATTTTTTTTGGGCTTTTTTTTATTTTCCGGCAGTTGGTGGTGGTGGCACAGTGGTTATTTGTGTGGTGGTGTTTGTTGGAATGATTATAGAGTTAGGGTTTAATGAACTAGGGTTTTTTTGGGGTAGGGGTGTAGAATGTCTTGATCTCGGAGAACTATGGTTAGGGTTTAGAGATGTCACCGGTGCGGTGTGAGGGCAGTCCGTGGAGGTTGCCGGCGAAGAACTATGGGCGTCCATTGCATCCATTCGAGCCGTCAATCGGTTAAGGGCCTCGAGAATTTAATTGGTAGGGTTTGCGTCGGAGGAGTCCATCTTTTCTTGAACCCACCTTGATGTTGTTTACGAGTTTTTGTTTTACAACAACAACGGGTGGAGCGACTAGGTTCTGATACCAATTGACGTAAATGACGTCAAATGGGAGCAAGAAAATATATTTTTCTCTCTATTCACAATCTCTCAAAATTAAGGAATGACTCAAATGAGTCTACAAAAGAGGTATTTATAGGAAGGAGGTTGCTTTGCCTCTAAGCTAACAATCTAATTACAATTATGCCCTTAAGTGCCACTTAACCTTCCTTCTTCTAAATACAAAAAAGAAAAGAAAAATACAATGAATGCGCCAAATAAAAGAAATACTAAAAAGAACAAAAAAAAAAGATAAGATGACAACCACGTCCCTGATTTACATCAGAAAGTTTATGAACTAAGGGGAAGAAGGGAGAAGTTAGAACAATATAGAGAGAATAGAGAAGAAGTGGAAGAAATTCAATATTCAATTATCTCTTATTAAAACAAATTTGCCAATACTAAATCGCATAATATAGAAACTTAATCAAATTCAGTATATTGGGAAACTTCGTAAAGATAAGCCGTGAATTTTTATGTACTTCAAGTAAGAACTCCTAGATTTTACAAAAATCAAAACCTTCATTAGTGTGCAAATACATCCAACCGCACATCCAATTTTCTTAATATTCTTCTTAGAACAGCCCACATCATTTACTGAATTTCTTTCGCTCCAAATATGCCAAAAAAGTGCCGAAACTATACACCTTCGCATATTTCGTTTCAATGTCTCATCTCTTTATTATGGACATTTAACCTTTTTTCATAAAGACTACTCCAACAATCTCCAGAGCTTTTCTTTATAAAACTCCACAGTTAGGCAAAGAATCTGCAGATGGTCTCTGTCTTCCCCTGACTTGTGGAAAAAGACAACACAAATCAGGTAATAAGTACCGATTAGGCGTCCTTTTTGAATCAATGCACATGTATTAACCCTCACATACTTATTATTAACCACGTGAAAACTTGTATTCTGAATTATGGAATCCCACTGTCCAATGAATTATATAATATACAAGATTACATTGATTACTCTCCCCCACTAATACCCTCTCCGTAAATGAAATCATCGTTTGTCTTAACTTTATTGCTATAGACTTCTTTTTTAATTACTTAACGAGCCCTTGATACATGAGGTCCGTTGGGATGCCCAAAAGTCTTCGTCTCGGTTGAAAGTTGTTAGAGCCCCCCACAGTCTTCTGCTTCAGTCGTCACTCTTTGGGGCACTTCATCAGTTGTATCTTGCACTTTAAGTGTCTGTCATTCCGTATGATGTGTCCACTTGTCAAGGGACAGATGCTTTCCGCTGGCAAGACATGCAATGATGGGATTGTTGAGTTGCTTCATCATTATGGCATTTCTTGATTTGCACGTATGTGGCAGCCACGCGCACCTTCACAGTGACAAGGGCTGGTCTTGAAATTAATAAAAATCAACAAGGCCCCGTGCAAAAATTATAATATGGGTCCCCTTTTTATGTATTGATATAAATAATTGGACCCTAAACATGCAAGTGATAACAAATAGACTACTGGGACTGTGCGATCGCCTACTTGGCACATGCAAAGAGCCGCCTGACAGTGACCTAAGAGCCCAAACATCGAGGGCTGCCTTTTATATGTATGTTTTCCCTTTTCCAAGTTCACTTTTCCCTTCATTTTCTTTATCTTCTCCATAATTTCATTGACTCAACAACAATTCTTGCTCCCTAAAATCACTTATAGATCTTTGTTTGATTCCCTTTGGTATTTTTTTTTCTTGAGAAAGTCTGTGCAAGACAGATTTTCTAGGCATTTGCCCTTGAGAAAAATGACCCAAAACAGTCACTTCGATATTTTCCTTGTATATTTACTGCATGTTTAGGTGAAACCTTACTGTTTTGGGGTTAAAACCACTGGTTGAGCCCTTAAACTGATTAGAAATTTTCTAGTTTCAGGATTTCAAGGACCTATTAGGCCTTTGTTGAAGCACAAGATACAAAAGGTCACTTGCTTACAGTTGACCAAATGATTCTTTCATCCAAGTTAACTAAGAAGTTTCCATGTCATACAAAAATGTTTAGCATTAGAACGTCTCCAAAGCAATCGGCATATTTGCAAAATGCTATTTTTGCTGACTCATTTGGTGTAGATGGCTCTCTACCATCGGCATTTTTGCAAAAATTGTAACCAGTTTTGCTCACCGGGAAGTGGCAAAGCTAGGCTCCCGCGGCACTTCACTTGCCATACGAGCCTTGTTTTTTTGTCTTTTAGCGTTTTAGGCATTTTTTCCACTCTTCCCGCTACACTTCACTTGTCGCGGGAGTACTATTTTGCTCATTGCCTTAACTTTTTGGCCTTTAGACGCACTTCAATAGCGTGAGATGAGAGTAGACAGTACACGTAACTAATACAAATTTGGAGCCCATAGGAGCCAGTAACTAATACTTCAAATGTGTTAGCGCGCGGTCACCACTTTTTGGTAACTAACATGGCAATGTGAGATAAAATATATCACCACGCAATTGTCAAATATAATAATATAATATAGTTATATCATGAGTATTAACTATTATGACACGCATTTATAGTTTTATAACACCATGGGGGACTGCACACTCTAAACACTAAAAAAAGTGTCGGATTGCACACTAAACCAGCCATCAATGTAACAAAATAAATAGTGTGTCCCCAATAAGCCTAAAATATTGTTAGTGAGATGGAGCACGAAAATAATATGAAGTTATAGAGAAAAGTAGAGAACTTACAAAAGAGGGGTCTAAGATATCAATAGCATAGAGTCCATAATCATCTTGAGGGACCACAATTTCTGTGTTGTTATCCAGAGGTTCCGTGTAACCTGAAAACCCCAAGGCCTAGAGCTCAATTATGTTATTTACACCAAACAATACAAATCAAGTGTGTAGTGTACATAAACTGAATGCCATTAAGGGTGTTTATAAAACCAACCGGAATGAATTGAACCGAGCAAAACCACCCTTAGTCTAAACAGGTGACAAGAGATAAGGGTGACACTACATTACCCAAAAAAATGAAAAGCAAACCTGTTTGAGGATTGTAAAGAGACCAAAGCTTTTTTCTGAACTCCAACTCAGAAAAGAGGATCCGAACCCAAACGTGGGTTTCAAAAAGTCGGAAGCTTTTGTTTTTGGATTTAGAGTGAAGAATGGAACCGCCCACACCGGAGACTAGCAACACCGGGTCCAGGTCCAAGTCGTTGGGTCGACGACTCGGACTCGGACCATTAAAACAACACCACTCCCACACCATGCTTTGGGTTTTGGTACTTGTGCTGTGCTCGCTCTTTACGACCTTTAATTATTAGAGACGGGAACAAGATACACGTGTAATAAACGTTTGTTTATTACAATTACAATTACAATTACAATTACAACACGCGTTTACAAAATCAGATTTTCTCCGGTCCCACTCACTAACTATTACACCTATTTTTGTGGAAACATGGTATTCCCACGTTCACTCTTTATACTCGTATTTATTCCTACGGTTCTAATATTTACATTCAAAATTTTATTTTAATATATCCTTTTATATAAAACACTATATAAACACTTAATATTTATACAAAATATAAAAAAAAACATGTACCTTCACCCATATAAAAATTTAAAAAATTTTAATTCTCATTTTTTCCTTTCACTTTCTCTCTCTAACTTCTCTCTCAAACCGTCATCCCTCAGTAAACTTTACTTCTAACACCAAAAACACACACCCCCCACAGGGACGTAGCCAGAAATTTGAGTTAGTGGGAATTAATTTAGCGGTGATTTCAGGAGTTCGGGGGCGGGAGCCCCCGAGCCGAATTTTTTTAGGTTATTTTTTAGTATTTGACAAAAATAGCGCAATTTATTTAATCTAATGGAAAGAGTAATAAATATTTAAGCCAATATTCTTTCATTCTCTTTTACATTGCTCTCAATCTCAATAGGTGGTGGCGGTGACGAGAATGTTATTGTCACCCCTCTTTTTTTAAAATACTTTTCCATAATTGAATCCAACAACATCAAATTTAAACTATCAATTCATTTCTACAAACCCCAAATTTATATCTAAAACTTGATTAATAAAAGCCCCAAATTGACTAATTCAATTCAAACCTCAAATTTATTTCAAACCAAACCCCAAATCAAACAAAAAAAAAACTAAAAAAACTAGATATACTTTTATAAACTAGATTTATACGATGATCAACAAAAAAATTTACCTTTTTACAATATTCCTTTACTTTTATACAATATTCATTTCTACAATAATCAACTAGATTTACTTTTATAAACAAACAAACAAAAACTAAATCAACTAGATTTATACAGTATTCATTTCTATGTACGATAATCAACTAGATTTACTTTTATAAACAAACAAACAAAAAAACTAAATCAGAAGTGTTACTTGGAGGGAGGAGAGCAGCACTGAGCAGGGCTCGTAGCCGGAGGGATGAAGGAGCAGCAGTCCCCGATCGGAGCAGCAGTCGTCGGTTAGCCTCAAGCTCTAGAGCCTCTAGCAGAGCAATAGAAGATGAAATGAGATTGAGCGAGAAATGTGTTGTGCCGTGTGTGTTTTGTTGTGTTTAAAAATAGGTTAGAAGAGTTAAAGTGTTTAAAATAACACATATGCCCAGAATTTACTAAAATCTGCAACTGGCCACCAAATATTTATATAAGTATAAAAATTAACTTTTTTTTGAAAAATCTGTGGGGGCTATAGCCCCCACTCGGCCCTCTATAGCTCCGTCCCTGATACCACATTACCATCAAGCATAATTTCTGATATGTTAAACCATTAAACCTTACTCCCATTACTATCATGTTCTCATTTTGTACTTCCATTTTGTGTATTAAACCCTAGCATGCAAACTACATATAAGAAATCCATTATAAACCCTTTAAAATGTAACCCTAATTAATCTAACTGCAAATATATTCCATTTGCGCGAACAAACCTAGGGTTTACCATGGTGAGAAAAAACTAGGATTTAACGATTTGAAAATAAGGGAAAAAATGGTTTGCACCTATAGTTTCCCGTCACCGTAGGTGCCAATAATATTTGGTTATGTCCAACCGTGATTCCACAATATACGGCCAGTTCTCACCGTGGTTGTAAGTTTCACGGCCAAACCCAGCCGTGGTTATATTTTCACAGCCTAACCCAACCGAACCGTATGTAAATATTTTGTGTCCATATAGAACTATGGTTTTCTTTTTAGTAATTATTGTATATAATTTTAATTATAATCTCTTAAAGTACCAATTTATTTCCTATTTCATATATTCATTTGCTAGGGTATATAAATGTTGATTTGCTAATATATTTTGTTAATTCGCTAATATAATTTGTTAATTTCTTATGTAGGTCATTTAAATGGTGAGAAGCAAAAATCCTCTTACTGCATCTGAGCGGAATAGGAGGTTGGAGGCGCTTAAGGAAGTACGACGACTCGTATCTTCCTCTAGTAGTAGTAGTAGTAGTGCTAGTGAGGACACTACTTCAAGCAAAGGATATTCTCCGACAACTTCGTTAGATAAAGTGGTAGGAGATTTACTTAATGTTGAGGCGGGTAATACTTCGAAGTTAATTGAGCAAGTAGTTGAGGCGGTTGTAGGTGATTTGATTGGGATTAGTGAAGGGGGTGAGGTAGGAGTAGTGGGAGATAAAGAGGAGGAGAAAAAAGATGAAGATAAATCACGAGAGAAGGAAAGTGATGAAGAGAGAGAGGACGAAATAAAGGAGGAAAAAGATGCTGAGAGAGAAGCAATGAGAAATGAGGAAAGAGAGGAGGATAGAGATGAAAAAGGAAAGAGAGGAGGAGATGAAGATAGAGAGGAAAGAGAGCAGGATGTAGAGGAAGAAGGAGTGAGAGGAGGAGAGGGAGATAAAGAGGAAGAAGGAGAGAGGGCAGGAGGGGACGAGTCTTCTTCCTGGGAAGATGAAATCCAACCGTCCACATCGAAAGGGCCAGATAAGAATGCCCAAAAATAAATAAGCCACTCTGATTCCCAACCGCTCGAGGGATGCACGCCAAGTAACCTCGAACTCCTGAAAAATTATCATAACCATATTGGTTATTCTATTTGGAATAGAGATGAGGAGAGGGGAACAATGAGGTGCGTGTACCACTTTAAGAATTTGCTGAGTGGGATCTAGCCAAAGAGGTTGAGCAGGTAATAGAGCTGATGAGGAACTCCGGGTTATACAGTCTGATTAAACACTCCTATCGGTACACGAACTATGTATCGGTGTTGGCATTCATCGAATAGTGGCAGCTAGAGACAAATTCATTTCATATGTCGTTCGGCGAGATGACCATCACCCTAAATGATGTGTACCATCTCCTCCAAATCCTGATAGTAGGTAAATCGGTGCACAGTGCTGTTTCGAAGAAAGCCGATGAGAAGAGGGCCCAAATCCAATGGCTTACTAAATATTTGGATTGTACCGAGGAGCAGGCCAATGAGGAGTGTAAGTCTGTATACGTTGTTCATTTTTATTGGTTAATGAATTTGCGTAAGGGGATGGTTAAGAAGCTAGGGGAAAGTGCTTTAAAGAGGAAGATTGAGCAGGCTGCTAAGGGGTACTTGCTTTTCGTGGTCGATTGCTTGTTGTTTCCAGACAAATCGGGCAATCGAGCTCCAGTGTACTACCTGCAGTCTTGGCGAAAGGTCGACAAATGCAAAGACTATGCTTGGGGGATAGGTGTATTGGCCCATTTATATCGGCAGTTGGGGGTTGCCTTTCAAGTGGATGTTCGGCAAGTGATCGAATATCTTCCCCTTCTCGTGGTACATATTTTAAATTTTATTTTGTAATATAATAATCTCCTAATTAATATGTCTATATTAAAATTTTATTTTATTTTGACTGCAGGAGTGGATATACGACCACTTCAATTTAGCAAGGGGTGTTAGAAATCTCCATTTCGAGCATAGCAAGTCGCGTCTATGAAAATAGAGGGCACAAACGGTGTCAGGGGATGCCTTTACACAATTACGGGAGTTAAGGGAAACCTTAGATGATTTAAAATCTTCAGACGTAAGTATTAGTTGTTTTAAGTTCATTATTTATTTTCTTTATTTATGTATGTACTAACATTTGGAAATACATTTAAGTTGTATGGGATCCCTACTCCGAAAAAAGTGAGGCCTACCCATTTCAAGAGGTCTCATGGTACAATGGCCTCCTTATCTGCTATGATGTCGAGGAATCCTATCCGGAGAGGGTCCTACGCCAAGATGGACATGTTCAAACAATTCCTAGACCGCCAATGCGCCCTTTGTCAGAGGAGAGGGGGAAAACCCAGACCCGATACAAATTAAAGTTTGATATTGAGAAGTGGTATCAACTTAACTCGGTCGACCATGTACTGTCCGATGCGAGACGTTTGACCCCGGTGAGGTCCGTGCCTTGGAAATGTGTGGATGGGTATATGTCTTGGTGCCTAGAAAGATCCCATCGATACATTCAAAATCCCGAGAATAGAATACTCAAGCCGGAGCTAAAGCACTCGGATAAAATGGTAAATGTTTTGAAATTTATCATTAAATTGATTTCCTTTGTTCAGGAATTGTCTAACACAGTTGATGATTAGGCTGGTCAATGGATCGAATTTTATCCGAATCCGAATCCAAATTCGATCCATTTAACCAAATATGGATCATGCCTAAAATCCGTTTTTCGATTACCCGGTTACCTGTTTATTAAATGGAGCGGATTTGGATTCATATACTCCGATCCGTTAATAATCCGATCCGATTAATATTTTTAATATATATTATAATATATGTTTAATTAATATATATTGTATTTAATAATATTTTAAATATTTATTATAATAGTTATTTATTTCATTATCTGTTTTTTTGTAACATTTGCAAAACTCATTTATGAAATAAGAGTTGAAAATAAAAATGTTCAAATTAAGTTTAACATAAATGGATAATCGGATCGTCTAAATCCGAGTTACAGGCCTATTGATGATAATTTATATAGGCTAAGGGGATAGATGTAGCCATTAGCGTGCTCCAGGAAGCTATTGACGGAGGCTCAGACCAGGAGGTTACGGATGTCCTTGAACTATCATGTGAAACACTTGATGACCTTCTTCAGACCAAGAGGACGCACGCTCATACAGAAAAGGGAAAAGCCCCGATGCATGAAGAAACTCGGACTAGGGCATCGCACGATCCAGCCCCCAAGCGAAATCCCCCCAGAGCAAAAACCACCTCGACGAAGCGTTTAAAGAGAAGATAGATAAAATTTGTTCAAACAATTTGAATGTATTGTATTCTTAAAAATTTTGTTTGTAAATTATCCCAAATTTTGTTATGTGCTATGTGTTAGAATAGCTTTGCGATAATTATATTGGAACAACTTTGAAACAAGTATGTTATGTGATATGTGTTTGATTGTTAACAAAATTGTGGCATGTCTTATGTGTTTGAATGCTATGTATGAATGTTATGTTATGTACTACAATGTTATGTTATGTCCTTGAATGTTAACCGTGAACATGGTTGAATGTTAACAATACGGTGGGTTCTCACCGTTCATTACGTCTATACGGTGTGGTTTCACCGTCATACTAACATCCACGGTGTGGTGTCACCGCCAAATAAACAACCACTGTTACATTAGACCGTGTAAATTAGAGGGAAAATTTCCAAAGTCTCTGCATATAATTTACGGTTGTATCAAATCGTTGAGAGTATACTTATGGCTACAACCAACCATTTATATACTTTTCACAGTTACATAAAACCGTGTATGTTGGGGTGAAAAAATAGCCAAGTCTCTGCATATATTTCACGGTTGGGTCAAACCGTGGAGAGTATACATACGGCTACAACCAATTGTCTATATACTTTTCATGGTTACATTAAACCGTGTATGTTGGGGTGAAAAAATAGCCAAGTCTCTGCATATATTTCACGGTTACAACTCACCGTGGAGTGGAAACACACGGTGCTATTTCACCGTCAGAATACATTTCACGATTACATTAGACCGTGTAAATTGGGGGGGGGGGGGGGGGATGGCCAAAGTCTTTACATATAATTCACGTTTGGGTCTCATCGTGGAGAGTATACTTATGGCTACAACCAACCGTCTCTATACTTTTCACGATTACAATAAACCGTGTATATCGGGGTAGAAAAATAGCCAAGTCTCTGCATATATTTCACGATTACATTAAACCGTGTTTTTCACGGTGTGGTGTCACCGTGGATATCTCATTACAGTATGGTGTCACTGTGTATACATTTATTCGGTTTCAATGGACCGCGAGTTAATTTCAATACCTCAAGATTTCCAATTTATCATATATGACCAATTTTTCACATACATAACCAATGAATATTATAGTAATGATTTCAAAAAGATAGAAAAAGTTCCAATTAATAATTGTTAACAATTACATACAATCCATTTACATATAATCAATGATTGCAAAAAGTTACAAAAAGTTACAATCATTAGCACTAGACGTTCTTCAATAACCAATTTACATATAACCAATCCTGATAAATTACAAAAAAGTTTCCAATCCTGATAATTATAAAAAGTTACAAGAAATCCTAGGAATTTCACTATAGAATTCAAGTCGTCGTCAAGTCCTCATCCTTATACGGCGATATCAAGCACGATTCATCTCTCATCGCAATGTCTTTGGGACATAGATTCTGAAACATTTGAAAGCAGGACTTAAATAAAGTAGTCCACTGAAGGGCATTTTCACTGGCCCTTGATTTCCAGTTAGAGGCAATTGGTGGTAGGGGCAAAATCTTGTGCATTTCAAATTCACCCAATGAATAGTTGACGAGTTCAGGATATAGATGATGCGATTGTCTTCCATTCTGGGGTTTGGCCCAACGTCGAATGGAACAAAAGTTAAGCATTAAAATTTGGATATCAACACAACCATTAGCTTAAGTGCATTCGCCGCAAGGTAGTAAAACTCTGGCATTATAAATCATCGCTCGCTTGTGCATGAGTGTCTAAAATAGTCTAATCTCCTCTCATACTCATCAATATCGTAGAAGGTCATCACCATAGCCCAAAACATCTTGTCCCTACGTAGCTCAGACAACAAAGCACTACGAATAGCATGAGAATGTTCAAGTCCATCCCCAACACCCGCCCCTTTAGAAATAACCTTATATCCACAGTTCCCATCAGATTTTACATGATATATATCCTCCACAAATGATCGGAAGAACTCGGGAACGTCCTTTATATACATCTTCTTCTCCCAAGACCACGTATCCGATTTCACTCCTGTCAACGGGGCAAGGTTTGTGAAGACTTTTTTAAGTTCCCATGTGGACGGTACATCTTTCTCCCAAGCACAAGGGGATCTTTTCGTAGATATGTTGACAGACTTTTTCCCCTTAGGTGGTCTGCCCTTTGACGAATTTGTACGGCCTCCTTCAAGGGTGTGGTAGAGGGTTCAACAATCTCCATTAACTTTCTTAGTGTCATATTTCTATGACACCCCGCCTAATTAAATACCGGGTGATCAGTCCTTTATTAAATTAAAAATCAAGGTGAACGGTTGGTTCATTCTTAGCATCACTATCGCAAAATAAAATTCCAATTTAAACACCCTAAATAATTAAGCTAAGTGTTAAAATAATTTAAAACCTTATTTCCATTTTATTTAAATCCAGATATAAAAACCTTTTTAATAATTAACAGTTTAATAACCACATAAATATGAAGAATGGTAATAAATACCTAAGAATTCAACCATTCAGATAAACTAATACCAAGTTTAAAAACTACAAATGAAATCATCCTGACACGAATTATATCCCAAAGAGTACCAATAACTGAAAATAAATGAACATAAATCGCTGACAAATCCAATTGAATAGGGGAGCAGGCGACATATGCCCTGACTAATCAGAACTAAATTAAGAGTAGAGTCGACAACGAGGTCGTCTAAGCAATGGACTGCAACTCCCACATAAGTTGTAGGCTGTAGCGTGTCCGTTCCAAGGAATCTAAGCATGACGTCCCTGTGGTTGGGCACCTGTAATACATACACATATATATACAAGAGAGAGAAAAAGACAGGAGATGAGTCAGAGCCCGAGTGTAAAACAGTTTTAAAAAAATAGTTTAACAAGTATTTAAAGTGCTTACCGGTTAATGCAACAATCATGTTAGTATGCGACACTCTCTTGAGAATTCTCACCTCTCATCTAGTGTGCACGCCTACCGTATTAATAAATCTCATAAGTTTCTCTAACTTATTCTCCATAAGGTTTAATCAGGTGAAAAGCGAGGTTATGATATTTACTTTAGAAAATCATTCTCTTCAAGATTTCTTACGTTATTTAGAACAACTCATTTCCATTATAAAGTTCCCGAACACTTATAATAAAATTGAAGAATTTATTCATTACTTATCTACTTATACGCACACTAGAAAGTTCCCATATAGATATACGTATATATATTAGTCACACATATAATATATATACTAACGGCACCCCACATAAAATCTATGGTGCTGACATACTCTGCTATCAAGTCCCCGTATCACACAACTAAGGGAAATACTAGTCCAGAATCACTCTCGAACTGTATTAACACAATACACAAACAAATGGAGGCGAAGCATAGTTCCGGGCCCTAAGAGGTCAGCACATACCCTCACGTCTCTTAGAACATCTACCTGTCATTTTCAGATAGCCTGTATCGAGGATACTATCTTCTAGGGTACGAATCAATATCCCCCATAAAGGTCCAATCGAGATAAGACTGTCCCGGTGCGAAAACCCCCGTGATAACAAGTAGCCTCGGTATGATTTTTACACAGATATATAATATGCACAATCACGAAGTCATATATATATATATAATATTCACATTTCTAAACTAGGTGCGCCCACGACCCAAAATATTATTCTAGCCATGCGTAATATATCACGCTCGAGTCTTACGTATAAGTAAATCACTCTTTTTATTCTATTAAGTATAACAAATCCTTAAGTACTTCTCGACTCTTGAAGTGTATCCTCTAGAAATAATATAAAATCAGTAGGTGCACCCTCACTACTCTACTGGTCTAAGTCTTCTTTAATCCTCACAAGATATATCATAACATACGCACAATTTCCCACTAAATTTATATTCCCTAAACCCTACGGTTAAATCACATATGAATCGTATCACCCGAACCTTGCCTACAACCCTACTGGCCTTTCCCACGTCCTATTATGGTAAATAAAATATGTATAAGGGTTCCCACAAAGTGTCACAGGGTTAATCATTAAGAATAAAGAACAAGCTTCAAAATTCATAAGAGGTCGATCAATCGAAAGTAGGGGGTCGATCGATCGATTCAGTCGATCGATCGACATTCAAGGTCGATCGATCGATCGCCCAGATATTTTCCAGATTCTGCATATACTATCCTACGGGTTTCATCACCAAAAGTCCTCAAAATCTCTATCAATTTTGCCCAACCTCCCAAACAACATTGCTACTGGTACTATATACCTAACTACATGATTTTATACGTGAAACATGTTCAAATTCATCAACGATATCGAATTAATGGGGTAAAATTGACATAATCCTCAAGAACCCTAATTTTGGAGGAAACATACATTCATATAATTATTTCCCAGATTTCTCGTTTCTAAACTTGTACTAATTCGTGGGTAATCCTCTACATGTGATGGGTATGTCCAGAATATATTAAATTTCTCTAAACATGCGATTTAAAGTCTCTAAATTATCAATATCTTTCATAAAATATGTTCTTGATAATCCTAAACTAACATGGGTGAGACATTAACTGAAAACAAAGCAAGATTGATACTTGCCTGGAATTCAAGGTTCTGATTTCCTGGATGAAAAGGTATGGTTGCGTTCCCCGTCGCGCAATCTACGATTTGGTGGCGGTGGCGGTGCAAACGGATGAGTCTTTGGCCTTGGATTGCTTGGAAAGATCTCCAACTTCTTCTCTAGTGACTTTTCTTTGGTTTTGTGTTGGTTAACCCCAGAAGACAACTCCTAAAGTGTGACGACCCGAATATGATTATGATAAACCATGTTTAAATCATGCTTACCGTATGGGATGGGGATAATGCGTTATTAGAATGTATAATGTTAATTTATTGTGTTTAGTCTAATCCTACCTTCATAACATATGAAATATTAAATTACTCACAAACACAAATTTGTGAAGTCTTCGGTAGGAATATTCGAGTTCGGGACTAGTTTTGGCCACTATAATATAATAATTGACTTGAGGTGAAAACTAGATTGTTGTATATATATGAGTTAAGTTTGTAACACAAAAAACGGTGTGTAAAACAGAGGTCTGAGCAAGAAGTTATGTCAGAATTACGAAGCAGGGGCAAATCTATCCATTCGTTAAGTGGTATTTTGTCTTATATGTATAACAAATGGATGAATTTCATTGGTTGGAAGGGGGGGTAAGATTGGCCGACTTAATCCCCTTGAAATAACCCTCTTTGGATATGAAAATAGACTCATATATGTATAACATATCCGAATATTATATGAAAATACCAAGAAATGAATCTTTGGTGAAAGTTTGAAGTTCGTATATCAAATCTGCCCCAAAGGTGTAAGTATGCACACCAGGTGTTCGATGTTTAGCTTGACATAGCAAATGAACCTTAAAAATTATGAAACTTTAATTTTGTATTGTTCAATATGTTTATGGATGTTGGGTGAAATATCAAAGGAAGTTATGTTGCAGAAAAAATTATGAAAATTCTTCGAAGTTAACTGAACGATAAAAGAGTCTATAGGGCAGATTTGATTTGTAATAAAGAAATGGACACATCTTGCTCTATGAAACTTGAAATGATGTGTTGTCTTTTATATTGGGAACCTAATAGGATAAGAATAGGATTACCAAGAAGAAATTAAAGTATGTTTGGGCTATGGATTGGATATGTTAAATATTTTAACATGAAATTGGATGAGACTTCATTTATGATAAATGATTAGAATGGGATGATATGATGTTTATGAATTCGGTTAAGGTTGAGTTATTCTTTGGATTGTTAATATCCTTATGATGATACTAATATTTTAAGACTTTACTTGTGAAAGTGAAGAAGAACCGGTTGAACAAGTGTTAGACAAAGGCAAGGGAAAAACACATGAAGTGGCCAAGGTGAGTGTACTCACTGTAAAACGATGTATTATACATGGCTATGAAGATGATTTGAATATCACTCATGGGTAAGATGTATTACACATGGTTATGGATACGATCTGAATATCACTCGCTGGTAAGATGTATTATACATGGTTACGAATATGATCAAAATAATATTGAATATGAATTTGTTCATTTCGGTTTACCGAAATGGGAGGTTACTCCCCGACCCGGAATGGGGGAGATTTGTCTATTAAAGACAAGGAGTTACTCCTCGACCAGGAATGGGGGAGAATTGTCTATTACAGATAGGATATGTGAATCATGATTCGTATAAGTTGGTCATTCTTTATGAATGAGCCGAATAAGTATATAATTGGTCATTCTTTATGAATGAGTCGGATAAGTATATAATTGACCATCTTTATAAATGAGCTGGATAAGTATATAATTGATAATTCTTTATGGATGGGCCGGATAAGTATGCATATATCATCACAGGGATATGATTTATTGCATTTAAATTTATGCAATAGTGTAGTAGTGATGCATTTGCTGAGCTATTTTGCTCATGGTTCCTATGTTTATGTTTTTCAGTTATTGTGATATCATTGCCAAATCTAGGAGTTCGGTGGGGTTAGCAAAAGATGCATAAAACCGTGTGTCGATACCAAAATTAATATGCTGATATAGACGAATAATAAGAAGACACGTGTCGACCTACGTGGCACAATAGCAACGAGAAAGTTTATTTCCCCGACTAAGTCATACTCACTCCGAACAGCAAGTACACTCCGAGGAACTCCAACACTCCGAGGAACTCTTGAACGACGAGCAACTAAGGCGGCCCAAGCTGCATCTCGGCCACATCATTGATTGCCAGATAATCAACAGTTCAACTATTTATTGAATGCTTATCATACAGACGTATATTCTTAAAGGGCATTAATTGTTTACCCTTTCACATGTACAGCCCAAGGGCTATAAATACATTGTATCACCCTCATTCAAGGGGACCGGATTTTCTTGATAGAATTACATATCGAGAACTCCAAAAAACTTGGCAATAATAGAAACAGTGGACGTAGGCCATTCTTATAAGGCTGAACCACTTTAAAATCCTTTGTCTCATTTACATTTATCTGTGATTAAATTATTAGAAGCAATCTAATTTTTTACATCAACAGATTGGCGCCGTCTGTGGGAATCGATTGTTGTTATCGTTTTTCACCAAAAATCATTCATCATCAATGGCAGATAATCCGGAATCCAGCAATCGAAATGCTGGAAATGCTGGAAATCTTCCAAATCCCTCTGCACCTCTAGATCTGGTTGGAATTATGACGAATCTGGCTCAAGGAAAAACCGCCATGCAAGAGACAATGCGACAACTCATACAAACCCTTCATGGCGGTGCACCTGCATATTCAGGACAACGAAGTGGTCAAAGGCAAACCTATTTACTTTCTTCACGATCCAGGCATACAGATGTGTATCGTAATGAGGAATCTGATGATTTCTCTTATCAACCTGGGCGAACTTCATCAATACGGGCCACAGATACTGAGCAACGTATTACTCTCTCTCCAGAGAGACCCAGTGCCTTGGAAAGACTGAGCAGGGTGTCTCCTTTCAGTCGATTAGGCCCTAGGAGGAATAGGAGTCCACCTAAGACCATGTCGAGGAGTTTCCGACAACCATCAGATCTAAGAGAAGGATCAGCACAATCACGACCAGTTGCTCGTCAAGATAGATCCCAGGAGGCCACGTCAGAACAATCAATTGCTCGAACTAATAAGCCCGAGGAAGGAAATGATGCGTGGAAAGGTTCCATTCAGCGGTTGGAGGATAGATTAGGAGAAATGGCTAAGGCGAAGAATCCCCTACAACGAACTTTTGTTCAAGGGACACCTTTTGTCCAGGCCATTGTGGATTTTCCTACACCGTCAAAGTTTAAAGCCCCTGTGGTGACCCTAAATACGACGGAAAGACAGATCTTGTTCTTCACATAGAGCAATATCAAGCTGCTGCCGACATCTACGCTGTCCCCGACGAGATGAGATGCAGAGCATTCTCAGGAACTCTTACTGGATCTGCTCAGATATGGTACAACAATCCTCGGGGTAAGATTTCAACTTTCTTTCAGTTGGCCGAGTTGTTCATCGGCAATTTCTGTTTTGGAGCAAAGCCAGTAAAAAGAGTAGCCACTTGTTAAGTGTTAGACAAAAATCTGGTGAGAGTACTAGAGACTACATAACTCTTTTCAATAACGAGAAGCTGGAAGTCATAGATTATGAAGAAAAGACAGCAATCACCGCCTTGATGAGTGGGTTATTGCCTAACAAGTTGTATTACACTTTGGCCAAAGATCCACCTACAACTATGTCAGAGTTGATGGTAAAAGCGACCAAAATCATGAATGCCGAGGAGGCTATGGCTACGAATAAGAATATGGATAAAGAAACCAAGGTGGAAATCGACAAATCTAAGAAGAAAGAGCATAAGGGCAATGGTGGTGACAAGCATTCCAAGAATAATAAGTCGTCATGGGAAGTCCTGAAGAAATTCGATAATTATACTCCTTTGAAAATGGGTATTAATCATGTCTTGGAAGAAATCAAGAATAACGAGGAAGTAAGGTGGCCAAAGAAACTGAGGTCGGACCCTGACAAAAGAAATAGAGATAAATATTGTGAGTTTCACAAGGATCATGGTCATATGACTAAAAATTGCATAGCCCTCCAGAACGAGATTGAAACACTCATTAGACGAGGAGAGTTGTCAAAGTATGTTGATCGTAGAAATGAAAGGGGAAATGAAGACCGAGCAAGAGAGATCCAGATCTCCTCGTCGGGCAGAAGAAAACAGGAAAAGAAATCATGAAGATGATACAGAGGATGACCCCGATCTTCCCAAAAGGCCAAGGCAACCAGAACGCGAGGTATTTTCAATACGTTTTGGAACATTTGATTGTAATGTAATTACAGGCGGAGATGCAGGAGGAGGAGATCTTACTGCAGAAAGAAAAGCTTACCTCGGTGAGGCTCAGGCTTGCTCATACATTCAACGGATAAATTTGACTGAGGAGGATCGCCCGAGGAAGATAAACAAAGAGAAGCTGGTCATTGGTTTTTCAAAAAACGACCTTGTAGGTGTTCTTTACCCTCACGACGACCCTTTGGTGATCAAAATGAGGATGAAAGAAGTAGTGATTTCAAGGGTTCTGGTAGATAATGGTAGTTCGGCAGACATCATGTTTTACTCATGCTTTGACAGTTTAAATTTAAAATTATCTCAATTGGAACCTTATCACAGATCTCTCCTGGGTTTTGCTGGCGAGAAAGTTTTTCCACTTGGGACGATCAAGTTGGATATATTCATTGGGACTTGGCCTGCTTGTCGAACAGAAAGAATACGCTTCTTTGTGATGGATAAGAATGTGCAATCAGCTTACAACATCATCATGGGAAGGGTTGGTTTGAAGAAGTTCGAAGCAGTTCCATCTACAGTACATCAGTGTTTAAAATTCCCAACAAATTTCGGAGTAGGAGTTGTGAAAGGTGATCAAAAATTAGCTCGGGAATGCTATTATTCATCTGCCGACAAGAGGAGCTTGAAGAGTCGAGGAAAAAGACTACTACCTACCAGGTGGATGAAGGTACAAAAATTGAAACACTGGATCCCAGAGATGAATCCCAACTTGTAAAAGGATAGTTGGTGGAATCTACAGAAAATGTTATTCTGGACGATGAACACCCTGAACGAACAACTCAGATAGGTTCGTCGTTGGATGCTTCAATAAAACAGGAGTTGATAACTTTCTTGAGAAGCAGAAAGAAAACTTTTGAATGGAGTCATAAAGACATGCCAGGAATAGATCCAAACTTCTTATGTCATGAGCTCAATGTGAATAAGGAGATCAAACCCGTAAAGCAGAGAAGAAGAGTATTTAGTCCCGAGAATAATCAGGCTATACAAGAGGAGGTCGAGAAGCTCCAAAAAGCCCAATTCATTGAAGATGTGAAATATCCAGACTGGTTAGCAAATGTGGTGATGGTAAAAAAGAAAAACAATAAATTGAGAATGTGTGTTGATTTCACCGATCTCAACAAGGCATGCCCAAAAGATCACTTTCCATTGCCCAGAATTGATCAACTAGTGGATGCTACCTCGGGACACGAGCTACTCAGCTTCATGGATTCTTACTCTGGCTACAACCAGATCAAAATAAAACCTGAAGACAGGGAAAATACTTCTTTTATTACCCCTAGGGGAACTTATTGTTATAATGTTATGCCTTTTGGTTTGAAAAATACAGGAGCGACATACCAGCGGCTGATGAACAAAGTTTTTGCCGAACAAATCAGTTGTAATATGGAAGTCTATGTCGATGATATGCTGACAAAGAGCAAAAGAGTTGTTGATCATCTAGTTGACTTAGGTCAGACCTTTGATCAACTGAATAAATACCAAATGAAGCTCAACCCGACGAAGTGCACATTTGGAGTACGAGAAGGAATGTTCCTCGGGTACATTGTCAACCAACGAGGCATTGAGGCGAAACCAGAAAAGATCAAAGCTCTTTTAGGGTTGCGATCTCCAATGACGAAGAAAGAAATGCAGAGTCATACAGGACGAGTTGCAGCGCTCAACAGATTTGTATCCCGAGCAACTGATAGATGCCTCCCATTCTTCAAAACACTTCGAAAAACTTTCGAGTGGAATGATGAATGTGAAAAAGCCTTTCAAGACTTGAAGAAATATTTGGGAGCACCTCCACTGTTGTCCAGGCCGGTAATGGGAGAAAAGTTATACTTGTACCTGGCAGTATCAGAGAATGCAGTCAGCTCGGCATTGATCAGAATAGAGAATGGAGTCCAGAAGCCAATTTATTACACAAGTAAGGCTTTCCGAGGTGCAGAGATCAGGTACCCAAAGCTGGAAAATTTGGCATTGGCGTTAATTGAGGCAAGTAGAAGAATGAGGCCATATTTTCAGGCCCATACCATCGTCGTGTATACCGACATGCCTTTGAGACAAGCCCTTTATAAGCCAGAAAAATCAGGGAGACTGATGTACTGGGCAATAGAGCTCGGTGAATATGATATTGTGTATGAACCCAGATCATCACTAAAAGGGCAAGCTGTAGCAGATTTTATAGCAGAGTTTACTTATCCTGATACCCGCGAGGAACAAAAGTTGCTTGCTGATCAACCTGTGGATGTTACAGGATCAACAAACATAAGCTCAGACCAACTCCGGTTGGTAAAAGGGCTTGTGGATATTGAAGTATCATCAAATTCGAGCTCAGACCAACTCCGATTGGTAAAAGGGAGAGAAGAGATGGTCGACGAGGAGCGAGAAATACCAGGGGAGGATGAAAGGAAATAACAAATATTTCATCGAGGAACTCTGTCGGATAAGAAATTTAAAGACGAGTTACCTATATGGAAATTATATGTAGATGGGTCATCCTGCACAACAGGTTGTGGAGCAGGGATTATTTTGAACACCCCAGACGAGATTGACATGGAATACGCCCTGCGATTCTAATTCAAAGCTTCCAATAATGAGGCTGAGTATGAGGCCATGATAACAGGTCTTAATTTAGCAAAGATCATGGAAGCACAACAAGTGATGGTATTCATTGATTCTCAATTAATTGTGAATCAGATGATGGGAACATATGCAGTTAAAGGAGAATTAATGGTCAAGTATCATGCAAAGGTGATGGAGTTGTTGGCAGAATTTGATGCCATTCAGTTGATCAGAATACCAAGAATGGAGTATGCACGAGCAGACGCACTGGCCCGACTAGCATTAGCTACTCGTACCGAGCTACGATGAACGATACCAATTGAAGTATTAGAAAGTCGGAGCATAGATGAAGACCTAACGATGAATATTATTACCCTTGATTTAGGACCATCTTGGATGGATCCCATCAGAGCATATATTGAGGAGGGACGTTTACCGGAGGATAAGCTCGCTGCCAAGAAATTGAAGTTTAAAGCTGCTCGGTATGTACTAACTAATGGTGTTTTGTATAGACGAGGAATTATGGAAGGTTTGCAAAAATGTGTACATCCCTCTGAGGTGAAAGAATTGATTGAAGAGATCCATGAAGGATACTGTGGAGCCCATGTAGCAGGTTGGACTCTTTTACAAAGGGTGATGACGCAGGGATACTACTGGCCGACGATGAGGGCTGATTGTATAGCTTATGCTAAGAGATGTGATAAATGCCAACGTTTTTCCTCCATTCGACGAACTCCACAAGCATTGTTGACAGCCATAACTTCCCCTTGGCCATTTGCCATGTGGGGAATTGATTTGGTTGGACCCCTGCCAACGACCCGAGGAAGATTCAAGTACCTCGTCGTCACAGTGGATTATTTTACTAAGTGGGTAGAAGCTGAGCCACTTATTGATATGACATACGAGAAGGTGTACCAGTTCGTTTGGAAGAACATCATCTGCCGATATGGTCTCCCTCATGCCTTCATCACAGACCATGGAACACAATTTGATAACGAGGAGTTTGCCGCCTATTGTCATCAATCAAACATTTTGAAGGTTCATTCAGCACCAGGCCATCCTCAAAGCAATGGACAGATTGAAGTGACGAACAGAACATTACTAAATGGTTTGAAGAAGAAGCTAAGTGAGGCTAAAGGTAATTGGATTAATGAGCTACAGTCAGTATTGTGGGCTTACCGAATAACTCCCCGAGCAGCAACTGGAGAATCACCCTATATGCTGGCGTTTGGAAGTGAAGCCGTGATACCTGCCGAATTGGGTCTTCCAACACACAGAGTGCTGAATTTCAATTCCCCAGTCAGCGACTTAATGAGAAGATTAGATTTGGACATGCTCGAGGAGGTTAGAGAAGAGGCAGCCATTAGGAATGCTGCTTACGAACAACGAACAACTCTGTTCTACAACAAGAGGGTGAAAAAATGCGACTTAAAAGAAGGAGATTATGTGCTAAAGAAGGTCATTCAGAAGCACAATAAGTTGGAAGCAAACTGGCATGGACCTTACCGAGTTACAGAAGTTGTTCGACCAGGAACTTACCGAATAGCGACTCTAGAAGGAGAGGAATTTAAGAATGCATGGAATGCTAAACACCTACGCAAGTATTATCAGTGATGTAAAATGTAAAGCAGTTCCATCAATATGAATAAAGCGATGATATTTCGCCATCTTCTCTCTTTTTATTGAAAGTTTTTCGGGAATACTAGTGTGTAACACTACGCTGGTCGGCAGTAAAAAGAACACGATTGTTCAAGCTCAGACCAACTCCGATTGGTAAAAGGGCGAGAACACGATAGTTCAAGCTCAGACTAACTCCGGTTGGTAAAAGGGCGAGGACAAACCATACTCCTTTGGTTAGGAGGCGTACATTAGCTCAGACCAACTCTGGTTGGTAAAAGGGCGAGTGGACATCATAGTTCGAACTCAGACCAATTCTGATTGGTAAAAGAGCGAGAACACGACATTCCTAAAAATACCAGCTCCGGTTGGTTAGGAAACCATACTCCTTTGGTTAGGAGGCTGACACTGGCTCAGACCAATTTTGGTAAAATGGCAAGTGGACATGATAGTTTGAACTCAGACCAACTCCGGTTGGTAAAAGGGCAAGAACAATATTCCTAAAAATGCCAACGTGTTTGGTTAGGAAACAATATATACTCTCAAATGCCAACTTATGTTGGTCGAGAGGTAAGATTATTATAGAAAAGGCAAAAGTTCCTCGAAGAACAAAATATTCCAAACTGTACCAAGTATGGTTGGTCGGGGATTAAAACCCACTAACTATAATTGGTTGACGAGGAGAAAATATTCCAAATTGTACCAAGTATAGCTGGTCGGGGATAAAAACCCACTAACTATAATTGGTCGACAAGCACAATTTAACAACCTTGGTTGGTTGGAAAATTTTTAAATTTAACAACCTTGGTTGGTTGGAAAAATTTTAAACATTTTTATACTCATTACTTTATTATTAAGTGATCGAGCAACATTACTGATACTTGTAATTTTTTATTACTAAGTTGGTCGATGAACCACACAATATTGTTATGCAAGCACAAATATAAAGTGTTTGGCAAATACAAGACAATAGCAATACAAATTTGCAAACAAAAATGAAACTCTTTCATTAAATTCAAAATGAATTACACAAATTTATTACATTGATATTAAATTGTGTACTAATTATTACATCGGAATTTCCTATTCTATTGGTCTTTTCCCTTCTGCTTTTGAAATAGGCTCCTCGCCAGCAGGAGGATCTTCCAGGCAAAGGGGAGAATTAATGAAGTTAATATCTCGAAGCATTCTGACGTTCATTATTGAAGGTGTGTCCAGTAGATGCTCGGGACGAGACACCTCGATCTGAGAATGAAGATTGTAGTCACCGAGGTATTTTGCAATTAAGCTCCGAGGAATGGCACGAGATGGGATCCATTCCATGTCTAAATTATACGGTGGCACAGGCAAGTCAAGTACCCCGGGATCATAATAGTCCCACAGGTAGTGTCCTTGTTCGAGCTTCAGCACGCCCAAGGCATTCAGCCAGCCTTATTTGTAGCCCTCGTTATTGGCATTCTGGATACGATTATCCAAATGGAATAATGCTTCGTTGTATCCAGCCATCCATAACTCCCTGGGCTATTTATGAAATTGAAATGTTAACCTCTCAAGCTTCTCGTGAAGGCTGTGGATGAAAAGTTCATTAATCTCCAACACTGATTTCTTTGAAGAGAGTTGTTGTTCCAGTTCTCTAACTTTCTTTGACAGGTCAGATAAAGCTTGATTTTTTGCCATCAATTGGAATGCTTGGTTTTCCAACGCTGATTGAGTACGAGATTCTTCAACAGTACGACGAAGAACTCTTGATCCTCCCCGAGCAGGTCGAGAACTTGGTTCCTCGACAACATTCTGAGCAACTCTTCCTCGTCCACGAGAACCTCTTTCTCATCCCCGAATAGCAGTAGAAGGCCCAGCTCCTCTCAAAGCCTCTAACTCTTCTCGCAACTTGGCATTTTCCATTTCTAAAAATGAGAATCCCTCATCGGTGACCGGTACCAAGGCAGTGGAAGATGAAGCTGCAGACTTATACTGTGCTAGCTCTTTCTGCAAATTGTTATTCTCTTGCTCCAGCAGCTCGACAATCTGTCTACATGCTTCAACTTCACCCTTTAGGGTTCTCTCCCTAATATCATATCCAGCGATGAGCTTTTCGTAGCCCTTCTCGGCGGAAAGCTGTTGATATCTCTTTTCATATCCTTCATGCAACAAAGCGGTTAATTCCTTATACTGATTTTGAAGGTCTTCTAAGGTACATTGAAGATCCTCGATCATTTCATAGTAAGCCACATTATTGGCCACAGCTCGGTCAATTAATCCCTTCAGATACTGATAAGCTTCGATTGCTTGCTCTGAAGCATCATGCCCAAGGATGTCGGCAACTTCTTATGCACTCAGGTCTGTGTGACCAGCCTTATAATATTCATGACATTACTGCATCAGCTTTGTATCATTAGCAGATAGCAGATCCATTCTGGCCAGAAACTAGCAGAGAAAGAAAAGATAATCATCAAAAAGAAGATCAAGACAGAGTACAGATAGAAAAGATACAATTGTATAGAAGGAAAAACTCAAATTTTATTAGATCATAGTGCAGGGTTACAAAGATCTTGGTTACACTTGACAAAAAAGAAAAATAGAAAGAGAATACCGAACAACTTCACACCTTTTCCTTATCTCCCAAGACTTTCTCGGGAGGCTGGGATGAGGAGCTCGGTTGCTCGATGGGAACAATAAATTGGTCGGCTGGAGCTGGAACTTGTTCAGGAGGAGAAGGCAGAGATGAAAGCTCCTCGTCAGCAGGTTGGGTAAGGATGGGATCACCCACTACCATTGAAGATTCTTCGGAGGCAGCTTCGTCCTCTTCTCCATCTTCGATGTTTGGAGGAGGACCAGGGAGATGTTGTTGAAACAGTTCTGAGTCCTCATTAACTTTCAATTCTTGCAGGGAAGCAACCCAACCATCTCGAAAGTATTTCAAACTCCCATACTGCACCTGAGTCATCATTGCTGCTACCCCCCTGTCCCATCCTTTGTCCCAACCGGTGCGGAAAGATTTTTTCACCACCAGTTTTCTTTTCATTTTCTCCGAGGAGAGCTTCTCGGATAGAAGATCCTCGGTGGCCTTCAACTTAGCTTCCACTTCTTCCTTCTGGCGGTTCACTTCTCGTAGAAGAGACAATTCTTCTTCTGCCATTTTTATCTTGACTTCAAGCTCTCCAAAGCTCTTGAGCTTCTCTTCATACTTCTTTTTCTCTCCCTCAAAATCTTTCACTTTATTTTCCAGCTGCACCTTTTCTGCCTCAATTGCAGCCAACTTCTTCTCCCATTCAGCCCTATCCTCGTCATACTTTTGACGGGAATCCTTCAAAGATTTGGTTAACCCCAGCAAAGCATCCTCAACTCCAGACGAGGAGCTAGAAGCCTTGATCGCTTCATCTTTCTTTACAATGGTGTTGAAGCAACTCACCTGCTGAAAAAAAGAAATAATGATAAGTCAGCACAGAGATATAAGTATTGATTGAAGGAAAGAAAATTCATAATGAGATAAACTTACTGAAACAAAGTGACGAGTAGCCAAAGATGTAAGCACATCCCTAGACATACTCTCCTCAATTCCTTGAACCTTAGGAATGGTCCAAGTCTTTACCGAGCTCATTGCAGAGCTCGGGGGAATAATAGTTGGAACACCAGCTCCACTAACTTGGAGCTGGGGAATGGTTTCAGCCAAATTGACCGAGGAGGATTTCTTCAGTCTCCTCGGTGGCAGTTCTACAGCTTCAACCAAAGAAGAGCTTTTGGTTGGGGAGATGGTTATCACTTCCACAGGTGCATCCTTCTTGCTCGGAGCCATTGGGAGCTTCTCGGCAGCCTTCTGAGGAGCAACAGAAGGGGCAGCATCTACTTTCTTTGTCCCCTTTGGGACATCAGTCTTGTTTCTTTTCCCATCTCCAGCAGATGTAGTCTCCTCAAAGAGAGCAGGAACCCTTCTTTTGCCCATCCTCTGACTCAAAGGAATATGAGAGTCTGATGAAGAATCCTCAGGAGCTGGTGCTGGCTCACCAGTGCTGATTACAGGGCGAGCAGTAAAAGAGGTTGTATAACTCCTATACTGCAACAAATATGAAGCAGATCTGATGTGCTCGTCTGCAACCTTTTGATGCAAACTCCAGATATGTTTCAAATGCTTAATATTTACTTCTGATTCTTTTGGAGTTTTTCTTTTGCTGTCAACTGCAAATAAATACATAGTGAAATATCAGTCACACATTTATTCAAACATAATGAAATCATAATTTCATAAATAAAATAAGATGAAAATAACCTATCCCATTGCCATATGGAGGGCATCTGGGACCTTGATATACTTCATCTCCAATCAAAGGGGCATGTTGCCAGTTTTTTATAACTACCCCGTGTTCAAAATAATCCCTATTAGCATCAGGGAGGTTGACTACTAAGGCCCTATTCAAAAATCTAGTTTTTAAATAAAAAATATTATCTAGAACAGCCCATCTATAACAATACATAATCTCAGGAATTCCTATACGGGTTCCGTGAGTTTGATTTAACCTATACACCCCATTAACTATTCTCCATGTGTTGGGGGCTATCTTTGCAGGAACAACATCAAAATACTGACAGAACTCTAAGCACAAAGGGTTTGGTGGAAAAGAAAATCCACATTCAGCAATAAAGAGGCTGGGGAACCAGTGTCCCTCAGCCAAACGAAAATAATCTAAAGGCTCAGAAAGATCCTCCAGAGTTACCCAAGATGGAATAGAAAAATCAAAACGGAATTTCTCAAGAGATTCAATAACATAAACCATGGTGAATAAAAGAAATGAAGAAGAAGGAAGAAGATCTTACAGGAAAAAGGAGAACTGTTGACAAACAAACGAAGAAAGGGATGAACGCACAAGAGGGAGAAAGACTATGGAAAACTCGAAAGCAGAAATTGAAAAAGGTAAAAGATGATGGGATTGCCAATGAAGCTTAAATACTTTGCCTTGGGAAACGGCGAAAGAAATGATTACAAAAAAAGAAATTATTACGCTACCGGCGGCTAAAAGGACAAAAGTGCGCGAAGATCGAAGCGCTTATAAAAATTCAAAAAAGGCGGATTCTGCGAATTTGGAAGACATTTGAACACGAAGAAAATGCTCCTAAAAACCAGGAAGGTCATTTAATATTGCCATAGACCGAGAAAGAATGTTTCATATTCCTCAAAGTTCGAAATATGAAACATTGGGGGCTTCTGTTGATACCAAAATTAATATGCTGATATAGACGAATAATAAGAAGACACGTGTCGACCTACGTGGCACAATAACAACGAGGAAGTTTATTTCCCCGACTAAGTCATACTCACTCCGAGCAGCAAGTACACTCCGAGGAACTCTTGAATGACGAGCAACTAAGGCGGCCCGAGCTGCATCTCGGCCACAGCATTGATTGCCAGATAATCAACAGTTCAACTATTCATTGAATGCTTATCATACAGACGTATATTCTTAAAGCGCATTAATTGTTTACCCTTTCACATGTACAGCCCAAGGGCTATAAATACATTGTATCACCCTCATTCAAGGGGACCGAATTTTCTTGATAGAATTACATATCGAGAACTCCAAAACACTTGGCAATAACAGAAACAGTGGACGTAGGCCATTCTTATAAGGCTGAACCACTTTAAAATCCTTTGTCTCATTTATATTTATCTGTGATTAAATTATTAGAAGCAATCTAATTTTTTACATCAACACCGTGATTTGGTCAAACGTAAATGGGGTAATTTAAGACTACTTATCTTTTCAGTAAGTTAGAATAAGCATAATTACCTTAAAATTTTGAAAGGCTTTTAGTTTTATTTATTCATGCTAATAATTGAATAAAGATACTCCTGATTATAGTTTAATTTAGGTAATTATGATTTGACTCACTTTAACTTTAAAACTTAATTATAAGTAACTGGGTTGGGGTGTGTCAACTTTGGTATCAGAGCCTAGGTTTTAGAGGTTCTGGGTGAGGAACACCTAGATTTGGAAGTGGAAGTAGAAATTATTTTAAGTTATAAGCAAATTGGCTTTATTGACTAACATATGTTAGTTAAACATATATATTGTTATATGGGATATGAAATGTAAGGATCTTGCAAGAAAGGAAATGAGATGTTAAGGTTTATTCGGGGATGACAACGAATACAGGTATTTTAATTTGAATCATTGCATTGTTTTATTTGTGGTATCGACAAACATATTATTGAAGGAAAAATTTTAAAGACAAAATGTGGTATACTAAAATTGTGAAGTATTGGAAGTAATCTCTTCTTATAATGGAATATGTAGACTTGAGTTGTGTTACTTATTAAACCATGGTTTGGTGTGTGCCCAGTTATGTGGGAGAGTGAGGTATGGGAACCCATATTCCGTTAAAGGATGAGATAGTAAATTGTTAGAGTGCGAATAAAATGAAGATTCACATGGTAAAGGTGAAGTGAGGATTAATAGTTGTATATGTTTAATTTTAATATGTAAAATGGTCTAAAATTCAATTACTAGTCAATATATAATAATTGATCCAAGTATGGGTTCATATTGAATTATGATAAGTAGAAGAAAATAGTAATAAGAGTTGAGATGTACTTTTTAATAGTATGAGTATATGTAGTGGATATTATCCTTGTAATGTTTTGAAATGCTAATATGAATAATAAAGTTGAGACAAGGTGTTAAAAAGTTGGAATATTAAAAATATTGGGGAGCCCTTTTAAGAGTATGTGTTGTGTATAAGTATGGGAAAAATGCTAATCGGATTGGAATCTTGACAACTGGTTTGGGTGGATATTGAGTTGTATTTGTCATTGTACGTATGTGTTATCATTAATAGTATGGCATATAATGAATATGGTTGATATTATACGGAGTCACCAAGAAGTATGTGTAAGGATAAGTTGTTATGTGAGATACCGTAATGTGATACATTAAGGTATTTGTTCAAGTTATTTGAAAGAAACACGACATATAATAGTTAAGATGAGTATTATGGGGATGGTATGTGTGGTTAAAGTTTTCAGTGATGTTGTAATGTTTAACATCCATGTTACCAAACGGGTAAGGTGAGTGTATTTATAATGTTGCATAAGACAATAATGTTAATAAGGATTGGGGTAAGATTATGATTATAAAGTAATTGTGTTGGATAAATGACTTATTAAGGTCATTGCATGTTTAGTTAAAGAACAATCAAATGATACTGAGAAAGGAAATATAGTGAGAAGTTAGATTGAGTTCATAGTGCATGGCTGCATAATATACGTGAAGGAATATGAAATCTTGGTTAAGAATAAACGTTGAGTGAATGATTGTTCAGTTTCGATATATGAATAGTAGTGAGGCTAGATTTAAATTAAGAAATTGTAAGAATGAGATTTAACATACTCTTAAACATCATAAATGATATGGATAGTAGTTAGGGTCAAACACATGTATTTGGTGTTGAATGGAAGATGAGAAGATGACATAAAATAAGTTAGTCTTGTAATATGATATTTATAAATTGAAATATTGAATGGAAGTTAGAGAAAGGAAATATAAGAAGTTAGTCTTGTAGTAGAATATGTATTATTTAAAATATTACACGATAATAAGGATGAACCATAGGAGTAAAGGTATGAAGTAATATATGAATTGGGAATTGACTTCCATTCATAAGAAATCATTAGATGATTATTCTTACGTGTAAGTGATAAATAAAATGAAGATGACATGATAGAAGATTTGTCGGACATGAGATAGGAGTATTCCCAATTGGTTGGTAAGTGAAGTTCCTCTTAAATTTCGGGGACGAAATTTTCTAAGGGGGGTGGCTGTGACGACCCGGATATGATTATGATAAATCATGCTTACCGTATGGGATGGGGATAATGCGTTATTAGAATATATAATGTTAATTTATTGTGTTTATTCTAATCCTACCTTCATAACTTATGAAATATTGAATTAGTCACAAACACAAATTTGTGAAGTCTTCGGTAGGAATGTTCGAGTTCGGGACTAGTTTCGGCCACTATAATATAATAATTGACTTGAGGTGAAAACTAGATAGTTGTATATATATGATTTAAGTTTGTAACACAACAAACGGTGTGTAAAACAGAGGTCCGAGCAAGAAGTTATGCCGAAATTACGAAGCAGGGGCAAATCTGTCCATTCGTTAAGTGGTATTTTGTCTTATATGTATAACAAATGGATGGATTTCATTGGTTGGAAGGGGGGGAAAGATTGGCCGACTTAAGCCCCTAGAAATAACCTTCTTCTTCAGTCAAACTCAGCCATTAGAGAGTTTGTCCTGAAGAGAGAGAAACGTGAAGTTTAAGAAGAGAAAGGCGAGGAAAAATTAGAGAAAAATCAATAGGAAATTACGAAAACATCCCTATGGTAATTCTACTTGTAAATCTTGTTATACTGTTGGAATTATTGATTTAAAATGATATAAATAATCATTTTTTTACTAAACTTCCGTGTTTTGAGGTATATGTATGGATAAATGCGGGTTTAAGAAAAGTTGAACGTGTAAATCATGTATATTGATTCAATTGGAACCCATGTGTATTCAAAATCCTATAAATTTTTGTATATTTATTGGAATTGAATAATTACAGTTGGATATGAAAATAGACTCATATATGTATAACATATCCGAAAATTTTGAAAGGCTTTTAGTTTAATTTATTCATGCTAATAATTGAATAAAGATACTCCTGATTATGGTTTGATTTAGGTAATTATGATTTGACTCACTTTGCCTTTCAAACTTAATTATAAGTAACTAGGTTAGGGTGTGTCATAAAGGCTGATTTATCCTTAGGAAATTCGTGGGTTTAATTGCCCAAAAATGTAAAATGTCTATAATACCCTCCCGGGATGCCACCCGAGACCCGAATTAAACCCCCAGGTACATTATTTTGACTATTTCGACCCTTCCGGACACATTGACGCACTCGAAAAGGACATACAGACGACTTATAATTTATTCACTTTTACTAATAATAATTGAGTCCTGACACGACTCGGGTGCTTTCCGACTTAAATTTTCATAATCGTCATTTTATTTACTTGTGATAATTTTTATAAAATCAATCTTGTATATCACTTTACTCATTTAGTAATATTAGACAACTTCCCAATAATTACAAACTCTCATCACGCTAGTAAATATTTAAACAAATTTTTGGATTAATATTAAATTAATTTATCTCAATTAAATATAATAAATCCCTGAGTTTAAAAGGCATGAAAATACGGGGTATTACATACTTCCCTCCTAATTACGGAATTTCGTTCCGAAATTCGGAAAATAAGGCATACCTAGTAAAACAATTCTGGATACTTTATCAGTGCGCAAACTATCTACATAGTAAGGAGCTCAATCACTATAGCCCACATCTCACAGCAAGCTTGTTTAACGCTCTCATTAACGACACGTCACATTGTCCTCCTAACCGACAAAATTCGCATAATATGAGCCTATACATCATTGACTTCCATTATCAATATTGTTAGGAGGCCGCACCTCACTACGTGTCAACTACTCGTATTTTTCTAAATACAAAACTCCTATGCTGAGAGAAACTATATGAACATCTGGCCACTTTTGTGAGTTCTTTAAATCTCGATTTTCGGTTACGAAATTCTAAGCCACCTAAAATGGTTCGTAGTAATTCCACCTTAGTCATCGGATTATTCTCGACCGATACAAAATTCTGAATATCCGCTCACCTCTAAACATATAGAGGGAGAATAGTTAAGGTTTTTCCACACCAAAACCTTAACAAGAACCTCGTTCGCGACAACACAGGACGAGTGCTTCCATGGAACTCTACCTTACTATACTTCACTTGCTAGCTATATCCGTTGTTGAAATGAAATGATCACCAAGATTTTAAAATTACCTTCACGCGTCTCTACTAATCGTTAATCACCGTGCGCTTACTCCCCGGATATGGGTGATACATCCTACTCAAACGAAACGTTATCCTTGCTGCTTCCTGAAATCCCATATTGAAGGTGGGATTCAAAAATCTCATCCCGATTCAGAAAATATTACCGTGTAGGACCACGTACCGGCGCGATCCTTCCTTTCAAAGGAAGACTGGGCACACTAGTTAATATTGTAAATCACCCCAAAGGAATATCAATCACTTCCTTCTTGGGCGACTTGTTTCACCTGTTCGGATGAACCCTTGATCTTGCCTTAAGGGTGGAAACCCATCCAAGATACTTTACCGACAATTGTTCAATATTGGTGGTAATCACATTCCATAAACCTCGAATACATACAATAGGGATTCTCGAAATCCTGTCCCCAAACATATGGGTACAACTCTTAACTCTCACATCCCTAAAGGATAGATATATCAATGCGCTCTTTTTAACACTAAGTCCTGAGCGCTAAACATAATAATGAGTTAAATATTTTCGCTCAACAGTAGACCCAATACATACTGAATAATAACAACAAAGTCCCTACACACACCGGGATCGAATATCTTGGGACCACTATCCCCTCTGAAATCTCTAAAATAGACAATATAAGTGCGAGATCGGTCCTCTCGCAGGTGAGGCCTCGCCAGAACAAAACATGCTGCACTAATGCAACCACACCGATAGCCTTGAAATCATTGCCCATTATTGCTTTAACCATTTTTTTAATAAAACCATAATTAGTATAATATCGTACTCGCATATCACATCATTAATACGAGAATTCTCAATAAAGAATATAAATCACTAACAGTGCACCCATTTGTCCTCCGCGGAGAACACCAAAGACAATCCCACTTTACCAGGGAAAACATACACAATAATAACGCTATAGATATACGCACTAAATTCTTCTCCCATGCGAATCTAGCATTAAAAAAAAAATAATGACTCGTTCGTGTCACATAAAACACTCTTCATCCTCCGAGGATAAAACTCATACTTCTACTTTGCCAATCCCCTTGGCTACTTAATGGTCTTCCGGACATACGCATCTGTCTGAACCAAATCGAAAATTATATTAACCATTTCCCTTGTAAGCATCATACCCTTGCCCTTATTCTCGCTTCGGAAAATTTTAACTCATGGGGTTTTACTCTCCACAAAATAATTCAACACATAACCCACTTATCTCCTGAAATATATTCAAAAAATCACGAACGACTGGAATCGAATCCAGGAGAATCACAATCTCCTTAGAGGTATCCTCCTTTATGTAATACAAATGGGTGGAAGATCCTCCCTCTGGGCGAGGCATCATCACTAAAACATCTCCTACCCCTCAATGGCAAAGATAATACTCCTATCGAAATAATTTATCATGGATCTATACGCAGTGAGCCAATCCATGCCAATAATGACCGTCGTGCTCACGTATGACTAAAACTAGTATGACTGCAGGTAAAATCGAACTACCAAACTATATACCTTGTGACGACCCGGATATGATTATGATAAACCATGTTTAAATCATGCTTACCGTATGGGATGGGGATACTGTGTTATTAGAATATATAATGTTAAGCTATTGTGTTTAGTCTAATCCTACCTTCATAACTTATGAAATGTTGAATTAGTCACAAACACAAATTTGTGAAGTCTTCGGTAGGAAGGTTCGAGTTCAGGACTAGTTTTGTCCACTATAATATAATAATTGACTTGAGGTGAAAACTAGATAGTTGTACATATATGAGTTAAGTTTGTAACACAATAAACGGTGTGTAAAACAGAGGTCCGAGCAAGAAGTTATGCTGGAATTACAAAGTAGGGGCAAATCTGTCCATTCGTTAAGTGGTACTTTGTCTTATATGTATAACAAATGGATGAATTTCATTGGTTGGAAGGGGGGGGGGGGGGGGGGGGGGAAGCTTGGCCGACTTAAGCCCCTTGAAATAACCTTCTTCTTCATCCAAACTCATCCATTAGAGAGTTTGGCCTGAATAGAGAGAAACAGGAAGTTTAAGAAGAGAAAGGCGAGGAAAAATTGGAGAAAAATCCATAGGAAATTACGAAAACATCCCTAAGGTAATTCTACTTGTAAATCTTGTATATTGTTGGAATTCTTGATTTAAAATAATATAAATAATCATTTTTTTACTAAACTTCCGTGTTTTGAGGTATACGTATGGATGGATGTGGGTTTAAGCAAGGTTGAACGTGTAAATCATGTATATTGATTCGATTGGAAACCCTGTGTATTAAAACTCCTATAACTTTTTGTATATTTATTAGAATTGAATAATTTCAGTTGGATATGAAAATAGACTCGTATATGTATAACATATCCGATATTATATGAAATTACCAAGAAATTAATCTTTGGTGATAGTTTGAAGTTAACATATCAAATCTGCCCCAAAGGTGTAAGTATACACACCAGGTGTTCGATGTTTTGCTTGACATAGCAAATGAACCTTAAAAATTATGAAACTTTAATTTTGTATTGTTAAATATGTTTATGGACGTTGGGTTAAATATCAAAGTGAGTTATGATGCAGAAAAATTATGAAAATTCTTCGAATTTGACTGAACGATAAAAGAGTCTATAGGGCACATTTAAATTGTAATAAAGAAATGGACACATCTTGCTCTAGGAAACTTTAAATGATGTGTTATCTTTTATATTGGAAACTAATATGATAAGAATTGGATCACCAAGAAGAAATTAAAGTATGTTTGGGCTATGGATTGGATATGTTAAATATTTTAACATGAAATTGGATGAAACTTCATTTATGATGAATGATTAGAATGGGATGATATGACGCTTATGAATTCGGTTAAGGTTAAGTTATTCTTCGGATTGTTAATATCCTTATGATGATACTAATATTTTAAGACTTTATATGTGAAAAGGAAGAAGAACCGGTTGAACAAGTGTCAGACAAAGGCAAGGGAAAACACATGAAGTGGCCAAGGTGAGTGTACTCACTGTAAAAAGATGTAATATACATGGATATGGAGATGATCTGAATATCACTCATGGGTAAGATGTATTACACATGGTTATGGATATGATTTGAATATCACTCACGAGTAAGATGTATTATGCATGGTTAGGGATACAATCTGAATATCATTAACATGTAAGATTTATTACACATGGTTATGGATACGATATGGATATCATTCACTGGTAAGATGTATTATACATGGTTACGGATATGATCAGAATAATATTGATTATGAATTTGTTCATTTTGGTTTACCAAAATGGGAGGTTACTCCCCGACCTGGAATGGGGGAGATTTGTCTATTAAAGACTAGGGGTTACTCCTCGACCAGGAATGGGGGAGAATTGTCTATTGCAGACAGGATATGTGAATCATGATTCAGATAAGTTGGTCATTCTTTATGAATGAGCCGAATAAGGAATACATAATTATGAATGGGTCGGATAATTATACATAAATTACCACATGGATATGATTTTTGCATTTAATTATATGCAATAGTTTAGTAGTGATGCATTCACTGGGCAATTTTGCTCACGGTTACTATGGTTATGTGTTTCAGGTAACGTGATGTCACTGCCAAATCTAGGAGGTCGGGTTGGGTTATCAAAGGATGCATAAAACCATAATTTTGGTCAAATGAAAAAGGGGTAATTTAATCCTACATATCCTTTAAGCAAGTTTGAATAAGCATAATTACTTTAAAATTGTGAAAGGTTCTAGTTTTATTGCTTTATGTTAATAATTAAAAAAGGATACTTGTGTTTATTGTGCGATTAAGGTAATTATGATTTGACTCACTTTGACTTTCAAACTTAATTATAAGTAACTGGGTTGGGGTGTGTCAACTTTGGTATCAGAGCCTAGGTTTTAGAGGTTCTGGAGTGAGGAACGCCTAAATTTGGCGGTGGAAGTTGAAATTGTTTTGAGTCATAAGTAAATTGGCTTTTATTGACTAACATTTGTTAGTTATACATACATATTGTTGTACGAGATGTGAAATGCAAGGATCTTGCAGGAAAGGAAATGAGATGTTAAGGTTTATTCGGGGATGACAGCGAATACAAGTATATTTATGTGAATCATTGCATTGTTTTCTTTGTGGTATGTACAAACATGTCATTAAAGGAAAATCTTTAAAGACAAAATGTGGTATACGAAAATTGTGAAGTATTGGAAGGAATCCCTTCTTATACGGGAATATGTAAACTTGAGTAGTGTCACTTATTAAGCCATGGTTTGGTGTGTGTCCATTTAAGTGGGAGTGTGAGGTATGGGAACCCATATTCCGTTAAAGGATGAGATGGTAAATTGTTAGAGTGTGAATCAAATGAAGATTCACATGGTAAAGGTTAAGTGAGAAGATTAATAGTTGTATATGTTTAAATTTAATATGTGAAATGGTCTGAAATTTAATTACTAGTCAATATATCACAATTGATTCGAATATGGGTTCATAATGAATTATGATAAGTGGAAGAAAAGAGTAATAAGAGTTGAGATGTATTTTTTTAATAGTATGCGTATATGTAGTGAATATTACTTCTGGGATGTTTTGAAATGCTTATATGAATAGCAGAGTTGAGACGAAGTGTTAAAGAGTTGGAAGTTTAAAAATATTGGAGAGTCCTTTTAAGAGTATGTGTTGTGTATGAGTATAGTAAAGATGCTAATCGGGTTTGAATATCGATAACTGGTTTGGGTGGATATTGAGTTATGTTTGTCATTGTACGTATGTATTATCACTAAGAGTATGACATATAATAAATATGATGGACATTATACGGAGTCACCAAGAAGTATGTCTAAGGATAATGTGTTATGTGAGATACCGTAAGGGGACATGTTAACGTATTTGTATAGGTTATTTGAAAGAAATACGACATATAATAGCTAGAGAAGTATTATGGGGTTGGTAAGTATGGCTAAAGTTTTAAGTGGTGACGGTACGTTTAACTTCCATGTTACCAAACGTGTAGGATGAGTGTATTAATGATATTGCATAAGAATATCACATTAATAGACATTGGGATAAGATTATGATTGTAAAGTTATTATGTTGGATAAATGACTTATTAAGGTCATTGTATGTTTAGTTAAAGAACAGTCAGATGATACTGAAAAAGGGAATATAGTGAGAAGTTAGATTGAGTTCATAGTTCATGACTGCATAATATACATGAAGGTGAATATGAAATCTTGGTTAAGAATAAACATTGAGTGAATGATTGTTCAGTTTCGCTATATGAATAGTAGTGAGGATATATTCAAATTAAGAAATTTTAAGGATGAGATTTAACATACTCTTAAACATCAGAAATGATATGGATAGTAGTTAGGGCCAAACACATGTATTTGATGTTGAATAGAGGATGAGAAGATGGCATATAATAAGCTAGTCTTGTAATATGATATTTATGAATAAAATATTGAATGGGAGTTAGAGAAAGGAAATATAAGAAGTTAGTCTTGTAATAGAATATTTATTATTTGAAATATTACATGATAATAAGGATGGACCATAAGAATGAAGGTATGAAGTAATATATGAGTTGGGAATTGACTTCCATTTATAAGAAATCATTAGATGATTATTCATACGTGTAAGTGATAAATAAAATGAAGATGATATGAGCGAATATTTGTTGGGCATGAGGAAATAGTATTCCCAATTGGTTGGTTAGTGAAATTCCTCCTAAATTTCGGGGACGAAATTTACGAAGGGGGGGAGGTTGTGACGACCCGGATATGATTATGATAAACCGTGTTTAAATCATGCTTACCGTATGGGATGGGAATAATGTGTTCTTAGAGTATATAATGTTAAGTTATTGTGTTTAGTCTAATCCTACCTTCATAACTTATTAAATGTTGAATTAGTCACAAACACAAATTTGTGAAGTCTTTGGTAGGAATGTTCGAGTTCAGGACTAGTTTTGGCCACTATAATATATTTATTGACTTGAGGTAAAAACTAGATAGTTGTACATATATGAGTTAAGTTTGTAACACAACAAATTATGTGTAAAACAGAGGTCCGAGCAATAAGTTATGTTGGAATTACGAAGCAGGGGCAAATCTGTTCATTCCTTAAGTGGTACTTTGTCTTATATGTATAACAAATGGATGAATTTCATTGGTTGGGGGGGGGGGGGGGGGGGGGGGGAAGCTTGGTCGACTTAAGCCCCTTGAAATAAACTTCTTCTTCTTCAGCCAAACTCATCCATTACAGAGTCTGGCTTGAAGAGAGAGAAACGAAAAGTTTAAGAAGAGAAAGGCGAGGAAAAATTGGAGAAAAATCCATTAGAAATTACGAAAACATCCCTAAGGTAATTCTACCTGTAAATCTTGTATATTGTTGGAATTATTGATTTAAAATGATATAAATAATCATTTGTTTACTAAAATTTTGTGTTTTGAGGTATACGTATGGATAGATGTGGGTTTAAGCAAGGTTGAACGTGTAAATAATGTATATTGATTCGATTGGAAACCCTGTGTATTCAAACCCTGTGTATTCAAACTCCTATCAACATCCAGATCCTCACTATCATCATCAACCCTCTCATCCTCAGATCTCTTAGCCCCGCCAACTATCGGCAGACCATCTGTAAAGGTCACCTAGAAGGCAAGAGGGGACAGGGCTGTCATAGGGACAACCTCTAAATGAACCATACCCTCGGCCTGTCATTTCGAACTAGGCGTTGATTTATCTCTTCTCCCAGAGGGACCGACACCCATTGGCGATGATGCTCTCTCGTTTATTTATCCCTCGTGTGTCTGATCCTCGTCTAGATGGCAGGAAGACCCCCAGGACTCAGATGGTACTATAGTGGCTAAATGAATGGGGAAGATGGGTCATACCCAATTAGGGTCGGCCCCTCGTCTTTGCTCGTACTCCTCCTCTATTCGCCTGATCTCAGCGAAGAATTTCTCCCTCAAGGTTGGAAATTCCTCGACTAAATCATAAATTCTTCTGAGCATTAAGGGGAAGACCCTACACTTGAGCAATTTATTCAAACTAACTACAAACATGTTTAGTAGTTGACCAAGTTGACTTTTGGATCAAACCTAAGGAAATAAAGGGTTTTGTGGATGAACACTCAAGAACAAAATGAACACAGTTAACCGGAGAAGAATGCCAGAGAACACAATAAAACCCAACAAACACCACAAAGAAAAGATAAACCACCACTGAAAAGTGAGGGAAGGAACCCTAAGGAGCCTAAGATTTAATGATCAGCCTTATAGCCATCACAGCAAGGCGGACATCTACGTCGAAAAAATATAAGCAACCAAGAAAAATGGAAAGAAACCCAAATGCAAGAAGCAAAAAGAAATTGAAGGCTAAAAGAGGAATCTAAGGCAGAGGAATTACCTGTGGATTGAGACGAAGACGGGGTGCAGCCTGAGATACAGAAATCGTAGAAATGGCGGTTTGAACTGATAAGGAGCTAGAGAGAGAAACTTGTGCGCACAAAAGAAGGAGAAGAAGAAATGATTGTTTGAAAAATCATTTAAATATCTTGGTCATAAGTGGGCTCATTAACCAAGGCTACGCACAACCCACGAGGAGAGGCATCATTAGGGCATAAAGTCCCAAGCTGAGTGTGCAGTCGCCATAGATGGGAAACAAAAATGATGATGGACACTTGACAATATTCAACTTGACATATGTCACTTATCCATCTGATCACCCACTTACGAATTCCAAGGAAATATTACCCCTCAGCCATCTCAACAAACATCGATGGCTAAGGGCTGGGGGGTGATTGATATACCAATATACACCCTCAGCCAGGCCAATGGTGTCCTCACCCAGGACGAGGATTCAACAACTACTGCCAGGGGATTTTATCAGGGCCACGACCTTACAAGGGGACAACCCCTCATCATGGACCAGACGACCCTCAAAGGGTCCAACCCCTCATTATGGACCAGACGACCCTATAAAGGGACGAACCTTCATCACTGACCGGACGACCCTATGAGGGGACGACAGTACGAGGCCCACGCCCATCTAGGCTTGTTGCTAATAGGAACCTTACCCTCGGCCTTGCATCATAAGCCGAGGGTGTCATCATCATATCACGTGATCTGGGAGACGCGTGGGACAGTGCACGTTGGACTCATATAGAACGTGGACTAGACCGTTATAACAATATCATCCCCTCACGTGAGGGAATATTATCTCATCATTAATTGCAAGTGGCACATCCAGGTGTCAGCAGGGGATTGGCTAGATCATCATGCACATGCATGCTTAGGGGGTACACTACACCCCCCAAGCCCTATATATACTGGTCGTATTCAACCTTGTAAGGGGATCGATAATTGTAACCCTGGCTAAAACTCTGCTTGTACACACAGTATAGAGAGTGAGCTTATGTGCATTGTATCCAAGGCCATAAGTGCCCATATTTAGTGGATCACACACTCATAGTGGATGTAGGCCTAATTGGCTGAACCACTATACATTATTATCTTATTCCTCTTATACTTATCCCCTTCTATACACGTATACACATATATAACTTTGTTGCTGCCATTGTTATCACTGATTTAGCTCATTATCTCTTATCTGGTGGAGCTAAATCTTAGCATCATCACATACCCTAATGTCTGTTAGAACATCTGACTATCATTCTCAGATAGCTTGTATCGAGGATACTATCTTCTAGGGTACGAGTATTTATCCTCCATAAAGGTTTAATCGAGATAAGACTGTCCGAGCACAAAAACCTCCTTCATAGTAAGAAGCCCGAGTATGATTTTTACACAAATACATAATATATGCACAGTCACACAGTCATATTCATAAATATTCACATTTTCTAAATTAGGTGTGCCCACGACCCATAATTATAATTATCCGTTCTTAGTATAAATTACTCAATTATCTTGCATAACGGATTTGTCTCTTTTATTCCCATTTATAATTTATTTCATACATAATTCTCATCTCTCGAAGTATTCTCTTGCTAAATACAATTTCAGTAGGTATACCCTCTCTAACCTTCTGGTCTAAGACTTTCACGAGTCCCTCAATTTATTAAGGAACTTACCCACAATCTCTAATGTGTAACGAAATTCTCCGTTAACCCACAATTTGATCCCATATTAAATTTCATTCAACGGAGTCTATTTAGACCCTATTAATCCTCCTCACGACCCATTATACTCTATAAATAGTAATTAAGGGTTCCCATGTATTTAAACCGAATAAAAAGGGAACAAATATGAAGTTTTCCAGGAGGGGTCGATCGATCGAGGAAAGAGGGTCGATCGATCGATCGATGTTATTGGGTCGATCGATCGATCAAGCAGTTCTTACCGAGAAACTGCAGTTTCAACCTACGGGTTTCATCTTCCAAATTACTCCAAAACGCCATTATTGATTCCCAAACTCCCAAATAAAATTTCTAATAGTTACATATACCTATATACATGATTTCCTACGTGAAACATGTCCAAACTCATCAAAGGCATTGAATTTATGGGATAATTTAACATAATTATCAAGAACCCTAATTTTACATGAAATAATCATTCTTCTAATTCTTTTCCAGATTTCTTGCCTCTAAATCCATACTAATTCGTGGATAATCCTCTACATATGATGGGTATGTCCAAAATACATTTATTTTATCTAAAACATGCGATTTTAAGTCTCTAAATTATCAATTTCTTTCATAAAACATGTTCTTAGTAATCCTAAACTAACATGGGTGAGACATTAACTAAAAACAAACCAAGATAGATACTTGCCTGGAATTCAAGGTTCTGATTTGTGTATTAAAAAGATATGGTTGCGTTCCTCGTCGTGCGATCTACGTTTTGGTTGTGGTGGCGGTGCAAATGGATGAGTTCTTGGCCTTGGATTGCTTGGAAAGCTTCGTACCTTCTTCTCTAATGGCCGTTCTTAGGTTCTGTGATTGTTAACCCTAAAAGCCTAACTTAAATGGCCGATATATCTTAGGGAAAATTGTGGGTTTAATTACCCAAAAATACAAAATGACTATTATACCCTCTCGGGATGCCAATTAGGCCTAAAAAAGTCCCGAGACCCAAACTAAATCCCTGGGTATACTTTTCTAACTATCTCGACCCTTCCGGACATGTTGGCGGACTCGAAATGACCATACGAGTGATTTATAATTTATTCACTTATAATAATAATAATTTAGTCCCGGCACGACACAGGCGCGTCCTGACTTAATTTCTATAATTGTCATATTATTCCCTCGTGACAATTTTAATAAATTCAATTCTACATATTACTCTATTCCATAAGTAATATTTAACAAATCATCAATTTTCTAATAATTACTAACTCTCGTCACACTAGTAAATATTTAAAATAAATTTTTGGATTAATATTAAATTAATCTATCTCAATTAAATTTAATAAATTCCTAAATTTAAAAGACATAAAAATACGGGGTATTACATGCTTCCCCTTAATAACGGAATTTCGTCTCGAAATTTGAAAAATAAGGCCTACCTGGTAAAACAATTATGGATACCTTATTAGTGTGAAACTATTTACATAGTAAGGGGGTCAATCACTATAGCCCCCGCCTCACAGCAGGCTTGTTTAACACTCTCATTAAAGACACTTCACATTGTGCTCCTATCCGACAACATTCGCATAAGACACGCCTATACACTATTAATTCCCATTATTTCAATATCATTGGGAGGCTACACCTCACTACCTGACAACTACTCGGATTTATCTAAATACAAACTCCCATTTTGAGAGAAACAATATGAACATTTGACCACTCTTGTTCGCCTAAAACAGTCGTGGAATTCCACCATAGTCATCATACTCTAACTCAGCCAATCCAAAATTCTGATTATTTTGCCTATCTCTTAACATTCAGAGTGAGAAAAGTTAAGATTTTTTTTCCACAACAAAACCTCAATAAGCATCTTGTTCACAATAAATAGGTACGAGTGCTCCCACGGAATCCTACCATTAGGTAATATCCTCCCCCAATTACCGTACTATACTCCACTTGCTAGCTATAATCGTTGTGGAGAAAAACGATCACAATGAATCCAAAATTACTTTCACACTGCTCCACTAATGGTTAATCACCACTCGCTTACTCCCCGAATTATGGGTGATACAACCTGCTCAAAATGAAACGATATCCCCGCTGCTTCCTAAAATCCCATATTGAAGGTGGGATTAAAAAATCTCAACCTAATTCAGAAAAATGTCATGTAGGACCACGTACTAGAGCGATCCTTCCTTTCAAAGGAAGACTGAGTCACACTAGCTAATATTATAAATCACCCCAAAGGAATGTCAATCACTTCCTTCTTAGGCATCTTGTTTTAGACGTTCGAAGGAACTCTTGATCTTACCTTGAGGTTGTTAACTCATCTAAGAAACTTTACCGACTTTACCAGCCTCTTCCATTATAGGAATTGTCAATAGCCACAAAATTCTCTGGTTGCTCCTCTTGTTCCAACCAATTTCTATTTATGAGTAGTGCCCGCGAAGACTACTCACTATGTCCCACTCGACATCGACTTCTACTTACAATGTCTCACATTAAGTGACACTTAATACTCCCCTTCTTTCCTTTACGTATACTGAAAGTTCCGACCAATGCACTTTTCTCCACGAGGTGCACTTCCGGACCTTTTTGTACAATACTAACATCTTCACTCTTTGTACGCGTCAGTCGCTCTCAATATTTGACTAATTATAACTCCGCTCCGAGTGTTCTCCATAATAATTAAATTCTACCCTTATCAAGGAATACCCCTTTTTAAATGGCTTCCCACAGCCTTCCAACCAAATTCGGGTGTGCTACTCTAATCGCACACGTATATATGGATTATCGTTCTTCACGCGACGCTTAATCCACTCTGCCACTTCCAGCTCGTTATGTTAGTCCCACAAACATATATTCCACACGTCTATTCCCACATCCCTATAACTCAGACGATTTTAACATCAGCTAACCAGGATGCCCACATACCGTATAAACCGTGCATACTAGTGTAAGCATCACATACGCTTCGCACATAACACCAAGTTCTTTCTTTTCCTTGTGCTCACAACGTGATTACAACACTTGGGTACTCTCAATTACCCTAGAAATTGAAATTTCAAATCCTCCTTATGATCGGTCCACCCCTCAGCTCGTGGTGATAAGACAAAACTTTCAATGCTTTCTTACCACACAACCGACTCCACTGGCCTTAATTCATAATTCAACTTCCAATTTACAGATATAATTACCTGCTCCTACTACGACCGAGGTACCAAACTCATAGACTAATGACCAAACATCTTCCTACTTCCAACCTTACACTAAGTTTCATGCGTGGGATATCTCGCAAAGCGACATCCAAACAAGGAACCCCCCGATACACTAATACCTAGCATTATTGATTATCGAAATCCGTTAGGCCCTTCGTCCGTAACATGTACCCTTTTATTCCGTCTCTTAACATAAAAGTTACAACTCCTCCCGTAATTACACTTAACAAAGAACATTTCGCCAATTGTATAATCTTTCAGTATTGGTGGTAACCACATTCCATAAACCTCGAATACATATAATCGGGGTTCTCGAAATCCTGTCCCCAAACATATGGGTATAACTCTTAACTCTCACATCTCTAAAGGATAGATATATCTATGCGCTCTTCCTATCACCAAGTCCTGAGCGCTAAACATAATAATGAGTTAAATGTCTTCGCTCAATAGTAAACCCAATACATACTGAATCATAACAACAAAGTCCTTACACACGCCAGGATTGAATATCTCGAGCCCTCTATCCCCTCCAAAGTCTCTAGAATAGATAATATAAGTGCGAGTCTGACCCTTCGCAGGTGAGGCCTTGCCAGAACAAAACATGCTGCACTAATGCAACCATTTCGATAGCCTTGCAATAACTGCCTACTATCGTACTAACCATTACTATAAAGTTATAACCAAGACATTATCATACTCGTATATCACATCACTAAAACGAGTAATCTCAATAAAGTATATAACACTATTAATACACCCATTCATCCTCCGTGAATAGCACTAAGGTTAATCCCGCTACACTAGGGAAAATATTCACATAATAATAATGTTTATAGTTATACACATTAAGCTCGTCTCACATGCTAATATAGCAATGAACAAAATATAGTGATTCGCTCGTGTCACATAAAACATGCCTCATCCTCTGAGGATAAAACTCATACTTCTACCTTACCAATCGTCTTGACTGCACAAATTTCCCCGAACGTAACACATCTATCCAAACCAAAATAAAAACTACTTTAATCGTTGTCCTTTACTAGGCATCCTACTCTTGTCCCTTTACTCACTTCGGGAAAACATTAACGCATGTGATTTCACTCTCCACAAAATACCTCTACACATAATTCACTTATCACCTATCATACTAACCATATTAGGACTGTCCTTCTCTCAGACTTTGGTAGGCTCAATTCCTGATGGCCACCTCCATTATTCCCTTATCTTTGTTGGCCCTAAGGAATGTGCTACTGGCTTCAACAACCCTTACTGAATTCACCATCGCTTGGTAAGAATTCAGCGATCCGATTCATTTAAAATAGCCCCCTGATGGGTCTCCCTCTTGCGATTTTTTACTAACTACTTTTCATCTAGACTCACTCTCCAATAAATCTATGATTACTTTAGCTCCCTTCATAAGAGCATTAACATCTCTATGGATAATGCATGACATTGTCACCATATGGATCGACTGTCGAACAAAATTCTCTTTAAGTGTTGTCAATCTTTCCTCACGAGTTTATTTCCCACTTGAAATCTTCTCTACCATTGGTATCCACTCCCGCTGATACAAGATTTGCTAAAAGTCTAAATTCATTTACAAATGGACCCCTATCCGGCCTTTCCGTGATGGGTTCAGAACAACATTTATATCTTATTCTGAAAACTTGTGAAAGAAGGTGCTGTTAAACTGTACCTAAGGTCCTTCCATTGATGCAACATTTCACTACTAACGGTGGTGGTTGACTCCCACTATGTAACTTTGCTCCGCTGAGTCAAGAATTTTTTTTTAGCCCAAATTTTCATTTCTAGATAACCACACTCCTCCATATGCCCAAGCCTTTTGAATATATTACCTACGTTGGGTAACACACACAATTCCCTAATTTCTAGAATTTTCGCTGACGACTCTCCAATTTTGTTTTCATTTGAGCCTCTACATAGCGTACTACGTTGGGTGAGTCTGATTCGGCTTCTCTTTTGACTATAACAGTATTTAGAAATCATAGGCGGTGTCCTAGCTGTCTTTACAGTCCTGGCCTCTCATGCCATAATAGGGGTGACCTCGACTACGATCATCATCCTCGAATATACTTTACAACCTCAACTAAGCGCTGCTTCCTGATGTCCGCCTGACGGCCCTCGTTTGACATCCTTCATCGCTCGGCACACGCACACATCCGAACGCAATTAGAATTCACTAATATACATATGTTATAGCAGGAGAACGGAATCTCACTATAGAATTCAACAATCCTAAACATAGGGCTCTATATCAAAGAAAGCAACGCTAGAAGCATAATAAGCCGCACAAATCCTAAAGGACACTAGAACCTGATGCTCTGATACCACCTGTGACACCCCGCCTAATTAAATACTGGGTGATCAATCCTTTATTAAATTAAAAATCAAGGTGAACGGTTGGTTCATTCTTAGCATCACTGTCGCAAAATAAAATTTCCAAATTAAACACCCTAAATAATTAAGCTAAGTGTCAAAACAATTTAAAGTCTTATTTCCATTTTTAAATTTTAACTTGAAAACCTTTTTAAATAATCAACAGTCTAAGAATCACATAAGTTCTACGGATAGCAATCAACATAAAAGAATTAATCCATCTAGATTAGCCAAACCAAGTCAAATAACCATATATGAAATCATCCTGACAAAAGTTAACTCCGAAAGAATATTGAATACTGGAAATATAAACAAACGTAAATCTCTGACAAATCCAAACTGAATAGGGAAACGGGCGACGCATGCCCTAACTAAACAGAACTAAAACAAGAATAGAATCAATGAAGAGGCCATCTAAAGCAACGACCTGCAACTCCCACATCAGTTGCAGCGTGCCCAATCCAAAGAACCTATGCATGACGCCCCTGTGGCTGGGCACCTATAATATATATACATATATATATATATATATATATACAAGAGAGAGAAAAATACTGGTAACGGGTCACAGCCTGAGTGTAAAACAGTTTTAAAAATAGTTTAGCAAGTATTTAAAATGCTTACCGGCTAATTCAACAACCATGTTAGTATGCGACACTCTCTTGAGAATTCTCACCTCTCATCTAGTGTGCACGCCTACCATACTAATAAGTCTCCTAAGTTTCTCTAATTATCACGTGAAAGGCAAGGTTATGATATTTACTTTAGGAAATCATTCTCTTCAAGATTTCTTACGTTATTTAGAACAACTCATTACCATTATAAAGTTCCTGAACACTTATAATAAAGTTGAAGCATTTATTCATTACTTATCTACTTATACACACAGTAGAAAGTTCCCATATAGATATACATATATATATATATTAGTCACACATATAATATATATACTAACGGCACCCCACATAAAATCGATGGTGCTGGCATACTCTGCTATCAAGTCCCTGTATCACTCAAACTAAGGTAAATAAATACTAGTTCGGAATTACTCTCGAACTGTATTAACACAACACATAAACAAATGGAGGCGAAGCATAGTTCCAGGTCCTAAGAGGTCAACACATACCCTCACGTCTCTTAGAACATCTGACTATAATTCTTAGATTCCCTGTATCGAGGATAATATCTTCTAGGGTACGAGTCCATATCCCCCATAAAGGTCCAATAGAGATAAGAATGTCTCGGCTCGAAAACCTTCGTGATAACAAGTAGCCCGTGTATGATTTTTACACAAATACATAATATATGCACAGTCACACAGTCATATATATAAATATTCACATTTTCTAAATTAGGTGTGCCCACGACCCATAATTATAATTATCCGTTCTTAGCACAAATTACTCAATTATCTTGCATAACGGATTTGTCTCTTTTATTCCCATTTATAATATATTTCATACATACTTCTCATCTCTCGAAGTATTCTCTTGCTGAATACAAATCCAGTAGGTATACCCTCTCTAACCTTCTGGTCTAAGACTTTCACGAGTCCCTCAATTTATTAAGGAACTTACGCACAATCTCTAATGTGTAACGAAATTCCCCGCTAACCCACAATTTCATCCCATATTAAATTTTATTTAACGGAGTCTATTTAGAACCTACTAGTCCTCCTCACGACCCATTATACTCTGTAAATAATAATCAAGGGTTCCCACGTATTTAAACCGGGTTAAACAAAAAGGGAATAAATATGCAGTTTTCCAGGAGGGGTCAATCGATCGAGGAAAGGGGGTCGTTCGATCGATCATCGATCGATCGATCATCAATCGATCGATGTTCTTGGGTCGATCGATCGATCAAGTAGTTCTTGCCCAAAAACTACAGTTTCAACCTACGGGTTTCATCTTCCAAATTACTTCAAAACGCCATTATTGATTCCCAAACTCCCAAACAACATTTCTAATAGTTACATATACCTATATACATGATTTCCTACGTGAAACATGTCCAAATTCATCAAAGGCATTAAATTTATGGGATAATTTAACATAATTATAAAGAACCCTAATTTTACATGAAACATTCATTCTTCTAATTCTTTTCCAGATTTCTTGCCTCTAAATCCATACTAATTCATGGATAATCCTCTACATATGATGGATATGTCTAGAATACATTTAGTTTCTCTAAAACATGCGATTTTAAGTCTCTAAGTTATCAATTTCATTCATAAAACATGTTCTTAACAATCCTAAACTAACATGGGTGAGATATTAGCTAAAAACACAGCAATATAGATACTTGCCTGGAATTCAAGGTTCTTATTTGTGTATGAAAACGGTGTGGCTGCGTTCCTCATTGTGCGATCTACGTTTTGGTGGTGGTGGCAGTGCAAATGGATGAGTTCTTAGCCTTGGATTGCTTGGAAAGCTTCCTACCTTCTTCTCTAAAGGCTGTTATTAGGTTCTGTGATTGTTAACCCTAAAAGCCTAACTCAAATGGCTGATATATCTTAGGGAAATTCATGGGTTTAATTACTCAAAAATACAAAATGACTATTATACCCTCTCGGGATGCCAATTAGGCCTAAAAATGTCCCGAGACCCAAACTAAACCCCCGAGTATAATTTTCTGACTATCTCAACCCTTTCGGACATGTTGGCGCACTCGAAATGACCATACGGGCGATTTATAATTTATTCACTTATAATAATAATAATTTAGTCCTGACACGACACAGGCACGTCCTGACTTAATATTCATAATTGTCATATTTTTCTCTCGTGACAATTTTAATAAATTCAATTCTACATATTACTCTACTCAATAAGTAATATTTAACAAATCAACAATTTTCCAATAATTACTAACTCTCGTCACGCTAGTAAATATTTAAAATAAATTTCCGAATTAATATTAAATTAATCTATCTCAATTAAATTTAATAAATTCCTAAATTTAAAAGCCATAAAAATACGGGGTATTACAGTTAAGTAGAGATGGTCAAAAGATGATACCAAAGCTTATCAAAATATAAAATAAAAAGAAATATATCCCTCTCTAATCAAGCTGCTAGGCGGACCCTCAAGGTGGTCCTAATCCATACACATCAGAAGAATTTAATAAACTGCCACAATTTAATGTCCAAATTTCAATAATATATGCAATAAATTAGGTACCAGAAATAGTGGGGAAAATTAAATTTCCTATTAATTTAAGATATTTAAATCTTGATACAGTGTAAACTGACTCTATTAGAACAAAGCTATAAATTAGCAAGAAAGCTCACATCACCACAGTAAAACCCAATAAATAACCGATAAAGAGGGGGGGGAGGGGAAATAAAAAAATCTTCTAAAATTTTATATCCTACCTGAGATCTCCAGCATCAACATCTTAGTTTATGATGTTGAATAAGTAGTTGAACACACCCACATAGAAGACGGAGAATATATCTTTCAGACTTTTAATTTGAAAAAAGGTAATCACATCCCTTCTTCGTCAAAGACCTTCTTTAACGAAAATACTTGAGTCTATGTTTCAGGTCTGCATAGAGAAAGATAAATAAAGATGCGTAAGAAATGGGTTGATGGACAGTTTAGGAAAGAGAGATATGTCCACCCAAAACCAGCCTTACCCTTTGGTCATTTCCCAAAACACGGAGTAGAGAGAGAGAGACATTGTAAGTTTAAAAAAAATCTTAAATCGGAATGAAAAAATTCATATCGTCCCTCTGAAAATGGTGATCCATTTCAGTCTTAAAAAACCCACACAAACAAAGAAGAGAATAAAAGTGAGGCCAAGACATAAAGTGGTACATATAAGTGTGGGAGATAGTGATAACCTTCGTGGGTGAGAAGTTTTCGGTCAGTGATAGGTCGTCGATGGATAGAGAGATGGTGACAATATATTTAGGAGCGAAAGAAGTGAGATTCAGAGGGTAAAAGATATTATAGAAGTGAGGTTCTTGCTTTTGCTTTTGGTTTCAAAGTGATGTGCTCTGATAACGTGTAAAATGAGTAATACGTGAACAGATAAAAACTCGAGCCTTATGCTTTGTTAATGTGTAAAATGACCACGAGTCATGCGCTCTGGTGAAAGATAAATGATTGCTTTGTCCCAATAATCTAGCCGTTGCTTTTTACCTCTGTGTCTAAATCAGAACCGATAATTGTCTTGTAAGTTTATGTAACAGTAAAACCCTTTTACTCCTTATTATATATATATATGGGGGGAGATCATTTATTATGGTCCATGAGAGTAGTCGAACAAGCCTGAACTGCCTAAGAGGCTGCCAGGCCCAAATCAGATGATTAACCAGTACACGTGTATTTAACACACGATAAACACTTAAGTTTATATTCAAATCAACCTCTAAGAATCTCGGTGGAGATATTTCGATTGTTTATGATATATTCAACGTGCCTATCAAATTCATTATACTATTCAAACTCTTAGAAGAGAGATCTATAAATTGTACACCCTGACCCGGGGCAAAGGAACTGAAACTTGAGATTTTGAGAGATTTTTAATAAGAACAAGTAACCTCTCCATGGACGTAGGCAAGTTGCCGAACCACGTATATCGTTATTATGCGTGTGATTCCTTTTATTTTCTGGTCTTTGCGATTATTTTCGTAAGTTCCTTTATTGTGATATTTTTTGCACTCACAATTAGTGCCGTCTGTGGGAATCTACTTGTATTCCTAGAAAACATTCAATATCAGAAATCCCATAATGTCTCACCACAGCAGCAACATCTCCCAAGCTGGCGACGTCCAAGAAGACCCAGTTCCTCCTAAGGTTAGGTCTGAGATTCGACAGTATATAACCCCAAGTTTCACCAGGATAGGCAACCCTTTCAAGAAAGCTAGGGGCCACTTATGCCTACCCAGATTTCTAGGTTGGTCGACGCTTATGAAGTTAGGTTTTATGAACAAGAAGAGGTTGCACGCATCCAAGCAGAAGAAAATGCTCTCCTAAAGAAGCGACTCGAAAGAATAAAGAGAGACCTCTAAAGGGACACTAGAAATCGTCGTGTAAGGACTCCTAGTCCTCAAGAGAGCAACACTCACAATCGAGGAAGGAGATCCAGGAATGATCAGAAGAGAACTGAACGATACAAGTAATAGCGTGGCCAGGAAATAAGATGCCACAGAAGCAATCATCGATAGAATGAAGACATAAGGATTCTGGTCCGTAGAGAGATAGACCAACATCCAGCCCACCGAGGAGCCATATCCACCAGAAAGCTAGCCATAAGAGCTTTCAAGATTTAGATGGAGTCCCCTTTTTTAAGGGCAATCGAGAGGTTCAAGGTTTACGCTGGGAAAACTGATCCCACAGACCATGTCAGGCAATATCAGCAAGCAATGACCTTATGGAGTCACAGTGACGCACTTATGTATAGGATTTTCCCTTTTAGACTACATGATGTAGTATAAAAGTGGTTTGAGAGGCTTTGTTATAGGTCTATCGGAAGTTTTACAGCTCTGGTAGAGGCCTTTACAGCGCGATTTATAACCAGTAGCTCCCATCCCAAGCGAATGGATGCACAACTCACAATAAAGAAGAAGCCATGGGATAACCTCTGAGACTATGCCACATAATATTGGTATGTCTTCAATGAGATCTAGGATTGCTCAAATAAATTTGTTATAGTATCCTTTGAAATCGATTTTTCGACCACCTCTTTATTGCTCCAGTCCCTTACTAAGAAAGAGGCCAACACCATTGACGATCTTATGGTCCGTATCGAGAAGTATGCCAAGGTGGAAGACATGGTTAATGGATGGGATAACGTTCGAGCAAAGGCGGATAAAGGAACAGAAAATAACGGTACCCAGAAGAAAGGAAACGAATGGCTCAAAGAATGGGAACAAGACTGACCCCTCCAAAGCATTCCAGACTCTTAACATAATTTTTAAAGAACCTATCTACAATATTCTCAGCAAGATCAAAGATGAGCCATTTATCAAATGGCCCAAGAATATGGGTGGTGACCCAACTAAAAGGAGCAATGAGCTGAGATGCGCATTTCATAAAGAGGGTGATCATCGAACCGAGAATTATAAAGCTCCGAAGTCATAGTTGGAAGAACTATTTTAGGCGAGGTTCCTCAGTGAGTATATCGAGAAGAAAGTAGATAAAGTAGTAGACAATGGTGACTAAATTCCAGACTATGTGCTCGACGATGATATAGGACATGAGTTTTTAGTAATCCACGGGGCGTCATACCTTAAGCAGATCCAGGGAAATGTTGTTTGAATGTAGATCAAGAAGGTGACTGCCGTAATAGAAGCTTTTCAAATTGACCCCATCAAAACCCAATCAGGAAAGCGTCGGACCAGAAGACATCGAAAACACCAAGCATATTGTGTTCACCAAAGAATATTTGGTCGGGGTGAGGACCCCGCATCATGACGCATTAGTGATCACGCTCAGGATAGCTAATTGGGATATAGACAAGCTACTTATGGACCAGAAGAGTTCTTCTGAAGTGATATACCTAAAACTGTTCCATAAGCTGAAGATGAATATCGCCGAACTCAAAGAGGCCACTGTTCTACTGGCCGACTTTGTAGGGAGAATCACGATGTCGTTAGGAAAGATAATTATGTCATTCAGGGCAGGAAACATCTGAAAGCTAATTGAGTTTTTAGTGGTGGAAATTGAGTCCCCGTACCATGTTATTTTAGACTAAGGTTGGCTCCACGCCATGAAGGCCGTACCATTGACCTACTATTAAAAGCTAAAGTGCATCACTAGTCAGGGTATGGTCAAAATCTGTGGCAACCAGGCTACAGTCAGGAAGTGATTTATTATAGCTATCCACTCGAAGAAAAAAAATAAAAAAGAGACAGAGAATGCCCTCCAAATAGCAACTACGGTATGATCGATCAGGAGTGAAAGAGACCAGGGTCCACTCCGTCGGTAGGGTCATTAAAAACCTAAAAGAAGTTGTAACCGATGACAACTTAATTGAAAGGAAATTTCTGATCGAAACTGCACTCATCGATCAATTGAGAAAAGAGTTAGTAGCATTTCTCAAAAGCAACTTGGATGTTTTCATTTGGGAATCGTGAGAATTATTGGGGATCGACCCAAGTGTATCCTACCATCGCCTGCACAATGATCCAACCTTTAGGCGGATCACTCAAAAGGCTCATCGAACATCCCTCGAGAAGGCTAAGGCAGTGGAGAAAGAAGTAGGGAAGCTACTGGATACATGATCCATTAAGGAAGTTAAGTTCCCTAAATGGTTGTCCAACCCAGTAATGGTACCCAAGAGCAATGGCAACTATAGGGTTTATATCTATTTCACCGACCTCAATAGGGCATGTTCCAAAGATAGCTTCCCTCAACCGTAGGGGGAAGTATGTAATACCCCGTATTTTTATTGATTTTATTTTTGGGAATAATTGAATTAAATGGGATAAATAATTAGAAATTAATCTGGATTTAAATACTAGTGAGATGAGAGTTAGTAGTTGATTATGATAATAATGTTGAATATTACTGTGTGAATATGGTTATATATAATTATTGAAGTTATTAATATTGTCGCGTGTTATAAATACCGTAATTTCAGAAATAAAGTTAGGACGCTCGTGTCAGTCGTGTTAGGAACCAATTTAATGGATTTAAAAGTAAATTATTTTTATATGATTCGTATGGTCATTTTGAGTGCACCAACGTGTCCGGAAGGGTCGAGATAGTCAGAAAACACTAACTGGGAGTTTAGTTTGGGTCTCGGGGCATTTTAGGCCTAACCGACAATCCAGGAGGATATTTTTGTCATTTTGACTTTTTGAGGAATACTAACCCACAAATTTTAGAGTGATTATATCAGCCAACACTTAGGACTCCTAGGGTTTTCACAATCAAAAATCACAAACGTCCATTAGAGAGGAAAATAAGGAAGTTTCCAAAGAAGAACCGCCATCCTCGGACCTTTGCACCACCATCACCACCACTGGTTAGATCGGGAAGAGAGGATCACTTCCATATCATCTGTTTCAAAGGATTAGAATCTTTATTTCCAGGCAAGTGATTTAACATGCAATAATCAGTGTATATGTTACCCATGATAGTTTAGGAATTGAGAATAACCTTAATAATATTCAAAATTTGTGAAATTTGGAGACAAAAATATTAATCTGGGTAGGATTTGTATGTAGACTCAATTATTGAAATACCTCAGTCATGAAATCATAATCCATGCATAGATAATTACAAATTTATGTTGAGTTGTATGATGTTCTTGAAGAAAATAGAGAAATAAGGTTTTTATGATAATTAGATGATTTAATTCGAGATAAGGATGATTCATGATGATTTAAGAATTCTGGAATGATAGGAATCATGTATTTAGGTTGTTATACCATTCAATATGTTTACTTTAGAATATGGCATCATGTAATGAAAATTGGAGATAAAACTAGGGCCGAAAACGCAGAAAATCTGGGTTGTAACTTCTCGATCGATCGATCGACATTCATAGGTCGATCGAACGACATTCTTGAGTCGATCGATCGACTCCCCCTGCACTTGTGATATTTTTACCTTTTGAGATTAATCGATTCTGACTCTTGAAAGTTATTGGTGGGGACTATGTAAACATATTGAGACTTAGGGAAGACCAGTAGGGGTGTATTTGAAGCTTGGAACATATTAGAATTGATTTGTGACTTAGTGTTAAACTTACGAATGCCCGACGAGTGAGTTACTTTTAGAAGTTGCGACGACATGAATCCAATTTGTATAAGTGATAATTTATGGTTAGAGGTAGAAATCGGGACCTTAAATTATTGAATTCATCTTAGGGACAAGTGGAGACTTAGTAACCTTTTTGGGATAGGATATGTACTCGGAATTATATGACGAGAATTATCGCGCTAAACCTATTGTGTAGAATAATTGGTATGATATTATTATATGTGTGAGACTTATGATATAGGGCTGGAATATACCTATATTAATATGGTGATTAACTAAGTTGAGTGAATACTTAGTATATGGATTGTTATGTGTATAACATACCTACCATACTTGCTCTAACGGGAGGTTGATTTTCGAGAAATGATCATCTTATCTCTGTGTGCCTTCGGGGGGATTTAGATAGGTACCTTAAGAACATAGGACTGTGAATGACTTATTTGTGACTTGATAAGTCAGCTGACCATGGGAGCATAGGTATGTGCGCGACCCATGGGTATGTGAACTATGTTCGCCTCCAATATGTGTGATTTTTATTAAAATGGTTTCTGAGCGATTCGGAACGCGTGATTCTTAAGTACATGATGTACCGGGATTCGGTAGCAGAGTACGTATGCACCACAACTTAGGCTTGGGGTGTCATATATGTATATATGCATTGAGATTGATATATACGTACTTGTGACTGGTTCACTGTTGCTTGGTAGATGTTAATTATTGAGATATTTAAATGGGTTAAAAATGTGAGAATTTATACAACAATTGAGTTAAGTAATTGGATTAATGTAAATGTGAGTTATAGGTATGACATAATTGGGTAATACGAATAGACACCTTATATTGTAATGTGAAGACAGGAATTAGTACCGACTAGTTAGTTAGTGGCATCACTAGGATGGGTTAAGGGTATACGTTAGGTGTGCACATTAGTTGAGGGGTGATGGACTCATGTGAGAGTACGTAACTAACATGTGTATAATATTTACTGTTTAATGCAATTAAGCACTTGCTATATTTTAAACTGTTTTCACCTCGGGCCCTGACCCGTTTGCTTCCAAATCTATTTTTCTGTGAAAATATTTTAAGTGCCCAGCCACAGGGATGCCAAGCAGAGGAGTTCCATTCCATTGACATGTTATAGCTGCTGTGGAAGTTACTGGATCTCGTTATTAGATGCCTCCACATCTATCCTTGCTTCTTTTGGAGTCATTTGTTCTAGTTAGGTCCTGTTGCCCATTCTTATTCAGAGACAGTAGTTTTAGACTTTCATTGTATTTTAGTCTTGGGCTTTTATTTATTCAGACTATTGTATTGTTTTATTTACATTGTTGTTACTTTATTGGAGTGTTTACTCCAGACATCAATTATTTCATTCCGTTGATTACCTTATGAGATTGTTCATGTGACTGTTGGATGGCGATTTAAATTATTTAGTTGATGGTTAATTTAAATAATAAAATTTGGCCCTTCACTATTTTAAATATCAGGTGGTTAGTAATTAATTAAATGTCTTCGACAATGATGCTATGAATTGAACTAACTTGACATTTTGTTTTAATTTAAATAAATGAGTAGCTACCCGATATTTAATTAGTCGGGGTGTCACAGTACATTCTTGCCATCATCTTACTTAAGCTTAAGGGACTGTGACGACACGACCTAAAGGTAATGTGGATGGAATGATATTTCTAAGGCACATTGGACTGGAAGAATGTTTGAACATATAGAAAGATAGAGGATCAAAATTTAAAATATCATTTAGTTGGTTGAAAAGTCTAAAATGATTTAAACTAACATATAATCTAGATAGTATACAGAGAGACCTAAGATGGCTTAGGACAGTGAGTAAGATACTCTGCTACAATTGCTCTCTGACCATCATTTAGTTTTGGGATGAGATCTTCTATATCCTCATCAAGGTCATGCTCTAAAAGTTGGGGGGAATATCATCAGCCGGAATCCACTTATCATCCTTAGAGAAGGGATTATGGCAATAGGCCGCACACTCAACTTGGTATTTATGCCATAATATGAATTCTTTGGGAACCTTCACCTCTTTGAGGGCTCTAATCCATCCTCGCGTAAAGGCAGCATCTTCTGCCTCCTTGAGGTTTACTGGGGCATCTGCCCAACCAGTATTGTAACCTTCTCCCCAGGCCTCTCCTGGTACCATCTTGAAAGCTTACCTCAACCTCTTGACGTCTTCTTTAAAAATAATAACAAACGCTTTCAAACTGGCGACCTCCTTCCTTAGAGCATCATTCTCGAACTGAAGGACTTCGCTCAATTGCTTGACCTCAATCCTCTCTAAGAGTTTGGCTCTCAAGAAGTTTACTTTTTTTAACGAAGGCACCAATCTCCTTCATCTTCTGGATATCATCTTTTAACTTAGCAATTATTTTGTTCTGGCTCTTATATTGCTCATTTCTTGCCCTTAGGGACATATAAATCTTTATAAAGGCCTTTCAAGCCTTCAAGCTAATATTTGGTCCAAGGATCCTCCCCAGTTGAGAGTTAGGAGGAATATATCGATCTAAGTCAACGGATAATAACCAATACACACTAGACGAGAAGCACAATATGAACATAATAAAGATCAAGATAACATATGTAGAAAGGAATAAAAGTCCATTCTCATTAATTAATAAAAGGTGGCCTGGGGCCCATATATTAAGTTCTTAAAACTGGTTTACAAACTATTAGACAAAGGATTGAACGAGGAAAGAGGGAAAAAAAGTCCTATTCTACGGACCTTGATCCTTTACCTGATCGCCAACAACGATAGCTTTTCCTTTGTCCATCACTTGATGTTCATTGCCAGCACCATTACTTTCGTCGATCACAACAGAGATAACTAAGTATGATCATCAGCCTGCTCTCCACCATCATGTTCGTCCTCAATAAATGGATCAGGGTCAGGAGAGTGAAGGTTAAAGAGCTCAGAATGAGTAGGATCTCCAACACTCTTCAAACCTGATCCCATACCTTCTTGAAGGAGATATTACACCCATAGGTCAGTTGGCACTCAGCATCATCATAGTCTTTATAAAAGCCGTCGCGGTAGCTCATATATTTTTCTTGGGGAAAATCACCCTCCAGTTTTACAACCTTGTCGGATAAGGCCTTGTTGGCCTCTGCCAGCTTGGTCTTCTCAGCTATCACCACCTTTTGAGTAGATCCAAGTGCGTCATAGGCCTTGATTATTTTTTCCCTTTCACGCCCCCACGCTTGGTGAGCATCAGCAAAGTCATGCTTCTCTGCCTGCAGAGCATCTTTCAGCTCTTGCTCTCTCTTGGAACTATCAGCTTGGACGTCCAAAAGAGTGGTCAATTCAGATAACATCTGCATATAAAAGAAAAGAATAGTGAATCAGTGCAATAATAGGGAGAATGAAGAAAAATAAATAGAATAAAGAACTTACCAAGGCCATCCATTGTGGAGTCTTGAGGGAGAGCTTGGTTGATCCCAACCTGGAAGAGTGCTCGGGATAAATAACGAGCACAACCCTCTTCAATAGGCCAGGGGCCAGAGAAGGTGCATCACCCACGCTAGCCTCCTCGAGGCTTGGGAAAGAATGGACCCCAGAGGAATGCAAGACCAACTTCCTCCTGGTCTCCATTCTCTCCTCCCCTTTCTTATTTTTCTCTTCTTTTTCTTCTCTTTCTCTATTCTCGTCTCTTTTTCCCTTCTTTTCTTCTCTTTCTCTTTCTCTTTCCCCTTGTCAGATGGGATATGACCACTGCCCTTAGGGGATTTAGTTGCAGATGTATTCAAAGACAATATCCGATCAGATAAGATCAAATGGTGATCATCCTCAGGGAGTTTTAACCTCCTCCTCTTTATTAGAGGGGCATACCTTCTTCTTCTTCTTCTTCTTCTTCTTCTTCTTCTTCTTCTTATTCTTCTTTCAAGCTCTCCTCTTCAATAATGACTGGCTCAGAAAGAACCTTAAGAGCTCTCAAATCAGGAACCTCATTAACTGGATGAGTAATAAAGCTGGTTGTAGTATTTTCATACTTCAAAAGATAGGTTGATGCTCTGGGATGCTCACCATTAGTAATCTTCTCCTTGATGTTCCAATCCTTTAAAAGCTCATCAATATTGACATCACTGATGTCAAGCTCGAGATTCTTTGCGCGAGCTACAAAATGGAGTAAGAAAACGTAACTAATTAGGCATAAATTCTTCATATTTATCCCCTTAATTTCGGTATTTTTATGATCCCGTGCGGTGTAAATAGATTGGATTTGTCTCATATTTATGCTACTAACCCTTTTTGGCAAGTATTTCGTATTTTGTGTATCTCCTATGTGTTTTACAGATATTTCATGCAAGTTAGTGCCAAAGAGAACTCAAAATAGTGAAAGAAACCAAGAATTGGAGAGTTGAGGGGCATTTTCATAATTTTGTAGCCTTAGTCCGGAGGTGGGGCCAACTGGAAAGTTGAAGAGCTTTCAATTACAAGAACACTGGAAAAAACGGCACCTCAATCCGAGTTATGGTGAAAAAGTTATGCCCATTTGAAGTTGAGAAGAAATTCAAGAAAAAAGCTGTCAGACCCAAACCGAACCGAAGCTGAGGGAAAAAACCGGTCCGCCCATTTGCCACGCACCAGATCCGTTACTAAATCAGCCACGCTCCAGACCCGTTACGAAATTAGTCACGCTTTCTAAGTGTGACAAATTGGCAGATACGGGATTTTTATTTTGTGCTTATCTTTTAGCCAAAAGAGTTTTATGTTTTGGGGACTCTTCTAAACGACCTCTAGCCTATATATTTAGTCATTAGGACTCTTTTTATTAAGATTTCATTTATGTAAAAGCTCCATAACAAGTAGGAACATCTAGGAGAAAGATTCACATATTTTGCACCATTAATTCAAGAGCTTTTCGAGTTTTTCTTTAATCTTTGATTTTTTCTTGCATGTTCTTGTTCTTCAATCGTGGTAACTTTTATTTTCAGCACTTTTAGTATTATTCACCATGTTAGGCTAGGTTTTTAAAGGTTGGGATGCATGAACCCAACCTGATATTGTAGTTGCTTGTGTATAAAATTAGTCCTCTGAATTTAGTGATTAATTACGACCGTATTGCGTAGTTACACAATAATTATAGATCTTTATATCTCGTTTGCCTCTGGGTACTCGTGATGATTTAGAGTGCAATTCGAGTGCAACTATCGCGATACTGATTTACTCATCCTCAGATTAAGTATGACGCGGGCTTGAACCTCGTATACGTAATGCTTGGGAGTACTAAATTCCGGGTCAAATTAATCGGTTAAATTTACGATTAGTTTTATACCATTAATACACTAGGGTTGGGGGATTGTGTCTCTACCTTAATTTTCCAATTAGTTTTAGTTAACTTCTTTATTTTCCCTTTTCCCTTTCTCACTCAATCATCTTATTTTTATTTCTTTTTAGAGTCAAGTTAGGGTTAACAGTCTTACCTTTGTCGTCACGTTCACTCGTCCTAGTTCCCTGTGGATTCGATACCCAGACTCGCCACTATACTCCGCAAGAGTGTAGTTAAAGTTTAGTTTTTTTTGTATTGTGGTTGGAAGCCGACAACAACGACTAGCGTATTTACACGGACGCTCGGTTTCCGACTCGATCAGTAACTATCAATAGAGAAAAAGAAGAAGAAGAGTAAGACGAAATGATACCATAGTAAAGTAAAAAGCAGTGACCTATACGCTCTTCTCCATAGTAAAAAATGACTGGGCCCCTTTGCCTCTCGCCCGCACGAGTAGGAAGACGCTGTCAATTTCTGGCAATATAACCTTGGATCCAGTAATCCTTATGAGAATCTGGGAGATTTACCACCAGGACTTGATCGGCCTTCCTGGTCTTTAAGTAAATCAGGCCCTCACTCGTTCTCGACCATACATAACAATAATAAACTTCAGCAAGACCCAATTTTGTGCCATACAGGGTGTTGATTATATGAACCCCATTTATTATTTTTCATACGTTAGGGGCACATTGGACGGGAAGTACCTCAAAGTATCTGAAGAACTTAAGGAAAAGAGGGTTTGGAGGAAAAGTCAACCCCCTTGGGTTACCAATAGGGTATGAATCTAGTGCCCCCTTCAATGTCACTTGGGGTAGTAAACGGACGGATACGGAACGAATAACATGCTATCCATATCTGTATTCTCTATTTATATGCATTATCCGTATTCGTATTCGTATCCATCCGAATAATAAAAATAACTATCCATATCTATATCCTCTCGAATTTCCCGAATTCGAATAATATTTGTATTCGTTTACATTTCTTATTCATTGCAATATACTTGCCTCTTTTAACAGGTAATACCAATACTGCTGTAAAAAATAATCAAAACCTAACTGTTTAGAATCAACAAGATGATCTACCGTGTCATAATCAATAACTTAGAAATTATAATCAATAATTTAGCCACAATATTTGTCAACAAATTGATCTATTATTTCATAATCAACAACTTAGAAATTAAAATCAATAATTTAGACCTAACAGTTGTTGTGTGTGTCTCTATGTGTGTTAACAAGTGCGTCTGTGTGTGTGTATTGTTATGTACGTGTATGTGTGTGTATGTGTTGATGTGTTGTTGTGTTCATGTGTAAAAAGAAGTGATGCGCCTTGTGCGATACCGATTCAAATAAACTCGCAAATTCCAATTACAAACTTATTTAATTAGAGTCAATTTTAAACCAAATTAATTCAGCCCCTAAGTATACAACTACGTGTGTGTGTGTGTTAAACCATCATAAACACAAATATGTTAACTCACATATTTCAGGAAAAAAATCCCCGAAGGGAAAAACTTTTTATTTCACTATGAATTAAATCTCAATTTACAATCACAATAAAATCTCCAATAAGTTTACATCAGCGAGCCTACATACACATGCAACCTAGAGTCAACAATGTATTCCACGCAGCGAACCCACACGAACTGCAGTCTAATATTTAGCAAAGGAACACCCTCAAGTAATCCTCAATGACACGCAGTCAACAACCCAGTACCATAAAAGGCACCTAAATTGGCAACATAAAATTTCAGCAAAAAATACATCTTGGGTTCCACAAAATAACTCACATAAAAGTAATTGGGATTGTGAATTGAAAACCAACTTTGAACCATTGAATAGGAGAAGAAAACAAAACTGCACAAGCAGTTATCGAAAAACAAAATCTCTCTCTCTCAAAAAGTTTTCTGATAAAAACTAACTTCTCCACGTTTTAAAACTTATGCCAACCCATTATATAACAATCATTGAGGCGGTGGCGTGGTTGATAATACAACAACGTCGCTCGAACGAAAGCCATCTTGCTCGGACGAGAACGATAGTGTGATCTTGCTTGAATGATAAGAGCGTCATTCCCTAAGGACGCCATCAGACTTAAAAAATTCTTCAAAACTTTTACAAACCATACTATACGAAACAGTTTAAAACCTTTTTATAAAAAAACATTTGTCAAGACATTTTTATATTTAGAAAAACTTTTCCAATCTCTTATAAAAATTTCTCATCACTTTTAATATGAAATGCAAATGGAACTTAAACATATTTTTGCCAAAATCATCTCGTTAGGCTTGAATGTTGAAGACCACTTGATATTCGGATTTGATTTTTGTAGATTTAAGCTTGCCCAATTCTTCGACGGCTTGTAGCGGTATACGACATACTCAATTGGTAACGGACATTTATAAAATTATGTCGTTACAAATCGCCCCCTATGTCTATGTCGGTACAACATAAAAACATCCGAATTATCAACATAAAAAATGACCTATAAAATATACCCTCCCATAAACAAAAGTGGAAAGACAAAATGCTAAGTCTTCAACTTTTCTTAAAATAAATCTTCAACTTCAAATCTTCAAGCTTTAAGCTTTTGTCATCATGGTGTGCAACGTAATCTTCAATTCTGTACCTACACACATGAGACAAAGCAAATACCTCCGTGACACATCAAATTTGAAATGATATAAGAATACATCAATCAATATAATCAAATCTCCCCCTAAATGCAAAAACTCCCCCATAATTCGTTCTCCCCTTTTTTATTTGACCGAAATAGACGAGGAAATGAATAAACATAATAAACATGGAGTTGTATGGATAAATAAGGCAAACAAACTAAGATCATGCTAAGTTGTAACTCAAAAGCATCCACAAACTATTTTTGATTTTTCAAATTTTCATATAAAAATGTAAAAATATTTTTTTATAAAAATTCACACACCATGAATTTACATTAAGACAACCAAATCATGGATACGGAATGAATGGGTGTTGACATATTCGATAGGCAAATCAACGCAATCAAACATAACATATGTGCACGATGAATACATGTACTCCTAATGAATGAATCTCAAAATCGTTCTTAGGTGTCAAAAAATATTAAATTTAAATGACATCGACTCAATTCATCAACACATCGAAGTCAAGAATGATTCTCACACCAATAACGTAAAACTATGTCAATGCTTTTCATGATGTTGTCAGGACGTGCAAACTCGTTTTTTCATTTCTTTCCATATAAACTCCCTCATATATAATAATCATTATATTTTCTTTTTGAGGTGGTTCCTTTTTGGCTTATTTATTGCCTTTAAATTTTTTCGGGCCCTTTTAAAATGGTGGCTTTCATAACAAATTAATTTTGCACTCTCGCAGCCCTTTCCAGTGATTCACTCATCATATTTTGTTGCAGTTAAGTTCCTCACGGTAAATGATTTTTACATGCACTACTTCCATTGTCAAGTTTTATCGCATATGGTTTGTTTTAAAGACAGAATTGAGATGACAACACTACGACCAATATGTGATAAATAGGTACAATAATTAAACAAATTCGTGTAAGTGTGCATTAAAGGAACTTTTGAGTCAAACATATAGGTAGTGACAACTGATTACATCTCAATGGCTTCAAACATACTAAAGCACAAAAATGAAATGATGATGCATATCAAAACACTATCAAACCGTCACGTGGATATGGAATAAAATTGTGACTCGATCATCCTAAATGTCCATTTATATACGGTGTAAAACAAACTGCAAAAATCTTTTTGTATTTTTCAAAAATTTTATCAAAATAAAATCTTTTTGTATTTTTCAAAATTTTTCAAAAGCAAAAAAATAATACAAAAAAAATACACTAGCAATAGGCAAAAATATCATCGTGTAAATCATCCTATGCTAGCAAATAAGTCTAAACCTCAACTGTTAGGTGCCGTCCTATGACATCCTATGAAAAATCTCCATCATGTGAAGTCTTGACCATAAATTTTACCTGCTCCCTAATATGTGTAAACTCTCTCGTGTAATCATCTAGTGCGTTAGGCGTGGGTACGTGTGTGTGAACAAGTGTAGTAGGAAAACGCGACACATGACCCAACTTTAAATAAAACTCTCTAAGGTGTCCTCTCTTCTTTGAATGTGTGCAAACATAAACAGGCCTAGGTACACCTCTCACAAAACGTCTCCTACGCGCTCTCCTATCAGGTACGGAATGCCTAGGTTAGTTAGGTTGAGAGTCATGTGAATCTAACACTATAGTGGGAACCGACTTGGGTGCAACATATGAAATGAAAGAGCCGTCATGAATTATTCCTAAACTCTCAACATTACCCAAAATGGGATTGAGAACCATCTTTCTAACCTTTTTTGATGCGTTATCTAAAGGGACTTTGACCTCCCGGGCACGTTCGAGAACACTCTCAAGTTGGGATACACGTGTTGTCAGACTAGACATCGTGTTGGTTAAATCACTCTTTTCTCGACCTAAAGCTATCAACTGTTCACTTAAGGAAACCTTCACCTTCTCGAGTTGACTCGTTTTCGTCTCAAACTCGTTCAAACTCTCTAACTCTGTCTCTAAATCCCTCACCCTAAGACTCAACTCCTTAATCAATTTTTTAGTCTTTAAGGTCTCGGCGTACAAATATCTAAATGCGATCTGGATCTCACTATCATCCTCACTCTCAGAATCGCTAGAAACACTCAAATAATCCTCGGGGGTCTCACGTGCACAAGTATTTTCATCATCGTTGGACACACTAGGTGTGCTCACGCGACTAGTAGAAAAAATAACAAACTTTCCTTGTGAAGACTCATCCCCAGAATCTTTCACATATCATCCTCACTATCACTAAGGGTGACTAGCATGGCAACTGTCTTTCCTCCCTCCTAAGTCTAGTGGTACACTCAAATGACTTATGCCCTTTGCCCTCACACTCAAAATAAGTTACTTTTTCTAAATGTACCTCACCCTCTTTCTCTTTATCACTATTTTCTTTGACCTTGTCTTTCCTTTTCTCAAAAAATTTTTACTGGAAGAATTTCGTTTTGAAAACTTGAGAAACTTTTTAAAATTCTTTGCAAGCATGGCCATATCAAAATCATACTCGTCCTTAGACTCGGACTCGCGAAAACTCACTTTGTTTTTCTTCTTAAACAGGGCTTTAAGTGCTATCCCTCTATCCTTAGGCTTAACAGTGTTAGGAAACATGTCAATTTCATATGTTTGGAGGTCACCAACCAACTCTTCTAATTTCAGACAATTCAAATTACCTAAGGTATTTAAAATAGTCACTTTAGGGATAAAACGTTTTGGCAGCGATCTTAAAATCTTTTTAACGACTCGTGCATCAGGTATCGGCTCACCAAGATTGAAACTAGTGTTGACAATATCAGACAAACGTGCATAAAAATCATTAAGATACTCAGTCTCAAGCATGGCAATTGTTTCAAATTGAGTAGTTAAAATTTGAATGTTAAACTCTTTGACCGCGTTAGTGCCTTCGTGGGTGAGTTGTAAAACATCCCACGCTTTTTTAGACGTAGTGCACGTCATAATACATCGAAACTCTTCGAGGGAGACGTGTTCGAAAATTGCACAAAGCCCACATGAATTAAAAGTGATCCACCTAAACTCATTCGCAGTCCAGTCTGACACATGTTTTAAATTCATGACATTATTTACGGTGACAGTGGGAGGAGTCTAGCCTCTTTCACAAATTAACCAAACTTTCTCATCGATTGCTTTTAAATATGATCTCATGCGAGCTTTCCAGTAAGCATAATTAGACCCGTCAAAAAATGGCAACCGATTATATAAGTTTTCACTTGAAAGCATTGCGACAATTTTAAAAAATATGATTTAAAAAAAATCAATATCACACAATTTTGTGGAAAATAGGAATACTTGATAAATTTGAGTAACCTGCTCTGGTACCAATTTGTAAAAAGAAGTGATGCGCCGTGTATGATACTGATTCAAATAAACTTGCAAATTCTAATTACAGATGTATTTAATTAGAGTCAATTTTAAACCAAATTAATTTAGCCCCTAAACATACAACTACGTGTGTGCGTGTGTCAAACCATCATAAACACAAATATGCTAACTCATAGTTTTCAGGAAAAAAATCCCCGAATGGCAAAACCTTTTATTTCACTAGGAATTAAATCGCAATTTACAATCACAATGAAATCTACAATAAGTTTACCTCAGAAAACCTACATAGACACGTAGTCTAGAATCAACAACGGATTCCAGGCAGCAAACCCACACGAACCGCAATCCAATCTTCAGCAAAGGAACACCCTCAAGTAATCCTCAATGCACGCAGTCAACATCCGAGTACCATAAAAGGCACCTAAATCCGTAGCATAAAATTCCAGTAAAAAATACATCTTGGGTTCCACAAAAAAACTCACATAAAACTAATTGGTATTGTGAATTGAAAACCAATGTTGAACCCTTAAATGGGAGAATAAAACAAAACTGCATAAGCAGTTATCGAAAAACAAAATCTCTCTCTCTCTCAAAAAGTTTTCTGATAAAAACTAACTTCACCACATTTGAAAACTTCTGCCAGCCCATTATATAACAATCATTGAGGCGGTGGCGTGGTTGACAAAACAATAGCATCGCTCGAACGAGAGAGACGTCGCTCAAACGAAAGCTATCTCGCTCGAGCGAGACACGTGTTGCTCGAACGATAGTGTGATCTCGCTTGAACGATCAGAGCGTCATTCCCTAAGGACACCATCAGACTTGGAAAAAATCTTCAAAACTTTTACAAACCTTACTGTACGAAACAATTTAAAATCTTTTTATAAAAAACATTTGTAAAGATGTTTTTATATTTAGAAAAACTTTTCTAATCTCTTATAAAAATTTTCCAACACTTTTAATATGAAATGCAAATGGAACTTAAACATATTTTTACGAAAATCATCTCGTTGGGCTTGAATGTTGAAGACCACCTGATATTCGGATCCGTTTTTTGTAGATTTTAGCTTGCCCAATTCTTCAACGGCTTTTAGCGGTATACGACATACTCAATTGGTAACAGCCATTTATAAAATTATGTCCTTACATCATGTGTGTATTGTTATGTTTTTGTGTGCATATGTGTTGTTATGTGTGTGGTGTGTGTGCGCGGTGGGTGGGGGTGGGGTGGGGTGTGTGTGTGTGTGAGAGAGAGAGAGAGAGAGAGAGAGAGAGAGAGGATGAGGAGCTTACCAAGTTACCAATAGAGGTAAGGTTTTGAGGAAGAGGGTATGCGCCGAAAATGAGGGAGAATGGGAAAAGGGGTAAAATGAAAGAGAGAGGTTTTAGGTCAAATGTTTTGTTTGAGTTTGTTTTGTCTGCTTTTTGTTATTTTCTATTAATTTTTTTTCTCTTTAAGCCATTCATTATCTTTTGATCTTTTTAAAAGTATTTTTTTAAATGAGTGAAAAGTGATGATTAATATTTTTATATTATACATTTATATTTTACATTACATATAATAAATATTATAAATAATAATTATATATAATTAATATAATACGGATATCCAAAAAAATGGATATCCGTAAATATGGATACTCCGCCTCGGATACGGATTAGCCGTGTGGGATACACATACTATCAATATTCGTATCCATTTTTTTTGGATATTTTAACACATTATCCGTATCCATATTTTCAGATAAATATCCGTAAAATTCAGACTCAGATACCGAACGGATTCGAATTTTCCAATATTCGTTTACACCCTTAAATGTCACGCACATTTTTGGGCAACGAGGCACAGTCTAATTATACTAAATTAGGAATATTATATTTCTTTATAAACTCTACTATTGATTTATTTTCAATCTCTACCCTAAACCCTAGCAACAGTTGCAGAAAAATTTGAAGAAGAGGAAAGCTGAGAGAAAGTAAGTTAAACTTACAAGGATTGACTAAGCTGTGAGAAAGAAAAAGAAGAACTGAAGAAGACATATTTTACAAAGCTTAGTGAGCAAGTAAGATGGTGCACTGAACTGAATTAACGAGATGGTTGTATCTCTAGTTTGAAACCCAACAACAATGATTACACACAATCTCCCATATGATTTTTGGCGATTCAAATGCCTACTCAGACGATAACACCCTCGCTCATTTAATATAATTACAAGTTTGCCATAATATTTGATTCATGACCAGCGTACCCTCACCAAATTCATCAAATCTACCAGAATGCCATACCGGTTGCAAAAATAAAGATTTCAAGTTAAAGGGCTTTAGTTCGGTTAAAAATTATTAGCCCACAACCGACAAGGGCTAAAGTTTTTAGGGGCAATTATGGGAGCTCATTTATTATGGTCCATGAGAGTAGTCGAACAACCCCAAACTGCTTGAGAGGCTGCCCGACCTAAATCAGATGATCGACCAGTACACGTGTATTTAATACATAATAAACACTTAAGGATATATTCAAATAAACCTTCAAGAATCTCGATGGAGATATTTAGATGGTTTATGATATATCCAACGTGCCTATCAAGTTCCTTATGCTATTCAAACTCTTCGAAAAGAGATCAATAAATTGTACGCCCTGACCCAGGGCAAAGGGACTGAAACTGGAGATTTTGAGAGACACTTAATAAAAACGAGAAACCTCTCTAAGGACGTAGGCAAGTTACCGAACCACGTATATGTATTTGTTGTGCGTGTGATTCCTTTTATTTTTGGTCTTTGTGATTGTTTTTGTAGATTCCTTTATTGTGATATTTTATGCACTCACAATATATATTCTAAGCACATAAAATGAACCCACTATCATTTCATCTCAAACTATTCTCTCTCCCAAACCCTACCTAAATTATCTTTAATCGTCACTATCTTGCTCGGTATACGAATCAAATATCAACCAAATTATCCTAAATACATTCAAAACATGTTGTTATCATTGATTGTCATTCCAAAGTTTAGAATACTTTATTTTTTAACCATTTTAGTACCATTTCAACCATTAAACACCATCGAAGGTGGACATGAATTTGGAGATGATTGTAGTCACCTAAATGAGCTAAAGCAATCAATGTAAGGTAGATTTATGTTTAACAATAGATTTTTTTATTATTATTTTCAGTGTTTGAAAAGTTTAGAACCCGAAAAAGGCCTAACATAGTGTTTCAGTATCGTGATGCTGAATAAGATGAAAATTTTCGGTATAAGCATACCTAACCATATCAATAATTTTTGTGGTGAAAAAATGGCATTAGGGGTGAGAACCCCCCAAGTTATACACCTTGATTCATGATGTAAACCCCGAGTTTATTATAAATACTCATCACCTAGGTACTTACTTAACTTATATATTACTAGAAATCATTCATTTTCCCAAAGTGATTTTATTTATGATCTCAGAAATCATAAATATGATTTTATTTATGCGAGATGCATTCTTGGAATTTAACGCTGCCTTATTTGATGACTCGACGGTCAGTGGGGATGGCGAGAACAAAGCAAATAATGACGCCTTCAGGGTTGAAGTGCAAAAATGTCTTTACATATGAGGTATTGTACAATTTCACCTCTAAAACTATTTGATATTGTTATAATTTCAACTTTGAAACTTTTTAATAAGTTATAAAAATGTATAACTATTTGTTGCCTATATTCTTAGGTTTTTTCTACACTCTATGAGATGGTGAACTAGTCTCAAAATCAAAATTGATTGGTCCAAACAGTTATTGTAATCACCAAGTCGGATGCACCATCGATGATGCGAAAGCGTCGTGTACATTTTGGTTGTGAAAGGGGAGTATATAGATCATCATAGGTAGAAGAGTTAAGATGAATCCGAAAGTAAGGGTGAGAAGATGCCGAAGAGATATTCGACCACTAGGAAATGCACCCGTTTATATTGAAGGGCATCTCGCTTGATGAGTGTCGGTGGATGATACAAGTTGTTAACGAAGCTCACAACCACACTTTTCCCAATACATTAATTGGACATCCACGTGTCAAGTATCTAACTACCTAAAAAATACAAATTATTGAGGAGATGTCGTTGAGTGGTGTGAATCCAACAATTAATATAGCTAACCTTATTAGTGATACAAATTATTTTACCTCGTACCAATAATCCATTAATATAACCAACCTTATGAGTGGGGTAGGAATGAGTGATATCAGGGAGATTTTTTTTGGACCGAGGATTAAACACATTGTAATGGACCATAAAGGGTCAAACACATTGTAGTAGACCATAAAGGGTCACACTAGTATTACATTACCCCCCAAAATGAAAATCAAACCTGTTTGAGGATTGTAAAGAGACCACTAAGAGGGCTTATATATATATATATAGGGTCAGATTTTTCGTAAATAAATTTTATTAATTGGTTAGCTATTAAATAAGTCTTATTCTTAATTTTTGTTAAAATTTTTCATAATTTTACCATCTTAAAATCAATTATGCGTAGTTTTTGAAAAAGTTACACAAGTTGTTGAACTTTTTTTTTCTTCTTATTTTTAATCTTCAAATGATCATAACTTTTGATTTACAAATCCATATTTTGCAAAATTGCTACTTTTGAAATCTCCTTACCGAGATCTATCAAACGGGATCAATGAAGCACATCATATTTCAAAGAAATAAAAAAGATTACACAAACAGTAAAACTTACTATGTTATGAAACAGTTTTGTGAGACAGTAATATTTACTGTGCTAAGATTACACAGACAATAAAATTTATTGTTTTCACTGAAAAATAAAACAGTTTTATATCTTGGATAATAAATATTACACAAACATCAATATTGACTATCTGTGTAATAAAATTTACTGTGTTGAAAGTGGGTTAAGTTGTGTGAATTTGAACTTATTTGGATTGGAGTTATAAGTGTATGTATATGAATCTTTAGCCTTTTTTATTTTGTGCCTTTTATTTTTTAATCGATTTTAAGTTGAACAATTTTTTTTGGCCCTTTTTAAGTGGTAAACTCTAAATTTTTTCATAACTAAATTTTTTATCCCTATTTTTTTTTAAATTTAGGGCTCCGATTAATTGGGGGCCCTAGGCTAAGGACTAGTTTGATTACACCTAGATTCGACCCTATGTGTGTCACACTAACTGTATCGCATTTGTGAGTTGGCGTGGAAGGACTCCACTAAGAAATAACTCTACAATAGAGATGACAACTCCAGTTAATCGTGTAATTTTTGAATTGTATTACTTTCAATTTAAGTACAAGAGCGTATGCAATATTAACCCTCAAACTGATAGATAGTATAATCATATACAAGAGTGTAGGCAATATTAACACTCAAATTGAAATCTCAATAATATAATCATAACCTAGGATCTCACCATGGACATTACACAACCCAAGACTCCATATCAATATTCCCACTCCACTTCCCACAATACGGTATGGACTACCATACCATCATAACTGGAGCACACGACTCATCATAAACTGGAATCACTGCCATAAAATCTTGGCATCACCGCCATGATAACACTTAGCATACTAGCTAACCAAGGTTCATGGCCTAGTCTTTAGATAATAAATAAAATTGTAGCCGATAGCACACCCCGTCCAACACGTGGTTTGGATAAGGAATGACTATGCATTATTCAATAATAATCATCATAATATCATTCTCTCAACTCAAATAAATTTTAGATTTAATTCTCATAAATCAAGTGCACATATATTCTACTCAATTTCTATAGCCCAACATGCTCGTAACATTAACTAGTTTCATTACCCAAACTACATGGCATGAAAATAACACACAAAATGGGTGCAATTATGAATGTAGTTGTGGGCACCAAATTTTGTTCTCAGCCCATAACAATGGCTGATCTGGCCCAACAAGATTAAGAAAGAAGCTCGGCCTCAAATCACAAAAAGAATCTACATACGTGTATAGTCCACACTATCCCAAAACTAAGTCAATACTCTATAATCTCGTGGAGATATTCAAGGGATTCATGGATCATCATGGGCACTATGGAGTTATTTAAAGAATGAGGATTCTACAACTATATATTATAACCCCTAACCCGGGGAATAGGGACATGTAACCAAGCATATTGAGAGATACGTAATAAAATAGTAGACCTCTCCGTAGACGTAATCAAGTGCTGAACCACGTACATAGTTGTGTTGTGTGTGTGATTTTCTGCTTTCCCTATTGATTATGATTGTTCTTATAATCTCTATTGCGATATTTGTTTGATACCACAATTGGCACCGTCTATGGGAATAACTGTTATTCCTACGATAACACTCACTAATTGAAAGCCCTCGATGTTTTACCATAGCAGTAACATCCCTTAAGCCGACGATGTTCAGGAAGAACCTTCCCCTCCCTAAGGTCAGAAGTTCATCTGTGAAATCCAAGGCTTCGTCAGTAAATGCAGCCTTCTGAAGAGAGTCATAGACCACCAAGGTCCACACCAATTTTCAGGTTGGTCGACGCCTATGAGGCTAGACTTCGAGAACAATAAGAAGCCACTCATCGCCAAGAAGTGGAAAATGCTCACTTAAAAAGGCAATTGGAAATAATGGAGAGGGATGTCCACAGAATTACTAGACGACGCTATGATCGGACTCTTAGTCCTCAAGTGAGTAAGTTTCACTGCCGAGGAAGGAGACCCAGGGACGATCAATGAAGAATTAAGAGGAATAGGTCAGAGGATGGATGATCAGAACGACCACAGCCAACTCGATGCCATGGCAGTCTTGGTCGACAAAATGATGAAATCAGAAGTTTGGTCCGTAGGGAGATGGATCAGCATCCAGCCCACTGAGGGGACTGGACCACATGAGATTTAGTCCGAAGAGCTCTTACACCCAAACGAAGTCCCCTTTTTTAAGGGCGATATAAGAAGAATAGCCTCCCAAGAAGTTCACGATTCATAAATTCAAGATCTATGATGGGAAAATTGACCCTATTGATCATGTCCGGCAGTACAGGTAGGCCATGACCCTGTGGAGCCACAACGATGCATTGATGTGTCGTATCTTCCCTTCCAGCCTGCACGACATAGCCCAAAAGTGGTTTGAGAGGCTGCCATATAGATCTATTAAGAGCTTTAAGGCTATAGTTGAATTATTTACAGCTTGCTTTATAACCAGCAGCTCCCACCCCAAGCAGATGGATGCACTGCTCACCATAAAGAAAAAGCCACAGGAAAACCTCAGGGAATATGCTAAGAGAAACTAGGAGATTTTTAATGATATTGAGGACTGTTTGGAGAAGGTTACCGTAGTGTCCTTCAAGATCGATCTGCCAAGCACTTCCTTATTGCACCAATCTTTAACTAAGAAGGAGGTTCATTCTATCGATGACCTAATGGACTATATTAAAAAATACGCCAAAGTTGAAAATATAATCCATCGTAATGCAGGGGATAATTATCGCGCGAAGACGAATAAAGGAATAGAGAATAATGATTCCCAGAAGAAAGGAAACAAGAATGGGGGCAAAAATTACACCAAAAATGCTAATAAGAGCGACACCTCGAAAGCGTTCTAGGCTGTTAACATAGTCTTCAAGGAATCGATATAAAAAAACCCTCTTCATAATCAAGGAAGAGCCATTTGTCAAATGGCCCAAGAAGATGGGAGGAGATCTAACGAAGCGCAACAATGCACTGAGGTGCGCATTCCACAAAGGGGGATATCATAAGACTGAACACTGAAAAGGACTCAAATCTCATCTTGAGGAGCTGGTCCAGACTGGTCGTCTCAACGAATTCATAGATAAGAAGGCAAACAAAGTTACAGCCAATGACGACCAAAAGCCAGACAACGTCCTCGAGAATGGGATAGGCCATGAGTTTACAGTAATTCATGGGGCATCAGACCTTAAGCAAGTACAAGGGAATGCTGTTCGAATGGAAGTTAAGAAGCTAACTGCCGTCGTGCAAGCTTTTTGAATAGACCCCGCCAAGACTCAAGCCAAAAAGCATCGTTGACCATAAGAGGTCGACTACAGCAAACAAATTATGTTTACTGAAGATGACCTAGTTGGGGTGAGAGCCCCTCATTATGACACATTGGTCATCACACTCATGATAGCTAATTGGGACGTCGATAGGATGCTCGTCGACCAAGGCAGCTCTTCCGAAGTGATGTAACTTAACTTATTCCACAAGTTAAATTTGAATATTGTCGACTTCAAATAGGCCACGATTCTGCGGGTCGACTTTGCAGGAAAGATAACCATGCCTCTAGGAAAGATAGTCATGCGCGTCAGGGCAGGAAGTATTTCGAAGATGATCAAATTTTTGGTAGTAGACATCAAATTCCCCTATCACGCCATCCTGGACAAGGGCTAGCTCCATGACATAAAGGCCGTTCCATCCCCATCAGAAACTTAAGTGTATAACAGATCGAGGGTGGTCAAATCCGTAGTAACAAGCTTTGGCCAGAAAATGCTTTATCGCAGCTATCCGCCCCAAGAACGAGAAGAAAGTTAGGGAGGATGCCCAAGAAAGCGCATTGCCTTCAAAATAGCAATTAAGGTATGGCCGACTAGGGGTGGAGGAAAATAGAGTCAACCTCACGAAAAGGGTCATCGAGGACTTGAAAGAAGTTATAGATGGAGTCAACTTACCTGAAAGGTGATTCTTGATCAGAGCCTCTCTAACCGACCAAGAAAATAAGGAGCTCACCATATTCCTATGGAGCAATCTGGATATTTTTGCTTGGTAACCATACGAGCTGCCTGGGATAGACCCCTCAATTGCATGCCATCAATTGAACGTCGACCCAACTTTCAAACTAGTAACTCAGAAGGCTCATCGAATAGCCCCAAAATAGGAGAAGGCAGTAGAGAAAGCGGTAGAAAAATTACTAGATGCAAGCTCGATTCGAGAAGTGCAATTCCCCAAATAGTTGTCCAACCTAGTCGTAGTACCCAAAAGTAACAAATGTGGGAGAGTATGTAGTAACTTTATCAACCTCAACAGGGCTTGTCCAAAATATAGTTTTCCTCACCCAAAGATAGACCAACTGGTCGATGCCACTGCAACTCATGAAAAAATGAGCTTTCTGGATGCCTACTCAGGATACCACCAAATCCCACTTTATGAGACTGACCAAGATAATACCTCCTTCATAACACCTATTGGGTTGTATTATTATAAAGTCATGCCGTTCGGCCTAAAAAATGCTGAGCGAATGGTCACAAAGAGTTTCAAGAAATAAATGGGAGAAACAATGGAGGTATATATTGATGACATGCTCGTCAAATGTAAACTCAATGGTGACCATATCTCAAACCTGCAAGAAGCTTTGAGATCCTCAGGAAATACTGGATGAAACTTAATGCTAGCAAGTGTTCATTCGATGTCCAGTCAGGAAAGTTCCTAGGATACCTGGTCAGTAAAAAAAAGGATTGAAGCAAACCTCGATCAGATCGACGCAATCAAAATGGTCCCGACCCCAAGATGATTAGAGATTTCCAAAAGCTTACTAGTATGCTTGCCGCACTCAACCGCTTCATTTCTCAGTCTTTGGATCGCTGTCGACCATTCTTCCAAATGTTGAAGAAAGATAAGGGCTTAGTATGGAATGGTGACTGCTCCAAATCCCTAGAAGAACTCAAGTCCTACCTCAATAAGCCACCCTTGCTGGTAATCCCAAGTGAAGGGGACCCTTTATATCTCTATCTTACCGTGTCAGACCACGTTATGATCTCCCCTTGGTATGCGAGAAGGAAGGAGGCTAACACCCGGTCTATTATGCAAGCAAGATGCTCCTTGTTGTCGAGCAACGTTACGTGCCCCTAAAGAAGCTCGCCTATGCCCCAGTAGTATCCTTGAGGAAGATGAAGCATTACTTTGAGGCTCATTCCATCATCGTAATCACCTCGCACCCCGTAAAAGTTGTTCTAAGGAAAGCTGACCTCTTCGGTTGATTATCAAAGTGGTCGGTGGAGCTTGGAAGATTCGATATGCACTTTCAATCGAGGATAATTATTAAGGGACAAATTCTAGTAGATTTTATCACTGAGTTCATAGGGAATCAACCCACTGCCCAGTTAAAAATCGAGCAACTAGTAGAAGAGTAAGCAAAAACCTTCGACTGGACCCTTTATGTTGATGGAGCGTCCAACTTCGAGGGGGAAGGAGTGGGCATTGTATTGGTTTCCCCAGAGAAGACTGTGCTCAAACAAGGGATCAAGCTGAACTTTAAGTCTCCAATGAAATGCTGATTGTCGGCTTGCGTAAAGCATAATTTCTAGGAGCAAAATGCCTTTGGGTATTTGGAAATTCAAAGCTAGTGTCCAATCAGATAGGTGGAGACTTAATTCCAAGGATGAAAGGATGGAAGCTTACCTTTTTATTATAAGAGGACTTATGGAAAAGTTTGATAGAATTGATGTCCCGCAGTTCCCCAGGGGACAAAATAGTCATGCTAATGCACTAGCTACTCTAAGCTCCCATTGACTCCGACTTAAGGAGGACCATTCAGATAAAATTCCTTACAGAACCAAACATCAACTAAATAGTCACAGAGAAAGTCCTTCGTGTAGATAAGGCACACAGCTGGATGGATCCCATCACAACTTACCTACGGAGTGATGCACTTCCAGGAGACAAGAGGTCGGCGCACCAGATAAGAGTCAAGGCTGCTAGCTTCCACTTATCTCCTGAAGGAAAACTCTATAGAAAGACTTTCACTGGACCCTACTTCTAGTGCGTTCACCCAGAATATGTCGAGTAGGTTCTTAGTGAGCTTCATAAAGGCATTTATGGGAGCCATACAGGAGGAAGATCCTTGGCTTTTCGAGCAATCAAGGAAGTATACTGATGGCCATGCATGCAGAAGGATATTGGAGTTTATGTTCGTAAATCTGAGAAGTGCCAGAGACACTCGCCTATGGTCCACCAACCAGCTAGAAACCTCAAGTCATTAACCAACCCATGGTCATTCTGCCTGTGGGGCTTGGATATTATAGGGCCTTTGCCTACCGCATCTAGAAATTGTAAGTATCTACTTGTCGGCACTGACTACTTCACTAAATGGGTAGAGGGAGGACCACTCGTAAACATCTGAGACTCTGACATAATGAGGTTCATATGGAAGAACATCATCACCCGCTTTGGGATGCCAAGGACGATCATCACTGGCAACGACATGCAGTTAGGAAGTGGCTTCTTTCAAGGCTTTTGCAATGAGCATGGCATCAAACACAACTTTAATTCTGTAGCATATCTCCATAGCAATGGGCAAGCTGAAGCTTCCAATAAGAAAATGATCGAAGGACTAAATAAACAGATGAAAAGAGCCAAAGGTTCCTGGGTAGATAAACTACCTCATGTTTTGTGGGCTTATCGTACAACTCCAAGGAGAGCAATACGAGAAACCCCTTTTGTGCTCGCTTATGGAATAGAGGCAGTCATCCCACTGGAAGCAGGACTCCCTACTACGAGGACTACCCTGGTCGACCAAGGCCTTGATGATGAAGCATTACTCACTGAGCTTAACTTATTCGATGAGCGATGAGAACTGGCACTAGTTAAGTTGGTATCTTACCAACAACAACTGGCCAAATAATACAATGAAAAATTCAATTCGAGAAAATTTATAGTAGGAGATTACGTCCTAAGGAAAGTCCTCGAAAGTTCTGTGAGACCATCAGACGAAAAACTGGGACCAAATTGGGAGGGACCTTTCAAGATAATAAGAGATGATTTATAGGGGGCCTATCACTTAGAAACGCTAGAGGGAAGAGAGAAACCAAGAGCTTAGAATGCGACCAACCTTAAGAAGTTCTACATTTAGACTTCTATATTTATTATTTTTCAAGCATCATTAGTTTAGGCAAATATTTATTTACAAGCTAATGTTGCCTTTTATTTATCATTTTTAGTCAACAAAGGTTGATTGGCCGGCGCATTCTGAACATCTTGATTGTTTAATGTCTCTTGATCAAACTTTAATACACATCCTTTTAAAGAAATATGCACCCCCTCAAAACATAATAGAAACATCATATTGATCGACTTGCTCCAGCTAAGGAACAAAGCTCCTATAGTATGCCATACCTAGTGTATGCAAAACTAATATATATATATATATATATATATATATATATATATATATATATATATATATATATATATATATATATATATATAAAGCAAGGTTCACGGCTAACCTTCCTCAGGTCTTTGTTAAAAACACAATTGGCCTCCTGAGTTGCTCCGATAACAACGAAAGATCTACAGGGGACCCTAAGGCAATAAAGCCTCCTCAAGATTGGTCACCCACTTAGGTTGAATGAAAAATCATATTCAGACGCATGTCTCCTTAACCAGGTACATTCTCACCATCACCTGACTTAGGCATAAGAAATTGTGACGATACAACCTAAAAGGTAAAGTGGGGCGAAATGATATGGCAAAGGCATATTGGACTGGGAGAATGTTCAAACACGAGATAACAAAACTTAATGTCATTTGGTCGGTCGAGAAGCCTAAAACGATTAAAATTTTTGTATTAACTCATTTATACTTTGATTAGATTTATCAAGCACCTTCTTAAATTCAAATACTGATACCGAGCAACAAACAAGTAAGATTAATACATATTTAGTCAATAAGAGCTCAAAACATAAGTAATCAGATTATCTATCATTAAAGAATCATGCTTTTGCTACATTTACATCTATCATAAAGACCTATGATGGCCCAGCGTGATGAGCAAGGTAACCCGCTACTCGAGCTCTCCGACCATCAATAAAATAAGGAACTAAGTCTTCTTCAAAGATCTCTGGACGGGGCTCTAGAAGCTGCACCGGATAACATCTATTGGCATCAATCGATCATCCTTCAAGAAGGGATTTCACGGAACAGATGAGTGAACAGTCTGATATTTATACCACATGGCTGATTCCTTAGAAAATTTCAATTCCTTAAGAACATTCAGCTATCCCCCGGAAAAAGAAATCTCTTTGGCCTCTTTAAGTCTTACTGGGGCATCTGTCCAACCTTGGTCATACCCGTCAGTACAAACCTACCGAGAACCCTTTTAGAAATACCGCCTCAATCGTGTAACGCCTCTTTAAATACCAACAATGATCACATATGCTCGATGAACATCTTCCTTCAACTCAGAAATATCCCTTCTGGAAGCCTGGTTGTCAGTATGAGCAACTACAACAGACGATGAGGATGAGCCTCACAGCATCAGAGGAAGACCAGACAGAGTGTGTTCTTCGAGGCGAGGAATTTCCCTCCTCAAATATTCATTCTCCCTTTGTAGTAATTCCCCCACTTAGTTGATTTTGAACGCATCCATAAGCTTTACTTTCAAGGTGTCCATCTCATCCTGCATAGAGGCACATATCCCCTCCTTATCCTCAAGCCTATCTTTCAGCTTGGCGACCACCTTAGACTGATCCTTGTAATCCTGGTTTTTCGCCCTTAAGGATTTATAAATCCTTATAAAAGATTGACGCGCTTGAGCGCTTATGTTTGGACCAAGAATTTGTCCTAGATGGGAGTTAACAGGGATATATGATCGAGTCGGAAACTGAGCGTCCGTGTAAATATGCTAGTCGTTGTTGTCGGCTTCTAACCGCAATACAAAAACCTAAACTATAACTACACTCTTGTGGAGTATAGTGGCTAGTTTGGGTATCGAATCCTCAGGGAACTAGGACGAGTGAACGCGATGACAAAGGTAAGACTGTTAACCCTAGCTTGACTCTAAAAAGAAATAAAAATAAGATGATTGAGTGAGAAAGGAAAAAGGAAAAAATAAAGAAGTTAACTAAAAGTAATTGGAAAATTAAGGTAGGGACAGAATCCCCCAACCCTAGTGTATTGATGATATAAAACTAATTGTAAATTTGAATAATTAATTAGACCCAGAATTTAGTACTCCCAAGCATTACGTATACGAGGTTCAAGCCCGCGTCATAGTTAATCTGAGGACGAGTAAATCGGTATCGCGATAGTGACACTCGAATTGCATTCTAAATCATCCCGGTTACCCAGAGGCAAACGAGATATAAAGATCTACAATTTTTGTGTTCCTACACAATACGGTCATAATCAATCACTAAATTCAGAGGATTAATGTTATATACATGCAACTAACACATCAGGCTGGGTTCATGTATCCCGACCTTTGAAAATCTAGCCTAACATGGTGAAATTAATGAAAACTATGTTATCTACGTTGCATGAACTCATACTTGCTTGGAAAGAGAGATGAAATATGAGAAATAATAAATAAAAGTGCTGAAAATAAAAGTTACCAAGATTGAAGAACAAGAACATGCAAGAAGAAATCAAAGATTGAAGAAAAACCGGAAAAGCTCTTGAATTAATGGTGCAAAATATGTGAATCTTTCTCCTAAATGTTCCTACTTGTTATGGAGCTTTTACATCAATGAAATATGAATAAAAAGAGTCCTAATGACTAAATATATATGTAAGGACACAAATTTCCAATTGAGTCCATATATAGTTTTGGCTCAATTCCGGACAAAAACATTTATTCATAGGATAATATTTAATTGTAATATTCTCAAGCCTATGAAGTGTTTGTTGAAGACGTAGTGGCAAAGAGTATAAAGCTTCATCAAATATGCCAGTTTGCGTGCCTCGTTTCTACGTCATCAACCATAGTTCCATGCTCCCAAGGTATGAATGCAATATTATATATATAGGAGTTTGGAACAAGTTTATTGGGTGTTAGGTTTTATAAAAAATGCGTTTTATTTTAAGAAAGAATTAATTAAAACTTTAAATAAATGTTTATAAAGTTTTCTGGGCTTAAACAAGAACATTCAAACTTTCTGGTTTTTCGTTCGATAGAGTCGTTCGAACGAGATTGTCGTTTGAACGAAAATGTCGTTCGAACGAACCTGCCAACGAGTTCCCATATTAGGCCACTGGAATGTCGTTCGATATGTCGTTCGAACGAACCTTGTGTTCGAACGAGATATCCAACGAGATTCTAACGAGTTCAATCTGGAACGTCGTTAGAAGTCTCGTTCGAACGAGAATTTCGTTCGAACGAAATGTCGTTCGAACGAGATGCCAGGCGGGAACAGTTTTTGGCAATTTTTTGGCAGTTTTTCACCCACTTCCCCACTTAGTTTTTAACTAACTTTTTTAGACTTTAATATGTGCGGGAAGAACATTTTCCACTTTAACATTTCCACAACTTTTCTTAACTTTTCAATTCCATTCCATCTCATAGAGAGAGTTTGAGAGAGCTAAAATTGTTTAAGGAAAATGTTCAAGTTTTGAGTGATATTTTTCAAGAGAAAATATTTTATCACTCTAGTTTTACACCCATATTGTTTATCCAAGTTCACATATATACATATCAATTGCTTGGAGTTTGGCACCGGTTTATCTCTTTCGTTTCAAAGAGAAGTTTTGGTTTGCTTCTACATCCATCAAAGAAGAAGACGTTTTGTTGCGATTCTACCCACTTGGAGAAAGGCTCCTTGCTCGGGTGACGGTGACCATATAAAGTCCTGTCTGTGGATTCCGAGACCGCGGTGGTGTTCCAAGGTTATCCGCTAGGAAGAGGTGTCTACAAGAAGAAGCGTCGGGGCTTGAGAGGGATCGAGTCGTGTGTTGTAAGTCTTTTGTCTTGTACTTGTAATCCCGTATCTAGTGAATTTGTGGCTAGGGCCGTCCGAGGTTGTTTTCCGTCTTGGGTTTTTCCTCGTACATCGCGGCGTAGTGTGATTGGTTTATTTTATCTTGCATAAATAACGTAGAACGCATGTTTAGAACAATTCAAGATAAAATTTGGTTTAAATCATCACACTCATTTAATTTGGTGCTAAATTAAATATTGGGTAAAGTTTATTTAATTCAAGTCATTTGCTAAAATTTGGTTTCGCCTAATTTGCTAATATTGATAAATATGACTTAGGAAAATTCTAGGACTTGGATTAATTAATTGGTTTAAGTGAATATATTAATTGTTTAATTTTACTTCACTTGGTGTAATTTTAATTTGTTTAAGAAATTAAAATTTGTTGTTTTAAAGTTGAACCATCACACCGCTTCCGCATCATCTTGAATTTATATAAAAGGAAATTACAATATTATTAATTGAAAGAAATTTATACAATCAGGGGTTCCATCCTTTCAAATTGGTATTAGAGCCAAAAACGATAAATTATTTCTTTAAAGATCCTTTAATAATTTTTGGCTAAAATGGATTTTTCCCCATTTTCAAAATTTCCTATTTTTGATGGTTCAAACTACGCGTATTGGAAAGCGCGTATGAGATCGGCATTAAAATCTATCGACGAGAGAGTTTGGATGTCTGTAGTTAACGGGTGGTCTCCACCAACTTATTTAGTTGAAAATGAACGTGTTCCCAAACCCACCGATAGATGGACTGAAAATGAGTTTAAACTTGCTAATTTCAATTCCCGTGGTTTAAATGCCTTATTTAGCGCTGTCACACCGGATGAATTCCGACGTATTATGACGTGTGAAACCGCTAAAGAAGCTTGGGATATTTTATAATTAACTCATGAAGGAACTAGTGTCGTTAAAGCTTCAAAACTCCAAAACCTCACCACTCAATTTGAAACTAGCAAAATGAATGAAAAAGAAACGTTTGATGAATTTTATGCTAGACTTTCTGATATTGTTAATTCATCTTTTAACTTGGGAGAGAAAATACCTGACGATTGTGTTGTAAAGAAAATTTTAAGGTCCTTACCCGATAGATTTATTCCAAAGGTGACCATTTTAAATTCTTTACCCACTTTAGCCTCTACGAAATTAGAATAGCTTATAGGTGATTTACAAACCTATGAACTGGATATGTTTCCCTCTAAAACTGAAAAGAAAATCGAAAAGGGCGTTGCTTTAAAAGCCCGAAAAGAGGTCAAACAAGTAGTAGAGAGCGAGAGTGATAGTGACTCGGAAGACATGGCTTTGTTTGCACGTAAATTTAGAAAATTTCTTAAAATTAACAAAGATAAATTTAAAAATGATTTTAAGAAATTTGAATCTTCTAAGCATGACAAAGGCGAAAAGATTTCTAAAGCCGAGAAGATTCCTAAAGCCGAGAAGATCCCTAAACCTAATAATGAAAATTTAGATAGGGAGTGGTCTAATAAGTGTTTTGGTTGTGAAGGTTTTGGCCATAGGGCTTATGAGTGCCCCACTAAACTAAGGAAAGAGGGTAAACGACCCATTTCATATAATGCGACCCTTAGTGATAGTGATAAGGAAGAGGGATCCGATTCCCCCACTAAGAAAAATTTTGTGGCTTTTATGGCTAGTCATGTGAGTGATAGTGAGAACTCATCGATTGATGAAACTTTAACATATGACACTTCCAAGGTCATTGTTTATGATTCTCTTGTTTTTGATGATAGTGAGAGTGGAGAAGAAAGAGAGAGTGAAAATGAAGAAGAGGTTAATGTGAGTGAACTTAAAAATGCTTTTCAAGAACTTTATAAAGAATCTATTAACTTGAAAAGGGCTAATTTGAAGTTAGAAGCTAGTTCAAGAGAGAGTGTCAAGGTCGTTGATGAAAATGCCTTAATAGAAGACCTAAGGACACGTGAGAGGACTCTTCAAGAGAAGCTAGAATATGTAGAAGGCGAAAGAGATAGCCTTAGGGGTTTAATAGAATCCTTGAAAAAGGAGCTTCTTGCATTTGAAGAGCGCAATATTTTATTAGAGTCTAACATTTTATAATTGCAAAATAAATTAGAAGACTCTAGTAATGTCAAATTTGATTTGGAGTGTCGTTCGGAAAAATTAGATAAAATCTTCGGAAAAATTAGATAAAATCTTAGGAACGGTCCAAATTAAAAATGACACTTGTGGTTTAGGCTTCAATACTTGTAATGAATTTACTCATAATGCCCAAACCAACGTTTTAGGAGAATCTACTAGGAATACATTTAAAGATCACTCCTTAAGTAACTCTTTTCGACATGTCTTTACTTGTTCACATTGTGGTCGAAAAGGTCATCTTAGGAAATTTTGTTTTGATCTTAAACGAATTCCTAGAAAATCCCATAGTAAAGTAACCACGGTAGTTAAAGTTCCTACACCCCAAGATATTCATTCTTCATTAATTTGGGTTAGGAAATCCGACTTGGTTGCTTTGCAAAATAGGGTTTTTGATTCTCATTTACTTTCACATGCTTCCTCCCTTGCTAAATCTAAAGGATGAATGTGTTAGTGTTTGCATACTTTAGCTTTTGTACTTCATGCTATATTCACATGCTAAATGTATGCTTGTTTAGTCATTTTCTAGTCATTGCCTTATTTCATATCACATCCTGGAAATTATGACTTGTTTATCTTTTTATATTATATTTTGTGTTTGAATTAATTGAAAAATATAAAAAGATTTTTGTTTATCATTTGTGTTTTATTTATTTCATTTAAGCTTAATGAAAAATTCAAATGATTTTTGTTTGTCCTTTTGAGTAAATATTTATTTTTGATTAAAAATGTTAAAAACTCAAAAAGATTTTTTTTGTGTGTATTTTTGTTTGACACACTTTATGTGGCATATATTTGTGTTTGAATCCCATCTTTTACGCTCCCACGTGGCTAGAACATTTGGTTTAGATTTTCAATCCTTAAAATGTTCTTTAGCATGTTTTATATGGAGTAGTTGGATTTTGTATTGTTTAAATGGATTCTATTTTTATATGCCTCTTTTCACACATGCACGAGCTCTTTTGAAATCTTAATGTCACATGTTATATTTGAGCTTTTTTGAGGTGTTCTCCTACCAATCTAGTCATCTACATATCTATGACCTAGGAGGACTAGTGCATGTCAAAATCCGTTGCACGTGAGCTTTGTGAGATAAAAATTATATATCTAAATGTGCACGGGGAAGGGCTCCGAAAGGATGAATTAAATCCTTTGCGATAGTTAGCCACCGTTTATTGGATCTAAAAGAAATATGTGATCCAAAGGCCTAAAAACAGAATATTTGACATTAAAAAGAACACAATTGACAAGGCCTATGTTTGTTTGATATATTCATTCAAAAGCAAAAGAATATATATGCTTATTGAGGGAGAATTGGATGGTATATCAACGGTTTGCACAATGTCCGTTTATCCTAGTTGTCTTTAATGTCATGACTCTATTTGGTTTGTAGAATCATCAATATGCTAGGCTTGTATGCATTGTGTATGTTTGTTCAATGAGTTCAATCTATATTGTCACATGAGGTTATATTTAAATGTGATGAAGTTTGCAATCAAATGAGAACTCCGTGAATGTTTATTAAGTGTTTGGGTCTAAATTTAATTGTTGCTGGTTCACACCCCTACACTTCCGTTTCCATATGACACATTTTTGCCATACGAGTGTGCAAACTTATTGTATTTTGTGTCATGTGTGTGTTTATATCTATATATATATATGCAAGTACTCTATTGGTATATTTCTAGTATATATATATATATATATATATATATATATATGATATTTGTTTGTCTTTGCCTTGGTTTCTAGTCCTTCTATGCTTATACTTCATTTTTAGAATCTATAATGGATTAGTTATGCTTTTGTTGCTCATACGTTTTCACGTCTTATCACTTTAATCTTCACTGTGTTTATTAGTTCTATATCCTTTGCCTATTCCTGAACAAAAAGGGGGAGAATGATAGGGGGAGAAATGGTATCTAATCCTATTGTAATCGTACCTTAATTTAGGAGATTTAACTTAGGGGGAGTCGCGACCTTGTTTGGTAGATTGTTTTGATAAAGGGGAGAATTAATTATTTTGATATTCCCTATGCGTTTGATAGTTTGCTTAAGTGTGCAGGAATTCTTCTAAAGCGGCATCTTTCAATGGCAAAGCGTTTGATCCTTGGGTTGAGTCAAGTTTGGGTGGGTTATGTTTTGAGTCTAGTGAGCTTGACGGCCCTTTAGGATTTTTGTTTGGTTTTTGTCCCGGAATAGCCAAAGGGGGAGATTTGTAAGGAAACAAATTTCCAATTGAGTCCATATATAGTTTTGGCTCAATTCCGGATAAAAACATTTGTTCATAGCATAGTATTTAATTGTAATATTCTCAAGCCTATGAAGTGTTTGTTGAAGACGTAGTGGCAAAGAGTATAAAGCTTCATCAAATATGCCGGTTTGCGTGCCTCGTTTCTACGTCATCAACCATAGTTCCATGCTCCTAAGGTATGAATGCAATATTATATATATAGGAGTTTGAAACAAGTTTATTGGGTGTTAGGTTTTATAAAAACTGCGTTTTATTTTAAGAAAGAATTAATTAAAACTTTAAATAAATGTTTATAAAGTTTTCTGGGCTTAAACAAGAACATTCAAACTTTCTGGTTTTTCGTTCGATAGAGTCGTTCGAACGAGATTGTCGTTCGAACGAAAATGTCGTTCGAATGATCCTGCCAACGAGTTCCCATATTAGGCCACTGGAATGTCGTTCGATATGTCGTTCGAACGAACCTTGAGTTCGAACGAGTTATCCAACGAGATTCTAACGAGTTCAATCTGGAACGTCGTTAGAAGTCTCGTTCGAACGAGAATTTCGTTCGAACGAAATGTCGTTCGAACGAGATGCCAGGCGGGAACAGTTTTTGGCAATTTTTTGGCAGTTTTTCACCCACTTCCCCACTTAGTTTTTAACCAACTTTTTCAAACTTTAATATGTGCGGGAAGAACATTTTCCACTTTAACATTTCCATAACTTTTCTTAACTTTTCAATTCCATTCCATCTCTTAGAGAGAGTTTGAGAGAGCTAAAATTGTTTAAGGAAAATGTTCAAGTTTTGAGTGCTATTTTTCAAGAGAAAATATTTTATCACTCTAGTTTTACACCCATATTGTTTATCCAAGTTCACATATATACATATAAATTGCTTGGAGTTTGGCACCGGTTTATCTCTTCCGTTTCAAAGAGAAGTTTTGGTTTGCTTCTACATCCATCAAAGAAGAAGACGTTTTGTTGCGATTCTACCCACTTGGAGAAAGGCTCCTTGCTCGGGTTACGGTGACCATATAAAGTCCTATCGGTGGATTTCGAGACTGCGGTGGTGTTCCAAGGTTATTCGCTAGGAAGAGGTGTCTACAAGAATAAGTGTCGGGGCTTGAGAGGGATCGAGTCGTGTGTTGTAAGTCTTTTGTCTTGTACTTGTAATTCCGTATCTAGTGGATTTGTGGCTAGGGCCGTCCGAGGTTGTTTCCCGTCTTGGGTTTTTCCCCGTACATTGAGGCGTAGTGTGATTGGTTTATTTTATCTTGCATAAATAACGTAGAACGCATGTTTAGAATAATTCAAGATAAAATTTGGTTTAAATCATCACACTCATTTAATTTGGTGCTAAATTAAATATTGGGTAAAGTTTATTTAATTCAAGTCATTTGCTAAAATTTGGTTTCACCTAATTTGCTAATATTGATAAATATGACTTAGGCAAATTCTAGGACTTGGATTAATTCATTGGTTTAAGTGAATATATTAATTGTTTAATTTTAATTCACTTGGTGTAATTTTAATTTGTTTAAGAAATTAAAATTTGTTGTTTTAAAGTTGAACCATCACACCGCTTCCGCATCATCACGAATTTATATAAAAGGAAATTACAATATTATTAATTGAAAGAAATTTATACAATCAGGGGTTCCATCCTTTCAATATAGGCTAGAGGTCGTTTAGAAGAGTCCCCAAAACATAAAACTCTTTTGGCTAAAAGATAAGCACAAAATAAAAATCCCGTATCTGCCAATTTATCACACTTAGACAGCGTGATTAATTTTGCAATGGATTCTGAGCGTGACTAATTTTGTAACGGATCTGGGGCATGACAAATGGGCGAACCGGTTTGGGTTCTGGGTGTACCGTTTCGGGTGAATTCGCTGGTTTTGGGCCTCTTTCAACACTTAGAATATTTTCCAACTTTCTTCTTTTCTTCCTTGGATTTTTTTCTCAACTTCAAATGATCATAACTCCTTCACCGTAGCTCGGATTTGGGGGCCGTTTTTTCCAATATTCTCATTGTTCCAAGATCTTCAACTTTCCAGAAGGCCCCACCTCCGTAATTGGGCTGAAGAATTACGAAAATTCCCTTGAACTTGCCTTTCTAGCCTTTCTTTTATGATTTTTCCGCAACTTCAAGGGATCATAACTCTTTGACCGTAGCTCGGATTGAGGTGTCATTTTTTCCAATGTTCTTGTAATTGAAATATATTCAACTTTCCAGTTGGCTCCACTTTAGGACTAAGGCTGAAAAATTACGAAAATGCCCTTCAACTCCCCGATTCTTGGTTTCTTTCACTATTTTGAGTTTTCTTTTCCATCTTTCTTGCATGAAATAGCGTAAAACACATAAGAGATATACAAAATATGAAATAATTGCCAAAAAGGGTTAGTATCATAGATATGAGACAAATCCAAGCTATTTACACCGTACGGGATCGTAAAAATACCGAAATTAAGCGGATAAATGTGAAGAATTTATGCCTAATCAATATATTCATCTAGTCAACGAGCTACAACCATCCAAAAAAGCAACAAAAATAGCGAGAATCAATAATGAGATAAAAAGTTTGCTTTTTCATTAAATGAAAGGGTACATGCCAATACAACGAATAAAATAAGTAAAAATACAATAAGTGAACAAAGCATGAAGATAAAGGCCTAGGATTCCTAAGAGGCATCAACCTGATCAGATGTGGAGAGACCTTTCCCTTTATCAACAACTTGGTTAACAAGAACCTCCCCCATAAGCACTTGGGGCATCTCCTCCAGCTAGAATAATAACGACCTTTGGATTGGCTAGTACAACCCCAACAACAGGAGTAATGGTCCCCATACCATACTAAGCATCTGGTTAGGCAGAGGGAGACTCTTCAACAGGATTGCGATCAGGATGATGCTGAGAGAAGAGGGGGGAATCAGCAGCAACTCCAGCAGCAGTCAAGGCTTGGTACCAACCTTTATTAAAACATGCTCGTCGGAGGTAAGCAATTTGTCATTCGGCGTCATCATATGCTGCATCCCAACCTTTATTGTATCCGCTCTCTTGAATGGTTGTTGCCTCCCCCTTTAACTTCTCCACTTCTGTGACCAACAAATTATTTGCCTCTGCCACTGCTAACTTGTTCGTAATCATGATATCATAAGCTTCACAGAGGTCGAATAACTCTTTAACAGACTTCTCCCTCTCTTTATCGAAGGTAGCCTTCGTGTTAGTAAGGACCTTATCTTAAGACTTAAGAGCTTCATCCAGCTTGAGTTTTTCCTCGACATCTCAGCTCGACCACGAAGCAACACAGTGTAGTCAGAGACAAACTACAAAAATAGAAAAAGCACAAGATAAGCATGAGATGTTAGAAAAACTTAAAATGAAGAAGAATATAAAAAGGAGCGCTTACCAAAGCAAGCCGTTGGGAAGACTTGAGCGCTAACTGGTCTCTCCCCGTGCTCGATGAGCGCTCGTGATCAGCCGCATGCACTACTTTCTCCAAAAAAGGGGGAAAATTGAGGAGAAGCAGCCATCGAGGCTCCCTCAATAATAACAATAGCATAAGACACTATTGAGGCATGTGCCCTTCTCTTCTCTCCTTCTTTCTTTTTCGCTTATTCTTTCTTTCTCTCTCTCTCTCTCTCTCTCTCTCTCTCTCGCTTTTCCTCTTCTTCTTTCTCCTTTCTTCTTTCTTCTTTCTCTCCACCTCCTTCTATTGAGAAATGACCTTGGAGCTACCAATAGAGTCTCCAGCCTTTTGCTTAAGGAACTTCATCCTATTAGATAACATATTGTCATCATCATCATCCTAAATTAAGATTCTTCTCCTTGGAGGGGCCATCTCTTCTTATCTGAACTCTCCTTCACTGGACTCTTCCTCATTGCTCTCACCTTCACCACTTCCTTCCTCCCTACCTTATACCTAGTCCTCCCCCGAGCTACTCTCTTCTTATTCCTCTAACTCAATGGGTTTAGAGGTACCACCAACTTCTTCTCCTGGAACCTCCAGATGAGGGATGATGTCTACTGGATGAGCAATAAAGTTAGTAGTACTCCTATAATCCACTAAGAATTTAGAAGACCGAGAATGTTCCCTTCCAGCAATGGTGTTTCTTATTCTCTAAGCTTTCAGAAGTTCAGCAGCTCAGATTAGAGTTGGCTCTTGGTTCTTATTTTTCACTATAAAAGAAAAAGAAGGAAAAATCAAAAGGAGCGCAGATAAAGGAAGGAGAATAAGCAATAAAATAAAGATAGATATAATAACCTATGTATTCCTCCCCAAAGGTAGGGATCCGAGGTCTCAAGTGCCTTATGCCCCCTGATTGGGGAGGAAATTGCCAATTCATGGCAATAAAACCCTCAGAACAATAGTCTTTATGGGAATCAGGTAGGTTTACTACCAATACCCTATTAGGACTTCTTGCCTTCAAGTATAGAAGACCACCACTAGTGTGAGAGAAGGAATAGCAATAGTAAATCTCAACTAATCCTAAGTTGGTGCCATAAAGCTGGTTTATCCTGTGAACTCCATTAACAATCTTCCACACGTTTAGTGATCATTGAGCTGGGACTATGTTGAAGTATTGGAAAAAATGTAAAAATAGAGGGTTAGGGGAAACGTTTAACCCCCTTATGAAACTAATATAACATGGATCCAGTGACCATCTTCTAGGTCGCGAACGATTATGTGGACTGACGTTCACTCTATCTCTACCCAATTAGGTATATTATAACACTTTCTAAACTCAGACAGATATCAAACATCGCTATGAGAGAAAACACAAAACCCTAGTTACAGTAGAAGTTTGATGCATAAAAGAAAGGAAACTAGGAAAAGAAGAGGGTTGAAACTTATGAAATAGAGGAGACTTAGAAAGCTGAGAAAGTCTTGACTTTGAAGATTAAGAGTGAGAAATGAAGCTTGAGCACACAATTTGCACAAGAACGAACATAAATGATGAACTGACGCTTGGGTTTTTGACAAACCAAGTTTTCAATTGGCTCTTCAATATCTCACAAAAAGATAAGCGCACCTCTCCTGCTTCATTAATTACGAGCGTGCCACTGACGAGGTTGCATCCTTAGCCACATGTAAAATCCATCAGCCCAAGCACTGGACCAAGGATTTTAGGGGCAATTATGGGAACCAAATTTTGTTCCCAGCCCATAACAACGGCCGAACTGGCCCAACAAGATTAATAAAGAGCTCGACCTCAAATCACAAAAAAATTCTACATGCGTGTACAGTCCACACTACCCTTAAACCAAGTCGATGCCCTATAATCTCATGGAGATATTCAAGGGATTCATGGATCATGGAGTTATTTAAAGAATGATGATTCTACACCTATATATTGTTGCCCCTGGCCCGAGGCATAGGGGCATGTAACCAAGCGTATTGAGAGATACGTAATAAAACAGTCGACCTCTCCGTGGACGTAGGCAAGTTGCCGAACCACGTACATAGTTGTGTTGTGTGTGTGATTTTCTGCTTTCCCTATTGATTATGATTGTTCTTTGTATAATCTCTATTGTGATATTTTTTTGATACCATAGTAGTATACGAGCATATAATACATATAAATGCAACACATAACATGGATATAACTATACAATTAAGGTTGAATATGTGTAGCACACAAAATTAATAACTGGAGAACGAAACTACCTCAAGAGAGTCAAAATCCACATTTGTAGGCCTGTTTTAAACACCTAGAAAATCAGATCCAAGATTTATCCGAATTATTGCCAATCTGAACTCATAATTGAATTCTATACGAAAAATTTGTCTAGGTATGTGTTTTGATTTTTTCTCAAATCTCCTTCGAAAGCACTCAAAAAGAAGATCCGAAACACCCCAAAATGACTCTTTTCATTCATCTCGTTTTTGCCTCTTTAGATTCCATTTTTGGCCTTTCTTTTTCATCTTCCTTTCCTTAAAACCATCCTTTATATTCCTTATAAAGTATCTCTCTCAAAACCTAGCTTGAAGCGTAAGCTAATGCATATTACTCTATTGTACTTTAATTTAAAATTGTTTACTTTACATATTTAAACCATTATCAAATGTCCAAAACCCATTTAAATTTAAAAGTTTGATTCGATTTTAAACCAAAATAAATTTAACATATATATCCCAATTAATAAAATAATAATATTACCAAAATTTTATATAATATTCATATATAATCCCTCAAAATAACAGGGTATTACCAAAATCTATCTATACACACACACACACACACATACACACACACACACACACATAGTAGTGAATAACCCATCCCAATATAACAATTGCAATTTTCCCTGAAGTGAAGATTATCATGGGTTTAATCTAATGTACCCATGCAACACTCTACATTACGAGTTTCTATTATGCTTCGGCAACTAGCCATGTGCGGGACTTGGTACAAAACACATTAGTACTAACCATAACTATGAACTCTAAGTTTATTCCTCTACACAATCAACCTCATATTCTTGACAACAACATTATAACCAAAACTAAAGAACATAAGTCTATTTTACTCTACAAAACGATTTTTTTTTCCTCATACACTAGTTTACAACCTTATGACTCAAACACCAAACTGAATGCCAACACCTCCCATTTTCTAGGTTTTTAGATAAATAAATAAATTAGAAATTTTTAAAAAATTCCTCCACAACATAGTGTGAAGTTTACACGAGTTTAAAGCTTCACATTCCACCACCTCAAACAATTATTTGCAATAAATGATCAATAAAGTTTAAAAATCTACATGTTTGGCTTGTGATTTTAAATCATTTCCTATTTTCGGTACCGATTGAAATGCAATATGTGGTAATCAAGAAAAATTAGTAAGTAACCATGTAAAATTATCCATATTCTATATTTTCTCTTTAACGTTTAGTCACTAAAACACCAAAACTTCCATACACAATCGACAAGTATTGTACCCAATCTTATTAGCATCTTCAACAAATTGGATTTTAAAACCTAAATAATATCATAATCAACATTAGAAGGCTTGTTAGATAAATGGGTTCATATTTTTAGGATTTAACCATTTAACAAAGTCCATATAAATTGGTATAAAGAAATCATTCGATGAAAGAAATATACATGTATAAATGTAGTTAAGAAAGTATTAATAAAATAAATTTTTTACCATACTAAATATATAATTTTCTTATCATAAGTAGTCCCAAAATAAAAAAAGCTTCACTGACTTCATACATTGATCCAAAATCTTTGCTTGTACAAATGCAGGAACAAAATAACACAAAATGTTAGATAAATAGGTGATGTGATAATGAAGAACTTAAGAACCACAAAAGCTGTAAGAGGATTAAACTAAATGCATTCCTGCAACTAGTAATAAGAGAATTGGTAACCCTTCAAATTTTTATCACATTAATAATTTGCAAAATAATAAAGAAAAGAACACAAGGAGGCATAAGTGTAGATTAATAAAATGTAGCAAACTCTAAACATTTTTAAGAAGCTCAAACTTCACTAACACTGACTAAGCATAAATTCTTCTGAATTTATCCTCCTAAGTTGGTAGTTTTAGCACCTCGAACAACGTAATTGATTTGTTTTTATCCCATATCATTGATAATGATTTCTTCTAACAAGTACCCCAAGTTTCGTGTATTTCTTACTGTTTTTACAGATATTTAGTGCAAAAAAATGAGAGAAAGAAATCTAAAGAAAGGAAGAGAACAAAGGAAGATAAGTCAAAGGGCAAAAGCGTAACTATACACTTGGAGTTTAGATTGAAACCTAAATGAATGTTGAAGATAATCAAATCACAAGAGTGTAGGATGAAACAACAGTCAAATCGAAGCTCTAGATCAAAATATATGGCAAGTTAAAGTTGGAGACATAAAGTCAAAGTTGAAATTAATTCTGGAAGCTGAAGAATTTAAACTCTTGAAATTTCTTGTATAATTCGTTTTTATTAGTTGTAAAACATGGAGAGGCATTGGAAAAATCATATTTGGGTATTATAAAAAGCTAAGCCCTAGAGTAATGAAGAGAGGAAGAGGAGGGGGTTCTTTTTAGCAAATAATTTCACATTTTCTTAGAATTTAGAAACCCTAGTTTGTAAGTTGAACAAGAGCTATTCAAGATTCAAGTTTCAAGTTTCAAGTTCAGATTTCCTTCTTCTATTCAAGTATTTGTAATTTTTACTTTCCATTTCTTTCATATTGTAATTTTAAATTGCTCTTGTAGTTTAATTTTGTTTCTCAATTCAAGTTTCTTTTCAATGCATAATAGACCTTGATTTCTTGAACATTTAGAATTTTGTTTTCATTTAATAAAATCATGTCTAGCTAAGTTTTTTTAGGGTTGGGATGCATGAACCCATCCCAATGTAAAATACATATGTAGAAAATAGAATTAAAATTAAAATTTTGTAAGAGTCGTGCAAGATAATTCTACAATCATTATAGGTCTTTTAATCTCTCTTGCCCTAGGTACTTGGGATGTTTAAGAATATAATGTGCGTAAATTGTTTAGCATCGCTTAATATTTCCCTTTGATTTCGTATGATGCGGGATTGAACCTCATATATGTAATGCTTAGGATCTACAAAGACTGAATTCATTCAAACTTCTAATTTATAATTTTAGTATTCTGCTAAGTAATTACTAAGGATTGGATGATTGTATTCCAACCTAATTTCTCTTATATTCATAACAAGCATCTTTCCATTTATGTGACTATTCCTGTTAGCATAGTTAATTTAGAATTTGATTTCATTGCAATTTAGTCATAAAAAATCACAAATATTCGTCTTTTCTTTTCTTTTTAAGATTCAAGTTAAGGTTAAAATTCATTACTCCTTCGTCATTAAGATTTGTAAGTCCTACTCCCTGTGGATATGATCTCGACTTATCAAATTATTACTAACGCGACAGGCTTGCACTTGAGCCTATAAACCACGCACTTTAGACACATTTGTGGTCGCGTCAAATTTTTAGCGCCGTTGCTGGGGAGGGAGTATTGGCACTAGGGAGGGAGAATTACCCTATCTCCCCATGAAAGATCTCGTATTTCCTGAGCGGACTGTCACTCCTGGATGCATTCTACTTCCGTATAATGCAGGAAAGTTCCACTTTCATAATGGGATGATCCAAATTCTTCCTACGTTCCATGGAATGGATTCTCAAAAGCCATATCTCCATCTTAGGGAATTCGAAGAAGCATGTGAAACATTTGGTGATCAAGCATGTCCACAAGATGTTATCCGTTTAAAGATTTTTCCATTTTACTTAAAGGATAAAGCTAAGACCCGACTATGGTCTTTACCCGCGAACTCTATTCTGTCATGGAGAGATATGCAGACTAAATTTCTTTCCAAATTCTTTCCACAGTATAAAACCAACTCTGTCAAGGCCCAAATCCAAGCTTTCCGCCAAAATGAGAATGAATCCTTTGATAAATGTTGGGATCATTTTCAAGATTTAGTTAGCGCTTGCCCACACCATGGGTTTGAAAAACACCATCTCATTTCATTCTTTCATCAAGGGCTTACTGTAGCGTCTAAATAACTCGTGCAAATAATGTGTGAAAGATCATTTTGGGAGCTCGACTCGAGCGATGCTGAGGCTCATTTGAAATATGTATCCGAGACCACTCAGTCATGGGACGTTTCTGACCCCAATAGCCAAAATAGACATCGACAACTGTCTAACTCGTCTGCTACATTCGGTATTTATCAACTTGACAAGGACACTTTTTTAGATCGTCGACTTGATCGGTTGGAAAAGAATTTGAAAGACATACTTGAGGTTCGATTGAGATACGCTATGGTACCTATCCAAGAGAAGGTGTGTGCTATTTGTGCGGCGGGTCATTCCACAAAAGGATGTCCTGCTATACCCACAAGGCAATGTACACTGAGCATGTGGAAGCTATAGGAGGGTTTCGAAGAAATTTTAACACTCCTAAAGGGAACGCATACAATCCATCTTGGAGGAATCATCCTAGTTTAAACTATGGGCAAAAATAAGGTGTGATAAATCCTACTTCACATGTTGCTTTACCTCAACCCCCTCCTCAATTTCAGCAAGTGCCTCATATGAAGCCCCAAAGGCAAGCACCATCTCCTGGTCCGTATGTTACCCCACCTAAGCGATCTATTGAGGATAACTTGAATCAATTCATCATATCACAAAAGGAAAACAACGCTAGGTATGATCGAATGTTCACAAAAATTCATACTTGCATCTCTAGGTTGCAAGCTGCATTGAATATCCAAAAGAAGGGTAAATTTTCGGTTCAAGGTCAAAGGCCTCTCCAAGGTCAAACTAGTGTTAGCTCCACATCCCATGACCATCCTGAGAAATGTAGCACAATTACGACTCTACGTAGTGGGAGAGTAGTTGACTTGTCACCTCCCCCACAATACATACCTAAAAATAAAGAGGTTTCGCCCGGCACGAATGAGGCCGAAGATGCCCCTTTAATTGAGAGTGATAAAAAAGATAACACTGGCAGACCCAAGGTCATGGTGAAACCCCCCCATAGCTGCCCCATACCCTCAACGGTTGGTCCAACACTACGAAGAGACTTCTCGGGATGATGTTTTGGACTTACTCAAGCAAGTAAATATTAATTTACCTTTTCTCGAGACTGTACAGAAAATTCCCGCATACGCTAAGTTCATTAAGGACTTACTCACGGTGAAACGCAAGATAAAGGTAAATAAGAACGTCTTTTTGGCCCAGAATGTCAGTTCGGTTTTATCGAGTGACCTTCCGTTAAAGTATAAAGATCCAGGTGCACCCACCATCTCGTGGATCATGGGGAAGAACCGAATCGAAAGGGCGCTACTAGATTTACGGGCGAGTGTTAACATTCTACCCTATTCCATTTATAAGAAACTAGATTTGGGAGCCCTTAAGCCCACAATATGACTCTCTAGCTCACGGATCGTTATGTGAAGAAGCCTCGGGGAATCATTGAGTTTGTGATTGTCCAAATAGACACTTTCTACTTCCTGATGGAATTTGTCATTTAGGACGAGGAGCTCTCCATTCTCCCGAACAATCATGTTCCCGTTATCCTTGGTAGCCCATTCTTATCTACGGCTAATGCACTCATTAATACTCGGAGTAGGTGAATGCAATTAACATTTGGGAATATGACCCTCGAGATAAATATTTTTAATAATATCAAGAACGAGGGTGACGAAGGATAACCGCGAGAGACGGATCATTTAGAGGTAGCACACGAGCATGGGAGGAACCACACGCGAGAGCTGATAGGGGTATGCCTTGTTACATCAAGTGAGAGAGATAGTTGAAATATGGAGTGAATGGTAGGGAAGGTATGCGTAGTAACTGAAATGAAGAGTGTGAGTGAGACCTTGAGTGTGAGAGAAAGCGATAATTTAGAAGAGAGCGAATGGCGAGCACGATAGATACTTTTGTGCTCGATTGCTACCCACCCACACCACCTAATAATTTTGAGATGGAGCGAGAAAGGAAGGATGTTAAAACAAAGCAAGAAAGAGAGCTAGATGAGTTGAGCCTAGCCAATTTTGAGAGATAATTCGAGCAGGTGGATGAGAGCCTTAACGACGAAGTCCAATATCTATTGGACTCATGGAGTCATTTAGGAGAGAGCGAGTGGAATGATAAAATTGATGAGTTTCTTCGCAATGACCATCCACCCATGCAACTTGATTCCTCGGACGTAATTGAAGATAAGACTCAAGTCTCGTCTGACTTAGAGCCAGACCCACGTAGTATGCATCACGAGGATCCTTTTTCGATTAATCACGATGAGTCTCCCAGTCTTTCCTTTATTTATGGGCAAGGGACCAACTTATTTCGGTTATTGGTGTATGACAGGCAGAGGGGAGAGACTAGGAGAGAAACGGATCCCGTGTAAGGGGTTGGGTGATTTGTGGAGATAAATGAGAGGTCGACGCACCCTCGACGCATATGGGGTGATTTTTGTTGTATTTTTGAGTCATGTATGAGTGTCATATATTGTCTTAGTGCATTTTGATAATTTGCTTATTTTATTCGTCGCACATATTCTTTTTCTTCTTTAAATTTTAGTCCTTTTGATTGAGGACAATGCAAAAGTCTAAGTTGGGGGTGTGTGTGTGTGTGTGTGTGTGTGTGATAAGTGCGTCTTTCTAAAACTTCACAAATCTTTAAAATGCCAAAAAAAATTTGAAAAACCAAAAATATTTTTGTTCAAAATGAATAAAAATTAGAATTTAAATTTTTAAAAAATATCACCTTTTATTCTATTTAAAGTCTGAAATTGTTAACAATCAAAATGCACTAAGCCAAAATTGATCGAAGATGGAAATTGAAAGACAATTGACGACTTAATGAATAAGTGTGGATATTGATCAAACCCGGTAAGATTTTGAGCCTTTCAATTTTTTATGAGTTTTTAAATCAATCCGAGTTTATGATTAACTCAAAGTCCTTTTCAGCGTTTTAATAAGTCGTTGATGATATCAATCCTTTGTTTTGATTGGTTATGAAAAATGTGTGAAATTTTGTCACGAAATTCGTGCTAAATACATCTCTAAACTTAATTAATCTCGAGATGCACATGGTATTGTGATTAGAAATTTGGACAATGAAGTAGGACCTCTTTTGTTTAACCCAAAAATATTAGCCATAATAAAGTTGTGAAAAAATTATCGCTTTGCAACCCACTTTGAGCCTAATAAAATATTTCCCTTTCGTTTGATAACCCGAAAAGCCCAAATAGCCCGAAATTGTGAAAAATTGGAAATTCATCAAGTAAGGTCAAAGTGTGTAATAAAAAAAAAAGGGTAAGAAAAGAAAAATATTAAGAAAAAAGAAAAAAAAGAAAATAGAAAAAGAAAGAAAATAGAAAAAGAAAGAAAAAAATAAGTAAGTGCCCGAAAAAGCACTAATGGACGCCATAAGGACATTTTCCAATTCCGAACATTCCGTCCATTCCCATTTTTACCCTTTACACTTTTTAACCCGAAAAGTCCTAACGGAGTCCTAATGGAGAAATTAATTACTGCATGGAGAGCTAAGAAATGAAAAGATAATAAAAGAGATTAAAATGGTGTGATTAAGAGATGATGTTTCCCATTTCCTAATAACTGTATTCCGATGATGAGATATTTTCACCATATATTTTCTTATTTTCTATTTTGTATGCGTGAATTTTTGTCCATTATATTTACTCTTTATATCATGCATACCTTGAGAAAATAACCACAATCCGAGTGATTCGTTTGTGAGTGCATCCGTAAGAATTTGAATCAAAATGAATTTTCGGAAAGTAACGTAATGCTCAATCGGTGAAAATTTGAGGTTTAATTTATGGTTTTGCACACACACACACACACACACACACACACACACACACACACACACACACTATGGTTCGAGACATTTAAATATGAATTTATGGTGATTATTATTCGAAAAGTTTAAATTGTACAATTTTAAAGTATTTTGATATTTATTTGAGTCAGTAAAAAATTTTGTGGGTGTATTCACTGCAAACCCTCACGGGACAAAACTCGTCCTACTAGGGTAACCTAGGGTTTAAAAGCCTATTGCATATGCTCAATGCAATTGCTTGCCTGCGAAAGTGGAATTTTATTTTAATAAAAGGAATTTCAAAAGTCAACTCATTTCTCTTACATTGCTCGGGACGCGTAAAGTTCTAAGTTAGGGGATTTGACTAAGCATAAATTCTTCTGAATTTATCCTCCTAAGTTGGTAGTTTTAGTACCTCGAACAACGTAATTGATTTATTTTTATCCCATATCATTGCTAATGACTTATTCTAACAAGTACCCCCAGTTTCGTGTATTTCTTACTGTTTTTACATATATTTAGTGCAAAGAAAAGAGAGAAAGAAATCGAAAGAAAGGAAGGGAACAAAGTAAGATAAGTCAAAGGGCAAAAGCGTAACTCTACATCTGGAGTTCGGATTGAAGCCTAAATGAAAGTTTAAGATAATCAAATCACAAGAGTTTAGGAAGAAACGTTAGTCAAATCGAAACTATGGATCAAAAGATATGGCAAGTCAAAGTTGGAGACAGAAAGTCAAAGTTGAAATTAATTCTGGAAGCTGAAGAGTTTCAACTCTTGAAATTTCTTGTATAATTCCTTTTTATTAGTTGTAAAACGTGGAGAGGCATTGGAAAAGTCATATTTGGGTATTATAAAAAGCTAAGCCCTAGAGTAATGAAGAGAGGAAGAGGATGGAGTCCCTTTTGACATATAATTTCATATTTTCTTAGGATTTAGAAACCCTAGTTTGTAAGTTGAACAAGAGCTATTCAAGATTCAAGTTTCAAGTTCAGATTTCCTTCTTCTATTGAAGTATTGCTAATTTCTACTTTTCATTTCTTTCATATTGTAATTTTAAATTACTCTTGTAGTTTAATTTTGTTTCTCAATTCAAGTTTCTTTTCAATGCATAATAGACCTATGATTTCTTGCACATTTAGAATTTTGTTTTCATTTAATAAAATCATGTCTAGCTAAGTTTTTTTAGGGTTGGGATGTATGAACCCATCCCAATGTAAATTACATATGTAGAAAATAGAATTTAGATTAAAATTTTGAAAGAGTCGTGCAAGAAAATTCTACCATTATTATAGGCCTTTTAATCTCACTTGTCCTAGGTACTTGGGATATTTAAGAATATAATGTGCGTAAATTTTTTTAGCACCGCTTTATATTTCCCTTTGATTTCATTTGATGCGAGATTGAACCTCATATATGTAATGCTTAGGATCTATAAAGACTGGATTCATTCAAACTTCTAATTTATATTTTTAGAATTCTGCTAAGTAATTAATAAGGATTGGGGGATTATATTCCCACCTAATTTCTCTTATATTCATAACAAGCATCTTTCCATTTGTGTAACTATTCCTGTTAGCATAGTTAATTTAGAATTTAATTTCATTGAAATTTAGTCATAAAAGAGTTTCAAAAATCACAAATATTGACTTTTTCCTTTCTTTTTAAGAATCAAGTTAAGGTTAAAATTCATTACTCCTTCGTCATTAAGATTTGTAAGTCCTACTCCCTATTGATACGATCCCGACTTATCGGATTATTACTAACGCGACAGGAAAACACCAAAATGAATATTACAAAAAAAATTGCTTTTTGAGATAATGCTCGAGCCACACCATTTGGGCCAGGTAAGGGTTCATATTAGATACCCATTTTAAAAGCTTTTTGAACAACAATATCCATCTTAAAATTATTTTTTGAGACGGACAATAAGCCGTCTCAAAAGGTCATCATTTATAAGGCCCTTTTGAGATGGCAAAAATGTCGTATTTTAAACCTGTTTTTTGAGATAGCAATAACAATCCCAAAAGGGTATTTTGAGATGGTAACTTAGTCGTCTAAAAAGGTCCTAGTTTATGGGACCCTTTTGAGACGTCAAAAAATCCATCTGTTAAAATGTGGTTTTGAGATGACAATAACAGTCCCAATAGGGATTTTTATGGGATTCTTTTTAGACGGCAAAGAAGAAGTATCTAATAATTTGGGCACCAAAATTTGAATTTCATCCATTTCGAAATATATTATAGATAATTGTAAACAAAACCTCTTAAAAATGATATATGACATATTTGGCATTCCATTTCAACATATATAACGTACAATTTTCCATTCAACTATAATTATAGTTCATACAAGTAAAATCTCTCTATGCAATCAATAATTCCAACATCGTGTCTACCAACCTGAATCCCTCTATACAATTTCACACATCTCACTAGAAAAAATATATAAAAGCCCAACTACTCCTAACATAAATTGATGTAAGCAAAGTAAACCCGTGATCTTGAAGCGTACAACCTCCAACAAAATGACTTCAATTATTTGTCTTATCCATAGAAGGTTTCCACCTGCAATAAGATTTATTTAATATCAATTACCTTAAACAAAGAAGAATTTTTTTAATAGTTCCGATAGACGACAATCTTTGAAAATATTATCAAATTTGTATATCTTCATATTAATTACCTTTATAACACTTAATATTTTTTTTTAAAAATCGGTAGAGTCTCCTTTATTTATTTACGAAAACCAACCTGTTCAATATAAAAATTAGCTCAAAAAAATTCGGCAGAGTCTCATTTATTTATTTATGAAAATTAACCTATTTCAACATAAAAATTAACTCAAAAATAGCTACAACAATAGCCACATATGTAATTAACAAAACATCTCTCTATACATGATAACCACTCGTGTAATTTATAAAAACAACTACAACAATAGCCACATGTGTAATCAACTTTTCAATTTTGAATCTCAAATTGATCCGAATGTAACCCTAATTAAAACCAAATTTAACCAAATAGAGACCCAAATCAATCCAACTAAAAACCCTATAAGAAACTTATAATGACCCAAATAGAAATCCTCATTGCACCCTTTCAAATTGCAAACCCACACTATGCTAAAAATCGGGAATTGTCATGATTTTGAATCATGACAAATTGCATTAAACACGATCCTGGACCGTGAAAATTTTAAGGGTGACTATTTTGGGAGTCACGGTTTATAATCGTGACCAAATCACGATCTCATTTTGGAACCTAATGTTGGGACATGTTAAGGTCGGTGACTGTGAAAACTCATCACCGTCACGAATCATGATTATAATTTACAGGTCACAGTTATAACTGTGACCCCTTATAATGATAATAAGTCCTATGGTCATGGTTATTGATCTTGACAAGCTGGTGTGAACTTTGATTGATTGGTCATGGCTATATATTGTGACTCATTATTGTGATTGCTAGTCTTATGGTCACGATTCCTGAGCATGTCCACCTTGTAACCCTATTAAGATTTTATCACGGATCTAGTCATACTTTTGGACGATAACCAATAATAGATTTATTTTATAAAATTAATTTGAGTGGACTGAAATATTTGGCCTTTGGAGGCCAGTGTTTTTATCTCCGCCCTTCTTCTTCCTATCCTCAGTTAATTTTGAGGTGCTGGGTAGAGGCCACGACATGCCTTGCCAATATAGCATCCTCTCCATTCATGTACTTTTGATCTCTTTCAAGTAACTAGGTTATGAATTTTGGAGGCTTACAGTTATCAAAAGATCTTTTGATGTGAGGCCTGAGATTAAGGAAGCCACAATAATGGTATCATTCAGTTCATCAACCTAGAGAGCCTCTTAGTCGAACCACTTAGCATACTCCCTAAGGGCTTCTCTATTATTTTTCTGAAATGGGAAACTGAAGTGACTGGATTCCTCATCTTCGAAGCTACAATATAGAGGCTGAAAAATTATATTTCCATCTCAACGAAGCTACCAATGGTCCCTTGTTTGATCTTATAAAACTAGTGTCTGGTAGTTCATCTGAAAGTAGAAATAAAATCCCTACAGATGATGTCATTCGGAGTATCCTAAAGGAGAATATGTGACCTTTCTATTTTTAAATGAGCTATGGGGTCCTTAAACCCATAAAATTGTACAATATTAGTTATCTTCCACTTTTGGGGAAGAGCATAATGGTCAACATCATTAGAAAATAGAGACATCATCTTTTGGAGGTCCGACTCAATGGTTTTGGCATTTTAATTCTTGTACTGGTTAAGGAAATTCCCCGACTGATCTTGCATCTTATTTATTTATCCATCTCAAGGCCTAGCCGCCCTGTAGCCTCCTTAGAATTTATATCCCAGGAGCGATAATCTGTCCTTAACAGGAATATGGGTCACTAATCATTGGGGGCCTAGGCACACTCTATGGATCATTTTCTTATATATATATATATATATATATAAATTCTGAACACATAAATGAATACTACCATCATTTCATCTCATGCTCTTCTCTCTCTCAAAATCTACCCAAATTATCTTGAATCTTCACTATCTCACTCGGGATACCAATCAACCATCACCCACATCATCTCAAATACATTCAAGACATGTTATTATCATTGATTGTCGTTCCTAAGTTGAGAATAAACTGTTTTCATCCATTTTGGTACCATTTCAACCATTAAACTCCATAGAAGGTGGACATAAGTTTGAGGATGATTGTGATCACCCAAAGGAACAAAAACAATCAATATGAGGTAGTTTAATGTGTAACAATAGATTTTCGTATTAAAGTTTAGAACCCTAAAATGGCCTAACATAGTGGTTCGGTATCCGGATACCAAATAAGATGAAGTTTTTTGGTATAAATATACTGAGCATCTATCAATAATTTTTTTAGTGAAACCATGTCATTTGGGGTAAGAACCCTGAGGTGTACACCTTTATTCAAGATATAGACCCTGAGTTTCTTATAAATACTTTGTACCTAGGTACTGAACGAACTTATTTATTATGAGAAATCATCATTTTTCCCAAAGTGATTTTATTTATTATCTTATAAATCATACATATGATTTTATTTATGCATGACACATTCATGGAATTCAATTTTGTCTTATTTAATGATTCGACAATCAGTGGGTATGATGAGAACAAAACGGATAACGACACCCTATGGGTTAATATTAGTGTAAATTTCTTTACATACTAGATATTATAAAGATCTCATCTTTTGGAAATATTTGATGTTGTTATAATTTTAACTTTGGAACTATTTGATAAGTTATAAAAAATATTTACTAACTATGTTTTGACTATATTTTCAGGCTTTTACTATACTTCATGAGTTGGTGGACTGGGCTCCATATCAAGCGTGATTGGTCTGAACAGTTATTATTTCCACCAAGTCTGATGCACCATCAATAATAAAGAAGGGACATGTATATTTGGGTTATGAGAGGAGAGTGGATTATAAGGATTGTCATAGGAAGAAGAGTAGGAATGAATCTGAAAGTAGGGGTGAGATGAATCCATAGATATATTCAATCATTAAGAAATTTAACTGTCCATTTACGTTGAGGGGCATCAATTAATGATGGTTAATGGATACTACAAGTTGTTAATGGAGTTGACAACCATTTTTTCTCGAAACATTGATTGGGCATCCATACGTTGGGAGATGAACTACATTTGAAAGACAAATTATGAAGGAGATGTTGTAGAGTGGCGTGAATCCAACTGCTATTCTAATGACATTAAAATACCGGCATGAAAACAATGTTTCAATAATGAAGACGATTTACAAAACTAAGTTTAAGCCAATGATTGGAGAGCATAAGTGAAGAATCGCTATGCAACACTTAATGAAACTTTTCAATGACAAGCATTATGTGTATTAGTATTGTAATAATGAGTCCACGTGAGAGGTTAAATATGTATTTTGGGCTTATCCTGAATTCATATTGTTGATAATGTGTTTTCCTCTGGCTTTTATCGTTGATTGCACATATAAGACAAACCGCTACAAGATATCATTGTTTGAGATAGTAGGGGTAACCTCGTGAGGCCGTACATTTACAATTGTATTTTTATTTAGTAATGGATAAATAAGAGAACCGTCATTGGGCTTTGGGTTGGTTAGTTCAATCCATTTTCATGCCACAATGTCTTTATCACCAACCATGAATACACATGCATGAATGTGTTATGGGTGATTCCAATGGGCCAAATACATGTTATGCACTTTCCACATTTTATGCAATGTGGAAAACAATGTTTGCAAAGAGATTTGTGATGAAGATTTATTGAAAAAATTCTTGTCAAATTAGGTTGCATCGGTTAAGTCCCAAATGGAGCAAGGTTTTGACGAAACTTAGTTATTATTCAATGTTTATTAGGTAGACTACCCCAATACGTTGAAGTAAATTGTATATATGTGGTAGAATTTGAAGAAGTCCATTGTTCATGCTCGGATATATATGATTAAACATCGCGGGAACTGAATAGAAAACTAGTGTGAAAGTTCACATTACAAGCTAAATAACCACTTGGGCAACTCTAAAAAAACCTCCGTTTCAGTGTTGGCCGGTATGTACAATCTCATAACATAGTAGGTAACGGAGATAAAGAAGGAATTTAAAGACTCCTTGAAAAAAAAGCACGCAACAAATATTTTTTTGTTTACAGATCTGATTGGATAAGTTTCACATTATTCTACAGACTAAATCCTCGGGGATATAAAAAAATGTGACAATATTGGTATGGATGGAAAATAATGTAATTATGTCTTATGGAATGTTTATGGATTACCTTGTGCTGATGAGTTGGTCATGTTCCAAACTATGGAGAGTTGGGTGATCACTGGAACAAGTTAACTATGGCTCCCGATTTACCCAAGTATCATTTAGTTGACGATGAGCTCGAAATGACGTTATTCAAAGAGCGGTGGATGAAGTTAACTGAGTAGAAACAATATTGCATAATTTGAAGGATGTAGTGACTCATGTTACTATAAGGCTATATGAGACATATGAGATGAAGCAAGGAAAGGGTAGATCGTGATGTTGAAAACCATTCGACCGTGAGGGAAAAAAACAAGAGAAGTCAACCAAAAGGGATCATTATTTTCCATCCATACCAATTTGTCACATTTTAAAAATACATACCGATATTTTCAAATTTATTTAGACACATTTATAGGGCTGCAACACTATGAGGGACCACACACTCTAAACACTCAAAAAAGTGTCAAATTGCACACTAAGTGGTGTGTAGCAAAATAAGTGGCATGCTTCCAAATAAACCTAAAATAATGTTTGAAGGAGTGAGTTAATGAAAAGAAGTTATGGAGAAAAAAAAAGAGAACTTACAAAGGAGGGGTCTAAGATATCACTAGCATAAAGTCCCTAATCATCTTGAGGGACTATGATTTCCATGTTGTCATCCAAAGGTTTCGGGAAACCTAAAAAAACCAAGACCTAAAGTTATATTATATTTTGTTACGTGGACCAAAAAATAAAAAATCAATTGTGTACTTTACATAGAATGACTACCGGTAGGGATGTTGTAACACCTCGTAATTTCTGGGTTATTATTTTAATTAATAAATTCGGTAATTAGTGATTCATAAATTAATAAGACTATTATTGATGGGAATATTCAAAAGTGGTTATATTTAAAATAAGTTAACGAGTGAGGATTTATTGTAGAATTATAATTCGGACGACAATTTTTAGTGCGCGGCTGAGTCCAAAAGAAGTGGGTACATACATATATTGGGTATTGGGGTCCAATTACATATGTATGAACTTAATAAAGAGAGTTTGGGTCATTTAAATTAGGGCCCATAGGCCTAAAACGTGAATAGTAGTTTAGCCCTAAGATGTGTAAGGGGTTAGGCATCATTAAGTCATATTAGAAGACTAAAGGGTGAAAAGAAAAGGGAGAGCTAAAGAGAAAAATAATTTGGGGATATTGAAGAGTCAATTGCAACTCAACATCTCAATCCAAAGCCCTAGATCTTCATTATTGAGGCAAGTGGTTTAAATTCTTGTTTATTAAATTGCATCTATCTTTTCATATTAAAAGTGGTGGAATCCAATCTAATTCTAGGGTTTGTTTTTGAATAAATTGGGGTTTTCTTTTAATAAGGATTATAAATCTGTAGAGGATTTGATAATTGATGCAATTGATGATTTAATTAGTGAGATAGTTAGGGCTAGAATTGTTATAATGAAATAAAGAACTTAGGATGAATTTGGGTATGTGTTACTGCAGAAATCTGTTCAGAATAGAGGTTTAAAAGTAATAAATGGCGGACTAGGTTTTAGCAGCAGAAAGAAGGAGATGAAATACCAGTGTCGTTCGAACGACAAGGTAGTTCGTTCGAACGAGACCCACTGTCGTTCGAACGATAGGTCACTTGGTTCGAACCATCTTTGAAGTTTGCCAAGTTTCTATAATTCCCCTGATTCAGACCTGCTATGGTAGAAATTTGTAGTTTCTGCCCTAACTGAATTGTGAAATGGAACATTGAATTATAATTAATTTGGGAATACTTAACCTTGGCATTTATTTCATTAAATTACATGAAATTGGAGATGTAAATTCATGGTTTACCATATTGTAATGTTGTTATTAAGGGATAAAACTAGATTGCATGAAATTGAGGGGTGGATTGAATTAATTAAATTTCGGGCCAAGAGATAGAAAGTCCGGGTATACTTTAAAGGGGTTACGAAAAGATAATGGGAATTAATTAATGTGTAATTAATTAAAATAAATTCGGACCACAGACTTAAATGTTTTAGGCTTGTGTATGGGCATAGTACATCGGTAGCCTGGATTTATATATATAAATATATATATGGTGATGTGTAGTATATGTATTTTATTTATAAATATTGGTGTGAATAATATTTATAGGAAAGCATACCCACCCTAGTGCTATCAGAGGAGGTTACGTGATGTGGGGGAATCCCCTGGCTTGAGGAGCAATGTGAGTATAGTCCCAAGGTCATAGAATTCAGATTCAGGAATGAGACGCTTTGGGTATGATTCGGTCTCATTACCATGGGAAACTATGGCCGCCTCCACAGTATTTCTACATTTTTCTGAAATGGGGAGCGAACCGTATCAGGGTTTCGGGTGGATGAGTATACCCGATTATGATAGCATCTAGAGGATACCCGATGAGTGCCTACTCGGGGGTTAGTATATATCTACGACATGTATATGTGAATATTGAGATATGATACCTATATATAGTACAGAATTATATACGGGAATTTATATATATACATGGTCTGAAATGTATAAATAATATAACTTATAAAATAGTTACATGGTATCAATTTGGATATGGATGTAAATAAGTTAGTGTGAAATATAACTTATAACTCGTATACATGATGTGAAGGGTATAAACGATATAACTCGTGAGAATGTTATATGACAGTAAATAGGAAATGATTTTAATAAGCTAATGTGATTAATAAACCATAAAATGTATACGATACTCACTCGAGTTGGGATAGTGGGACATAGTGAGATACATGAGACAAGACTAGTTACGGAGGGTTAGATAGATGGGTCGTTTATAATTTCGGTAGGTGATTCGTATCGAATATTGCATATTTCCTCCCGTTATCTTTATGCATTCTAGCACTTTTACGGTCCTAAATGCCTATAATTATGCTCATTAACCAGACAACCTTGGATTTGGATATATACATGCTTTGCAGGGGTTATTTGTGCTTTTGTAGGCATTGGAACGCTAAAAGTGAGGTTCGGTTGCATTTCGGAGAAGTTTCGTCGTCGAATGCTACTTCAAGGGCAATTTGGTCTTTTCAAACTCACTATTTTTTATGGAATGAATTTACCAACATGTAGATCATCAAATTATCTTTCTGTGGCCACTGACTGTGCGTCATTCTGACTCCGTATGTGGAAGTTATGCCCATTTCCGGAAGGTTTTGGTATTTTCTTCTACTTCAAGGGCATTTTGGTAATTTCATACTGCATAATTTGGAGGGTTTCAAAACAGAATCATGTAGAGAATTGAATTATCTTCGCGTCGGTTCCGACCACGCCTCATTTCGATTCCGTATGAGGGAGTTATAGCCGTTTCCGTGCAACGCCTCAAAATTGGTTCAAAGTGGAAAAGTGGGCTGCCTCCAGCCCAAGGCAAATTCCAAAAGTGCGGTCGACCGGTCCCAAACATGAGGTCGACCGGTCCCATCAGATATGGACGAAAATTGGCTTATTTTGGGTTTTTTGGGTTGGTTTTGTTGGGGGTTTATTTTGGGGTATTAAATGAATGTTTGGGGCTTTTTTTTGAGATATCTTGTTTTAGTTAGATAAGGTTAGAAGACATTTTGGGGTTTTTGTTTGGAGCTCACCCTCTCCTCCATTTTCACTTGGGTTTTCACCCATTTTATGTAAGAACTCTACTATTCATTCTCTTCTTTGTTGTTTTCTTTCTTTGTTAGCTAGTTTCCATACTTTGTAGTTTGTTTAATTATTGTTATTTATTGTTTTCATTAGTTAATTAGTTGCTTTAATTAATTAGTTAGTTTAATTAATGTCATTAATTATGTGTAGTGGCTAATTTAGTCTAGGTTGTGTCGGATTGAACTCATTCCGGGTTGACATGTTGCTTTGCTTTGGTGATGGTGTTTACGGGTCTATTTCGGGTGCGTTGTCCTAGTTATTATGCCTAGGAGATTTGACGGGGCATATCATGTATGTCCCGTGCTTACGACCTTTCGCGCGTAATTTCCGGGGTATTTGTTGACACCAAAATCGTATGTGGCTTTTATGCAAATTTAGGGGTGTGACAACCCTTGATTTACTTAACTGTCGAAACGAGACGCAACCTTAATAACTCGTCGACCCATGTAACCATTTTATACTAATTAACTCGGGTGAGGGATATTCGACGCAACCTATAGTTTTTATTCTCTTTATTAATTTAGTTTAATTTCCCTCGCCTAGATTAATCTTTCCCTTTCATGCATCTTTTCTTTTAGTTTGTAATTCACCTTTTCCACTTTTATTTCGGAATATTAAATCACTTAAATTCTAACATCTCGTCTCTGTGGATTCTCGATACCCGACTTACCGCTCTACTTGCCCCGCAAGTGTAGTTGTAACTTAGGTTTTTGTATTGAGTTGGCGAAACGAAAACAACGATTAGCGTCTTTACACGCGCTACTTTTCGCACTTAATCAAAATGGCGCCGTTGCCGGGGACTAGTTTGTTTTAGACTTTATTTGATTTAGTATTTCATAGTATTTTCTTTCTATTTGTATTATTTGCTAATATTTTGCAGGACATCCACATTTGAGCACTTAGAAACGCTCGAATCTTTCCCGCGCACACTTACTCTGTGGAATCAGCCACTTCGAGCCATTTTTGGGGTAAGCATGTCTTATTCCAATTCTTTCGGTAATCCTTGTTATAATTCTCAAAATTCTCGCAAACCTATGACTTTCGGTGAATACTTAGAATCCCAAAAATTTGCAAATTCAAATATTACTTTGGGCGAGTATAATGAAAGTCAAAACATAGGTTATTGGAATTTTGATGATGATGACAATGATTTTGGGCCTTTACCTCCTTATAATAGGAATTTTGAAACGAATTGCAATAGTTTTCAAAATTCCTATAATAATGAGTTTTCGTTTAAGTCCGATGGTAATTTTCAAAGTTCCCATTCTAATGCATCCGCACCTCGACCTATGACATTCGGTGAGGGTTTGCGTATGTATGAAAATGAGAAAATTGAAAATCGTTATCGGGAAGAAAATCTTTCGTGGGAACATGATTTGAATTTATTATTTGAGTCCGACGATGATTTTGCTTCCGAGACTTTCGAAGTCGAGGAATGTTTTGAACCAAATGAGGTACTTGTGCCTACTTTGGAACAAGACATTCTAGACTTTGCCCATTGCGTAATAGATATTGAAAGTGAGGATGAAAATGATGTAATATCCATTTGCAATGAAATGATTTCTTCTTTGGCCCCCAAAGAAGAACATTTCATTGAAAATGATATTATTTCCTTTGAAACTCAAACTTCATGCGATGATGATTCATCTCATGAGTTTGAATTTTGTTCATCCCCATTTTCATTCTCTATTATCCCACCGGAACAAGTACCCGATGATTCGGTTTCAAACTTTAATGTTTTAAATCCTATCGCCGATGAGGAGTACATGCTGGAGTCGCCCTCCACGATCGCATCTTTGCCTTTGTGTGCGTCACCTCCTATTCCAACTTCAAAATCTTTGGGAGGATTTTCGGCTTTTCTCGGTCCCCCACTTGTTTTTGTCACCCGTTCAATCCAAACCCCCCATCGTCCCATCAAAAATTTTAATTGGCGATGGTTCATTTCTTTCGCCTTACACATGCCTTCCGTTGTTAAAATGGAATCCATATTTTTCAGAGGGCATGCTTGTATGTGAGGGTACACCGGTTATCCTCCAAAGTCAAATCATTTTTTTGGTGGACCCTCACCTATTTAGACTTCTACTGTATAGTTAGTGTGAAGCCTAAATAGTAGGTTGTATATAGTTTGCTTTCTTTCGTTATTTTTTTTCTTTCCTTTTTAATTTAGTCTAGTGTAATTAGTTAACTTTTCGTTATTTGTTTTTGCTATGCTCGGTACTAACTTGTTTTGTAGATTCTTTGGACTTGTTCTTATGGGGATCGCTCCATTTTTGGGTAATATCACTCTTTTCCTCTCTTTGACTTGGTTCTTAATTTACATTGAGGACAATGTCAAGTTTTAAGTTAGGGGGTGTGGGATATTCTATCCATTTCTTCATTTAGTCCATGTTTTTTCTCACATGTTAGTTACTTAGTACGCTTTTATTAGAAAAATTCAAAAAGATTTTCTTTCTTTTTTCTCCTTTATTGGGCATTTTACCCTTGTTTCCGATGATAAATTTTAATAATTGCCTGATCCAATAGACAACCCAATGATGCATGTTCTCAATTTTAGAAGTTATTAGACTTTAGTCTCGATTATTTATATTATGAATAACTTCATGAATTAAACTTTAATCCTGTGAGTACATGCACTTTTATGGTTCAATTGATTTGGTTTAAGATTTTTATAACTCGGTAATCTTTTGTTGTATTGTATATACTTACACCGAGTAAGCTTTGTACCTTTCGTCGTTTGTGAGTGTATACACTATTCTTTTCTCATTGAAAATGTTGAATTCGTTGGTAATCTCTCTATTCTTTCATTTGACCGTTCATTAATTGAGTTCATACTTGAAATGTGTTACTTGAGCATGATTTTCATTTATTGTTTTGATTCGAGAATTGCGTAAACTTTGTGAAATGATCATAGGCCATCTTTGTTATATCACCCATATTAGCCTTGACCTCACCATTATATGTTTACCCTCGTTAACCTCTTTGAGCCTAAATATAGCCTTTCGTTTCATAACCCAATTCCCATAACCAACTCTAAATTGGAGTTATAAACCATACATATCACTTTCCATACCTTTGTTTGGAATGTTACTTGGGATTGAATGTTGTTGTTGTGATGTCGGTTGAAATTTAAGCATATGAGAGTGAGAAAAGTAAGTAAAGAAAGATGTGAGAAAGTGAAGAAAAAGAGAAAGCAAAAAGCAAAAGAAAACAAAAGAGAAAATGAGAAAATGAAGAAAAGAAAAAGAAAAAGAAAGTTTGTATATGTTGTATATAGTTCAATAAGCTTTGATTACTCTTCCCGATGATATATATAATGCCGTTTTGGAACTTGTTTTCCAATTTTGATATTGCCCGCATTTTCCCATTATCCCGAGTTTTCATTCCGAACACTTTGAATCCGTACATACATTCCTTCATTTCATACCCTAGCCAAACCTACATTATAACCCTATTAAAGTCCTATGTGATCTTAAGTGCATGTAATTCAAAAGTAATAACAGTTGCGATAATCTGTGAAAGTGCATTTTGCCTCTTTTAGTGTGCGTTATCTTTCATTGAGATTACAAGTTTTTATTTCCTATATAGCGTTCTTCATTGTGACATGTGTGCGGCCTAGTTTCCATTTATATTTACTCTTTAGCCCGCATGTCCCGTGTGTTACCTCCCTGTTTCGAGTGAATTCGCTTGATGAGTGTAATGCCCGTGAGGATTGAATATATGCTTGCTTTAATGATTATCCGATTTATATAAGTTTTTCGCCAAATCACACTTTGCATGTGCTCGCACCCCTCCCACATTTTAAGGTCTCAATTCTATGAGGTGCATTCTATAATGTTAATAATTTGGACTTTTGTGTGAATTCATTCACTTTGCTAATAATGCGTATGAAATCCTTTTCGCCATTGTTGGGCTTGTCGCACGTTGGTTTGGGCATATTTTGAGGAAACCATATGATGTTTGTGGGTATCATCCCTGAAAATCCTCACGAGACGACACTCGTCCACTAGGGTAACCTAGGGGTTTAACGGCTTATTGCATATGCTAAATGCAATCGTGTTCCCTACGAAAGTGGCAATTATATTTTGATGCATATATATGTTTTGTATTTCCTTCTGTGGACTAGTTTTGCTTGTTTCATCACTAGGGACTAGCAATGTTTAAGTTATGGGGTGTGATTCGTATCGAATATTGCATATTTCCTCCCGTTATCTTTATGCATTCTAGCACTTTTACGGTCCTAAATGCCTATAATTATGCTCATTAACCAGACAACCTTGGATTTGGATATATACATGCTTTGCAGGGGTTATTTGTGCTTTTGTAGGTATTGGAACGCTAAAAGTGAGGTTCGGTTGCATTTCGGAGAAGTTTCGTCGTTGAATGCTACTTCAAGGGCAATTTGGTCTTTTCAAACTCACTATTTTTTATGGAATGAATTTACCAACATGTAGATCATCAAATTATCTTTCTGTGGCCACTGACTGTGCGTCATTCTGACTCCGTATGTGGAAGTTATGCCCATTTCCGGAAGGTTTTGGTATTTTCTTCTACTTCAAGGGCGTTTTGGTAATTTCATACTGTATGATTTGGAGGGTTTCAAAACAGAATCATGTAGAGAATTGAATTATCTTCGCGTCGGTTCCGACCACGCCTCATTTCGATTCCGTATGAGGGAGTTATAGCCGTTTCCGTGCAACGCCTCAAAATTGGTTCAAAGTGGAAAAGTGGGCTGCCTCCAGCCCAAGGCAAATTCCAAAAGTGCGGTCGACCGGTCCCAAACATGAGGTCGACCGGTCCCATCAGATATGGACGAAAATTGGCTTATTTTGGGTTTTTTGGGTTGGTTTTGTTGGGGGTTTATTTTGGGGTATTAAATGAATGTTTGGGGCTTTTTTTTGAGATATCTTGTTTTAGTTAGATAAGGTTAGAAGACATTTTGGGGTTTTTGTTTGGAGCTCACCCTCTCCTCCATTTTCACTTGGGTTTTCACCCATTTTATGTAAGAACTCTACTATTCATTCTCTTCTTTGTTGTTTTCTTTCTTTGTTAGCTAGTTTCCATACTTTGTAGTTTGTTTAATTATTGTTATTTATTGTTTTCATTAGTTAATTAGTTGCTTTAATTAATTAGTTAGTTTAATTAATGTCATTAATTATGTGTAGTGGCTAATTTAGTCTAGGTTGTGTCGGATTGAACTCATTCCGGGTTGACATGTTGCTTTGCTTTGGTGATGGTGTTTACGGGTCTATTTCGGGTGCGTTGTCCTAGTTATTATGCCTAGGAGATTTGACGGGGCATATCATGTATGTCCCGTGCTTACGACCTTTCGCGCGTAATTTCCGGGGTATTTGTTGACACCAAAATCGTATGTGGCTTTTATGCAAATTTAGGGGTGTGACAACCCTTGATTTACTTAACTGTCGAAACGAGACGCAACCTTAATAACTCGTCGACCCATGTAACCATTTTATACTAATTAACTCGGGTGAGGGATATTCGACGTAACCTATAGTTTTTATTCTCTTTATTAATTTAGTTTAATTTCCCTCGCCTAGATTAATCTTTCCCTTTCATGCATCTTTTCTTTTAGTTTGTAATTCACCTTTTCCACTTTTATTTCGGAATATTAAATCACTTAAATTCTAACATCTCGTCTCTGTGGATTCTCGATACCCGACTTACCGCTCTACTTGCCCCGCAAGTGTAGTTGTAACTTAGGTTTTTGTATTGAGTTGGCGAAACGAAAACAACGATTAGCGTCTTTACACGCGCTACTTTTCGCACTTAATCAGTAGGCATGCACATTAGTTGAGGGGTGAGGTAAACTCAAGGGAGTGTGCGATACTAATTTAAATATGGAGAGCATTAGCATATTTACTTCTTGCATTTAAATTGACTTGCTAAATATTTTCAAATGTTTTGGGTTCTAACCCTTGCGATAAAATATTTTTGAAAACCTTTTAGGTGTCCTACCACAACGACGCCAGTCTTGATTCTTCTTACAAGTTGCGCAACTGCAGATTATGTGGATTGTTGTGAGATCTTTGTTTAGACGCTTCTCTCATTTTATCTTTAGATAGAGACTTTCTCGGTTGTACCTTTGGGCTCGTAATTTTATATTCAAACTTGGCATGTATCGGTATTCTTTTATACCGGGACTTTATGAATTGCTTGTAGTCGATGTTGCTCGACAAACTCTTGTACTTATATCGTGGCATGCTTAGTTTTCTTCTTGTAATAGTTAATTTGGTTTCCTAGTATGTTGGTTGAGTTTGATTCAATTCATAAGATAAAATTTGACATCAGCTTAATTTAAGACTAGGTGATTAGTAATTAAAATGTTTTGGATCGTGACGCTAAGAATAGACCAGAAGAGATTCCTATTTAATTTGGTATAGGACTGATCACCCGGTATTTTATTAAACGGGGTGTCACAGATGGTATCAGAGCATCAGGTTCTAGTGTCCTTAGGATATGTGTGGCTTTTTATGTTTCAGCGTAGCGTTCTTTTATATAGGGCCTTATTATAGGATTTTGTGTTCCTTCACGTATGTGATTTACGTTCTCCTGCTATAGGGTATAGTTCATGTGATTCATATATGATTTCGATCGAGCGTGGTAGATCTAACATTTTAGAACAACCAACATGGGACGTTAGAAGTATTGCAAGAGGGAGGACTCATCAGAAGCCATGGGGTATTCTAGAAATAGTGATGCGATAGGAGTCACCGTGATAATTTTTCGAATAATTAAAGTTGGAGAAACCCCTGGGGTGCAATAGTTGCCCCAAGAATCGTTGGGAATGACGATGGTGTAAAGTTACAACCCCAAGTGTAGACGACAGGGGGTGAGGGTCGAAGAAAATTTTAATTTCAGAAAAATAATTTGCTAGGATTCGAGGGAGGTGCAGAAGAGTGATTTACCAGTGGGTAGAGAACATCCAATTTGGATCACATGTGGGGGAGTGTAGTGTCATTCAACACAAAATTTTGGGCGGGGAAGTTTTCTCTTAGAAGCAGTATGGGGTGATGGAGCCAGTCACCACAGTCACGGGGAGATACCATGAATATTGAGGAATTAGGGGTGCAAATTATTACGAAATCTCTTACTAGTGGTTGAATAGAGAGGCAAGGAAAATTTTAGTAATTTTCCAAAAAGGGTCGGATAGTGGCCGGATGGGAAGGAAAGTTGACGAAATTCATAAACTTAATATTACGAATAATCAAGTAGGGTTTGTAAGTTGATATTAGACCCGTTGGGTAGAGTGTACAAGCATGGATACTAGATCTAGCTATGATGATTGGTATGGTTGTCGTCAAAGTTGTACTATTACAATTGGTATCAATGCTCTCGAGAGAGGGGAGCTAAGGGAGTTAAAAGATCTATTAGAGGAGTAAGATTGGATTTTTTGTGCTAGTAAGGTTTCAAGGGAAGGATTACCCAGTAGGGGACCCAGATTAATGGCTGAGATCAATAGAATTTCTACCAAGTGACGGTGGGTTCAGTTAAGGCATTCAAGACCAATAACCAGTCTATTGGATCAGTGGATCCAAAGGGACAATTGGGGTAGCAATCAGGGTCAAGACTACCAGGTTTGTGAGAAGGACAACCCCAACATGGTCGATGGGGCCAGAGAAAGGAGAATGGGGAATGACACAGAAAGGTGTCATATGTGTAAAAGAGTGGAAACACATGGATGGATCTTGGTAGTGGAAAGTGAGGGGACAGGAGCTAGATGCCCAGTAGGGGCATCTGTTGGAGAAGTTTTTGGTTTGGTTAGGTCGAGAGTGTTTTGTCTAATGACCTTTGAGCTACTAGCGTTGTGAGCAACTGAAACTACAAGTTTTATTCCGAGATGATTGGGGTGTGTTTTATGTGATGCAAGCGGGTCACAGTAATGTATTCGTACTATATTTGCGTGAGAAAAGAATTTAGTGGAAGTATCATTAATGTCACTAGTATGCGTATTTTTAGCATAAAGTAACGGGGTACTCTTCGGTTCCACCTAAGAGGAATGGGCGGGGTGCATTGAGATGATGTATTTCTTGAGTACTATCTCCTTTGTGAGGTGATAATTGAGGTATGGTTTTATCTTAGGTATGGATGAGATCACAATGGGGGAGGCGATCATAGCAAGGCTACCGTGTTCGTTGTTTCAGTACCGGATGTATATTCTCTTGAAATGTCTCACCTAGAAGAGGGTTGAGAAATATCATAGCGACAATATTGTGTGAAGAAGGATTCATAAGGTATAATTGTCTAGTTATGTTGGATCCCGATGCGTAAGATTTTTAGTGAGGAGATTCAAGGGATGTAGGGTTGCCGTGGAGTTGAGAGATTTAGCTCGTTATTAATGTTTAGCGTTGAGGGCTTAGTGATAGTACGAGCGCAGTCGTATATGACTCCTTAGAGACACGAGGGTCCATGATAGACTTGTGAGTATAGGGATTAGATTTGAGAGTCCCGGGGTTATGCTTTGGGTTCTGTTGAAATCAAGGACCAACGATGCTGAGGAATAATGCACTAGGAAAAGTTCTTTTGGGCTTTGCTGGGAAGTGTTATACTCATAAGACCTAAGGAAAATTTTGAAAGGTGAAGACGACATTGGATTCTAAGTCATTGGATTTAATGATAATTAGCGAACGTATGTAGAAAATACATTGAGCGAAAAGCCACTAAGTGATAGGGCTAGTGGAGCTTGAAGGTGTTGCGAAGGAAACACTGCAAAGTTTTGGGCACCCTGGGAGGAGCCAGAACCTCTATGATGCAAATACTTAGTATATTCGGGGAGAAGACGCAAAGGCAATGGTTTGGGAATATTCCGTAGGAATGGGAATAAGTGGTTCCCCGAATTATGGAATAATTAAGCATGGATATGTTTAGAAGTGACAGTGGGTGCATTACAACCTATGGTGTGCTATCACTAGGATTCGTGAGTGGGACGAATATTAGTGGATGTGTTGACCATAATAGCCCTAATTTATATATCTAAGTACTGTGGGATAGAGGGGATTCCTTGGTGTTAACCACGTGAGGCCAAGGCAGACAAAAGAGCTATGCGAATGCAAATCGGAAGCATGTAGAGTTAGAGATCGGGGATCAGGTGTTAGTACGGGTATCCCCTATGAAATGGGTGATGAGATTTGGCAAAAAGGGGAAGTTAGCGCCAAGGTATGTGGGCCTTTCCCCATTATTGAAAGAGTTGGACCGGTAGCGTGCCGTTTGAGTTTGCTCGATCATCTTCAGCGTATCCATGATGCATTTCATGCTGCATCGTTGAAGATTTATAAGAGTAGTCCTAGGGCGTTTTGGCATGTCCCACTTGAGGAAATAGATGTGCAGCCGATATTTCTTATGAGGAGAGGCCAGTAGCAATCTTAGATCGCAGTGAGTGCAAGTTAATATCCAAAGCAGTACCGCTTGTTCGGGTTCAGTAGGGTCATCATAGTGCCGATGAGTCAACCGGGGAGTATGAGGAGGATATACGGGAACAGTATCCGGAACTTTTTACTACAGGTATGTCCAAATTTCGGGGACGAAATTCCCTTGTAAGGGGGGAGTATGTAACACCTCGTAATTTTTAGGTTATTATTTTAATCAATAAATTCGGTAATTGGTGATTCATAAATTAATGAGAATATATTAATGGAAATATAAAAAATAAGTTAACGAGTGAGGATTTATTTTAGAATTATAATCCGAACGATAAATTTTAGTGCGCGGTTGAGTCCGGTAGGGTTGAATTATCCCAAAAGAAGTGGGTACATACATATATTGGGTATTGGGGTCCAATTACACATGTGTGAACTTAATAAAGAGAGTTTGGGTCATTTTAATTAGGGCCTATAGGCTCAAAACGTGAATAGTGTTTTAACCCTAATATGTGTAAAGGGTTAGGCATCATTAAGTCATATTAGAAGACTAAAGGGTGAAAATAAATGGGAGAGCTAAAGAGGAAAGTAATTTGGGGATCTTGAAGAGTTAATTGTAACTCAACATCTCAATCCAAAGCCCGAGATCTTCATTGTTGAGGCAAGTGGTTTAAATTCTTGTTTGTTAAATTGGATTTATCTTTTCATAGTAAAAGAGGTGGAATCCTATTTAATTCTAGGGTTTGTTCTTGAATAAATTGGGGTTTTCTTTTAATAAGGATTATAAATCTGTAGAGGATTTAATAATTGATGCAATTGATGATTTAATTGGTGAGATAGTTAGAGCTAGAATTGTTATAATGAAATAAAGAACTTAGGATTAATTTGGGGACGTGTTACTGCAAAAATCTATTCAGAATAGAGGTTTAAAAGATGTAAATTACGGACTGGGTTTTAGAAGCAGAAAGAAGGAGATGAAATACCAGTGTCATTCGAACGACATGGTAGTTCGTTCGAACGAGACCCACTATCGTTCAAACGATAGGTCTCTTCGTTCGAACCATCTTTATAGTTTGCCAAGTTTCTGTAATTCCCCTGATTCAGACTTGCTATGTTAGAAATTTGTAGTTTCTGCCCTAACTGAATTGTGAAATGGAACATTGAATTAGAATTAATTTGGGAATACTTAACCTTGGCATTTATTTCATTAAATTACATAAAATTGGGGATGTAAATTCATGGTTTAACATATTGTAATCTTGTTGTTTAAAGGATTAGACTAGATTACATGAAATTGAGGGGTGTATTGAATTAATTGAATTTCGGGCCGAGAGATAGAAAGTCCGGGTATACTTGAAAGGGGTTACCATAAGATAATGGAAATTAATTAATGTGTAATTAATTAAAATAAAGTTGGACTGTAGACTTAAATGTTTTAGGCTTGTGTATGGGCATAGTACAGCGGTAGCCTGGATTTATATATATAAATATATATGCGGTGATGTGTAGTATATATATTTGATTTATAAATATTGGCGCGAATAATATTTATAGGAGAGCATACCCACCCTAGTGTTAACAGGGAAGGTTGCGCGATATGGGTGAATCCCCTGGCTTGAGGAGCAGGGCGAGTATAGTCCCCAGGTCATAGCGTTTGGGTTCAGGAATGAGACGCTTTGGGTATGATTCGGTCTCCCCAACTTATAATTAAAATCATAAATTCAACTCAATTCGTGAAAATAATACCAATACTTAATTCGAAAGGGTTTATTATATAACAAAAATTATTGTAAACAATTTAAAAATATTGGGCAGAGTTTCCTCTATTCATTGGGCTATCCACCCTATTTAAGAAATAAAAATACACCAACAATAATAACTAATAGTCAATAAAAATAGTAATTGTCCATTAAGGACCTCGTATAACAAAATCATCATAGAATGTAATTTTTCCATCACAACCAAGTCAAGCACACTAAAATGTGAAACTCTCAACACCCAATTCAACATATATATTACTTTCCAATACATATTTGTGAAATTTATAGTACTAACATGAAATTGAACTACTATAGTACTCCAACATGAAATTAATTAAAAGTACTTCTACTTGAAAAACTTGACTGTAGATAGCCATAACTAATTTCCTCACATGGGTAATCCCATCAACGTAATGCTGATTTCACATCAGGAACTTGCAATAAAATGACTAAAAAGTATTAGTTTCATCATGCGACATTTGTATACACTTTTTAACTCCAGCGTTTTGGCAAGTAAAACATTAAAACACATACTATGATAAAGATGTGTAAATAAATTGTATTTAATGGAACATGTTTAGTATGATGAATAACATTTGGATGAAACAAAGACTGATCGAATTCTGGTATGCCATTCGACTTCAACAAAATTCATATTGAAAGCTATACTATATAGAATAAAATAAGAGATGTGATAAGTTTTTCTACCAACTTGAATAATAAGATTAGAAATGTGCTGAACAAAAATTGAAAATATATTACCTTAAAATTTATTGCAGTCAGTTCAAATAATCAAGATTCACATTAATACTTCGAAGTGAATGATTGTTCTATTTTATCCTCTCCCATACTTGCTTTCAAAATTATCAAATAAAAAACATGAATAATAAGCTTCCTAGTTCACATAGTTCACCAAACTATATGAAAGTTTTGGTTCCTAATGGGTCCCCAAAACCTCTCCAATTTCACTGAAATTTCTCTAATTTCAAATCAACTAATATAACTAATATATAGAGGAGGCCAAATCTAATAAGAATATGCATTGCAAATGCAAATACTGTTTGAGCAAACATTGCTTGAGCTTCTTCTTAAATCCACTAATTAATCCATTCAAATCCACTAATCAAAATAACACCATAATAAGCAAATGCAAAAAACTTTTTGAGTTGCTTCTCAAGTTACACAAAGAACATGCATTGTAATGGGAAAAGATCCCATCTTCTAAGGTTAGTAATATGATTCAAAACCACTTTAATCTAAAAATGTTAACATTTGGTCATAATAAATGAAAAAATTATAAATAGTTAAGGCCTGTTTGGTTTGCAATTATAATTCTATTTTGTGTTTAAATACAATCTGATAAAAAATTGCATTGGGTAATTTGTTTTCTGTGTTATAATCAAGTTTTTCAGAAAACAACAAAAGGGTGCTTTATAACTTCTGTTTTTTATTTTTCAACTCAGAATTATTCATTTTTAATATTTTAATGCATTTATACTTTAAGATATAGTTTACATGCATAATACATTAATATGTGCGTAATTCTTATAAATAAAAAATATATATGTACATGTACACAAAATTGCGTATATTTATATTATTAAATTATATAATATACTAAGATCCATATGTTAAATAATATTATCAATATATATATATATATATATATATATATATATATATATATATATATATATATATATATATATTAGGGGAATATACCAAATAGTCCCTCAAATATTTATTTAATACACATTTCTTCCAAGACTTTTTATTTTGTTCTAAAAAGTCCCTCACCACATAAAAACACTAAAAAAAAGAGCTCCGGTGAGGGACTGGGAGGGAGGTGGTGCTGAAATGCCACTAGCGTGGACCTTTAAAAATAAGAGAATCTTAGTCAAATGAGTGTTTGAGGGATTTTTTGAAACAAAATAAAAAGGCTTGGACTAAATGAGTATTAAAAAATATTTGAGGGACTGTTTGGTAATTGATCCTTTATTTTAACAATTAATCCATAACTAAAACTATTACATAAAGCATGGGTTTTGTTTACTTCTCTAACATATATATTTATGTATGTACGTACGTTTACATTTCTATTATATATATATATATACATGTTTGCCAATTTTGTCAATTTTTTAAAAAACTATATTTAAAAATAAGTTTGCCAAACGCGCTCCAATAATTATAAACACAAAAAACTGAATTTTAAAACTGCATTTAAAAATAACGCTTAAATTGAGAGACCGTTAATGTGTCAAATGTGCAGAGTTAAAGTTGGTTCTTTTTTACCCTTTTTATTTCACTGTTAGGTAGTCCTTTTACTTAACTTTCCACATTGTAGCACTCAACGTAGAAAGAAGCTAAAACTAAATGAAATGAATGCCTAGGTTAACAAAAATGACACCTTTTTAACTTCAATAGAAACAAAATGACAAGACTATAAAAAAAGTTCAAATCTGAAAAAAATGGTTTACATAAATATAAACAGAGTTGACACAATGTAAACAACACAAAAAAAAAGTTCACATTCCATACACCAACGACACACACATAAAATGCACACCAAGAGATAAAACTATTACATTTTATCTAGGCTGCCATTCTCGTTCATTTCATTTCAAATAAATTCTTCAAAAAAACAAACTAATAATGACAACCACATTCATATCATATTACACATATAACCAATATATCACTTGCATTTATTTGTTAACAGATGTAACCACCAATCAACTTAGACAACAAACTAATTTTTAGGCAGTCCTAACCATCTCCCAACGGGATTTTGATGATGCATGTATACTTCATTGGTTATCAAAGGAAACACCAAAACTTTGAGTTACACTAACATGTTAATGTTTTTGGAACCAGATGTTTCACAATTGGCGGTTAAGAGTTCTGAAAACCATTCTAGGACAATTATTTGTGGATTCTATGCTTTTGATTATTAACAAAACATGACTATTCAAATTTGATTTGCCATTAGATAATCTCTAAGGTGATGTGGTGAGTCTCCTTATAATCTAATTGTTTGGCTATTAGTATTGGGCATTTAGGATCTAGTCCTAGGAAGGAGAAATATATGGTGCAATCCAATATTATTTGCTAAGGAAAAATCACGTCTGTGTACAATATAATGTGTATGCTTGTATATCTATATTAGTATAAATATGTCTGCCTCGTATAGTTATACAAAGCAAGTCGTTTTTTGTATTTGAAAAACTCTTATTAATTACTAGAGACTACACACAACGGTAAAAAAATATCAAGGGCCAACACATGTCTATACTCGTGTTGAATTAAACACAAAAAATCCTGACAAAGGAACCTCTACCTATTGTTCTATATTAATATTAATGATACATAGTTCATGTTTGGATAGTAAAGTAAATGAAAATATGAATAAAGATTTAGGGGAATCGATAAACATTGCAAGAAAGAAGCTACATGGATCCTTTGCTAGAAGTTTTCAACCGGGAAGGATTTATCACATTCAAATGTGATTTTTCCTTGCATACACATAACCAAGGAGGTTTTTGCCTCTTAGGGAGGCAATTGTCTCTCCCCTCATTAGATTATTTATTTCTTTTTGTAACTATAGTTGTTCAATAACTTCTCTGAATGAGAAGCGATCTTGACTAGGCTCTTTTTGAAAACACTGTGGAAAATCTTGGTTGGGTAGTTACTCAGTTTAGTTCTGTCAAATTTTCTTCGTTTCGAATAGGAAAATGAGATCACAGAGTGGTTATTAATAAGGGCACCCCTCGGCTAATGAAATGTACTCATTTTAAACTCCCATCACTCTTCATGTATATACTTGTGTCTGTGTGTTAATATTATTGTCATTGAAATTTTTGGCTTTGTTGTTTGTATGATTCCCCTTATTATTTGGAGTATTTTCCTTAGTTTTTGATGCTTTAGTTGCGCTTCTTAGTAATCTTAAGTACATAAGGTGAGTAGGCTGCACCGCCATTATGCCCTCAATGATCCAGGAATTGGAGGTTTTTGCAATCCTATAATTTCCTATCTTTGCTCCAGAGTATTGTTATGTCTACTGTTTAATAAATAAAAAAGTATAGAATTACGAATTATAATCTAATTACAGAAATAAAATGAAATTACAGAAAATAAAAACTTACTTGAATTTGCAGAAACAATAATAGAAATAGAAAGATAATCCGAGCCCTGTGAATTTCACAGTGTCCTTAAGACAATTTATTCCCTCCAATGTGCTCCGAGGTTGATGAATATTGTTTTCCAAGATATAACGGATTTTCCAATTAATTATGTAGCACAACAATAATTAATTACGACGAACTCAAATTCTGTGGCTTTTACTCAACAATAATGCAACAGATGTTATGCAGAAAAAAGAATTTTCTGTAACAGATATGACAACACTTTTGGTATGAAAGGAATTGGAGGAGGGAAATTTTCATAGTTTAAAAATGGAGGGAGGCATCTGTATTTATAGCAAAGTAACAATAACTGATAAAAACAGTTAAACGAAATTAACTGTTGACTGTTGGCAATAACTGCCAATAGTTAATTAATTAATTAATTAATTTCATAATTAATTAATAATTAAAGCCCAAAAAGCTAAATTAATACGGCCCAAAAATGTAGGAGATTTTTATAAGCCCAAGCCCGAGCCCGAACCGAGCCGAGCCAGCTGGCCGGTCGGACGGACGCGCGTGCGTGCGAGCGCGCATGCTGACCTTTAACCGAAAGTCAATCCGTGCATAGCTTAGGTCATCTCCTCTTCAAAGATTTGGGATACCCCAAGGCATCCAAGCCTTAGTCCATCATTTGGGTTTTATTAACTCATTATTTTCCCACTACTCTTCCAATGTGGGACAATAGTTAAAACATGCCCAATACATTAACTTTCGTTGCTTTGCGAGTCACTTTGGGGACATATTTATCATTCATAACTTAATGAAATTGGACATGTGAATATACTACGTTAATCTCCTTGCGGAGGAGAACACGTTCGTATATTTTCTCACAATTATCGTAGTGTGGGTCCCACCTAAATTTGAGCTCAAAGTTGCTCAAAATTCTGTCCAGAAAAATCTGGACAGCTTTATAAGTCCAATTTTCCAACAAGTATGATCTCTTCTCTCACTCTACTAAGATATTTGCAGCTCTTTCCGAGTTTTTTGTCTAGTTGAGCTTGATTTTCCTATTCTTTTCGTCCTTTCTACGCCCCCGTAGGGACCTCCATTCCATTTAGGGAGACTCAACGTGTTTTTTCTTACCAGAGTTTCCTTTTTTTAAGGAGTGGAATGTTTAAAAAGACTCAAATATATTCCACATGTTTCATCCTTGGAGAAATGTCAGATTGGTTTATCCCACTTAAGAGGTGCCTTTTTAAGCTTCATAATTGTGCAGAGAAATCAACGGGCAATAGTTTGTGCGTAAGTTTGGATATTGAGATCTAATTAAATAATTAATTCAATTTTAGAAACTGTTTAGAGCAATCAGATAATTAGAATTGAAGATTAGCAAATAAATAGGGCTATAGTCTGTGCATGAGTAACTTTATTTCTCATGAATACTGGAAGATAATGTATACTTAATGAGGAAAGAATAAGAGAGAAAACATGGTAAAGAAAAAAAATTATCAAACTGAATATATATACCATTGCATCGAGTATACAAAAAATCATACATAGTAAGGAATTCACTATAATTTTAACGAAAATCTAGCACATGGACTCCATCATCTATGCAAAACTTTTACAATCAAAATTATACCGATAGATCAAATATACTTTAGTTCCATTATCTAAGATTTCGGATCCGAATTTGCCAAATAGTGCTTAGATAAAAAGAAGTTGACACATAATGCTTAGATAATAAGGCAGTGAGCATATTGGTTAATATAGCTTTATTCTAGTTTGGATTGGGTCCTGACAAATTGGGCAAAGTTCCAGATCCTTCCCACATTCGTAATAGGTCTGCATAAAACAAAAGGAGAAGAAAAGAAACATAAATTCTACTGCCACCTATAAATTACAGTTCTTCAAATTTCGAGGATTTTTGTGACAAATTTTACCTGATGCCCACAATCGAAGGCCATGTCCTTTAGGTTAGTAAGGCAAAAGGAACAAACCTGTTAAAGTTCATGAAAAAATATTATCAATACTCATTCAAAGATCATAATCACGAGAAATACAATCCAAAAAACACACCCCTAAAGAAAAAGTAAGGCTATATTGAAGATTAGCAAATAAAAAAGACTATAGCAAACAAATAAGGATATATTTGAGTAACTGTGCAGAGCAATCCGATATATACGTGTCTGTTTTGTTACGAAAAATAGCATTCTGATTTCTATTTGCCTTATGCGCGAACTCATGCATTTTTGTGCCTAAGTTCACACACAAACACACGTGTGTGTGTGTGCGCGCGCGCTCGCTCATGTTCTCTATGCGTGTAAGCATAGTGTGCGCGTGAACACCAAATATATGTATGCTCCTTACTTTTTTAAAATTGAAATAAAAAAAACACACATAATATAAATTTGAACATAGAAACACTTTTGCGGTAGGGATAAAAATATCCCAACAAACGATATAGTATCTTAACATGAATCATATAGTATACAATAAATTTCATAAAAAAATAGATGCCAAATATAGACCCATAAAGGACTTCTATCGAGCAGTTTCTAGATTAATCTTAATATGTGAGGTCCTCAAACAAACTAGGGACGATATTTTTGGAGCCAAAGCATTAAAAAATCTATTAAGAGGTTAGTGGTCGAAACTAATTATAATTAACTGACAAATAATTTTAAGCAAAGCTATTAATCAAACTAACTCTCAAAGATATTTATAAAACTAACATAAGCAAAGCTATCTGTCAAAATATCTCACAAATAATTTAAAAAAAGTCATATTACAGTTCTAACATAAGCAAAGCTATTAAGACGTTAGTGGTCAAACTAATTATAATCTCCTAGAAGCGTTTTAACAAACAACGAGTGTGCAAAATAACACATCTTGGTGAAGGAGCTTCAATACCTTAATCATAGCCCGATGTTCAAAAAGGGAATACGTATCATTTGAAGACAAATTCCCTTTTAAAAGTAAATAAAAACAAAAATTATTAAGGCAGAGGTATTCCAAATATTAAAACCTGTATTTATTGAAACTTTAATGGAGAAACATAATACGCAAATAGAGAGAAATACCTTATTTGCTTTGCTCGTGGTTTTGCATTTGAATGGAGGTGAAGAAAATCTGGTGGGATTCAATATGTAAAGAGGGGGATATGGATGATAAATCAAGTGAGACTCAAGGAGGAAGAGCGCAAGAGAGGGGAACTATCTTGGAGTATTTTTTAGAAAGAAATATATGAGAGAGAGGTCATTTTGGAAAGGGTGAAGAGCTGACGTGAGTGCGGGTATAACAATAATAAGATGGTTTGAATTTAACAATATGGTTTTAGCGGGACATAATCTCAGCCCTTAGATTTTGAGTAGGTGGATAAATCTTCATCCTTAATTATCTTATACACTTATGGAATAGTAAAACTACCTTACTCCTTATTATATAGACTAGCAAAATCCCCGTGCCTGAAGGCATGGATACAATTTTCCAAAGTGATAAGTCATGTATAATTTAAGTCGAAAAGATTTTTTATACAACACGAATAATTTTAAATAATATAAATTTTTTGGCAAAGTTTCCTATGCTTATAGGACTATCCATTATGTTAAAGAAATAAAAAATAATCCAACAACAAAACTAATAGTACATAACAATAATACTTATAGTCTAACCTAAACCTTGTATAAACAAAATCATCAATTCAACTAAATTCATAAAAATAATAGCAATACTTAAGTCGAAAGGGTTTATTATATAACACAAATAACTATAAACAATTTTAAAAAATTGGGCAGAGTTTTCTTTATTTATAGGTTTATCCACCTTATTTAAGAAATAAAAATACTCCAATAATACTAACTAATAGTCTGTAACAATAGCAAGAGTCCGTCAAGGACCTCATATAAAGAAAATCATCACAGAATGTAATTTTCCTATCACAACCAAGTCAACTACACTAAAATATGAAACTCTCCACACCCAATTCAACATATATATTACTTTCCAATACATAGTTGCAAAATTTATAGTACTAGTTTGAAACTAAACTACTGTAGTACCCCTACTTGAAACGAATTTAAAACTAATATATAGTATCCCTACTTGAAAAACTCAATTGTAGATAACCTTAACTAATTTCCTCGCATGGGTAATCCCATCAACATAATGCTAATTTCACATTAGGAACCTATAACAAAATTATTAAAAAGTACAAGTTTCATCATGTGACATCGACATACATTTCAACCCTAGAGTTTTGCCAAGTGAAGTACTAGAACACATAGTATAACAAAGGTGTGTAAATAAATTGTTCTTATTGGAAAAGATTTAGTATGATGAGAAACTTTGGGATGGAACGGAGATTGATTGAAATCACGTATGCCATATGACTCGAACCAAACTCATATTCAAATCTAGGCCATATAGAATAAAACAGGAGATGTGATAAGTTTTTCTACCAACTTGAATAATAAGCTTAGAAATGTGTTGAACAAAAATTGAAGATATTACCTCAAAATTATAGCGGTCAGTTAAAACAAGCAACATTCACATTAATATTTCGAAGTGAATGATTGTTCCAATCCACGCTTCCACTCAAATTTATCAAATAAAAAACATGAATATTAAGTTTCCCGGTACTATATGAAATATTTATTCCTAATAGGACCCTAAAACCTCTCCAACTTCACGAAAATTTATCCAATTTCAAATCAATTAATATAACAAGTGTGTAGAGGAGGCCAAGTCTAATAAGAATATGCATTAAAAATGCAAACAATGTTTGAGCAATATTGTTTGAGCTTCTTCTTAACTACACTAATCAAAATAACACCATAATAAGCAAATGCAAAAACGTTTTGAACCACTTCTTAAATTACACAAAGAACATGCATTGCAATGGGAACATATCCTATCTTCTAGGGCCAGTAATATGATTCAAAACCACTTTATTAAAAAATATTAACATTTGGTCATTATAAAATAAAAAAATAAAAATAATTAATATGCCAAATGTGTAGAGTTGAAGTTGGTTCTTTTCTACACTTTTTACTTCACTGTTAGGTAAGTTGGGTTTTTTATACCCTTTTTATTTCACTATTTGGTAGTCATTTTACTTAAATTTGCACATTGTAGTACGCCTAGTAAGAAATTAAAACTAAATGAAAGAAATGCATATGCTAACACAAATGACATCTTTTTAGCTTCAGTATAAACAAAATGATAGGATTATTAAATGTAATACCCCGTAGTTTTATTATGTTAAATAATTATGGGATTAATTACTATTGTTGGAATAATTAAATAAAAAATGTGAGAAAATTGATTATTAGTTAATTTGAATTAAAAATAAATATTAACTAGCGTGCCAAAGGTTAATACTTATTGTTGATAATTATGGAACGTTACTGTGTGAATACGTAATATGGAATTATGAAATTTTATAAATTGTCGAGAGTGAAAAAATACGATAGTTTGGAACATTAAGTCAGCACGCGCGTGTGAGTCGTATCGGGACTAATTTAATGGATTAAAGAAGTAAATTATTTTTAAGTAAATCGTACGATAATTTCGAGCACACCATTGAGTCCAAAAGAGTTGAGGTAGTCAGAAAACTCTACCCGGGTGTTTTATTTAGACCCTGGGATGTTTTTAGGCCTAACTGGCACCCCGTAGGAGTATTTTTGTCCTTTGAATTTTTGGAAAAATATTATGGACGAAAAAAAGGAAATTAAATATAGAGGTATATGGGTTAGAGGGGAGTTATCAGTTCTAAACCTACGAGAGAGAAAACAGAAAGGCACAGAAGAAGGAAGAAAAAACCACAGAAGTTCTTGGTGCATAACTTAAGAACACACACCGAAAATTCCACCAAAGTGTAGATCGTGAGACGAGGAACATATCTATACCAACATCGCCAGGAGATCGAACCTTCGAAATTGAAGCAAGTGTTTAATCCTTGTAAACTTGTAGTAACAATCATGTTCATGTTAGTATAGATATAGAATACTCATTTATGGTTCATAAACTTTGATGAAATTTGAGAATTAATGACATCAATTAAAAATCTAGAATCTAATTAGGATGAATCCCTCATGTATATAGGTTAGAGATCACGAACTGATGAGTAATTACGATGGACGAATCATGTTCATGTATTGAAATTTGAAGAACTAGGGTTTATTTTGTTAATTTGGGAATTTCCAGAATTTACCAAGGTTTATGCATGATTAAATGATTATAGGATGTTAGAAATCATCCCTACATGTTAGATTAATGTTTGGAAGTGATTGTTAAGAGTTGGGAAGAAATCTGTAGAGGTTTTAGGTTAGAAAATGCAACAGGTAGCAGAATGGGGACGACGATGTCTCATTAAAACGAGATGTAGGGTTGTTCGAACGACCTGCTGATTCGTTCGAACGAAACCAGTTCCGGTTCGAACGACAAGTACCAGAAAACCCAGAAATTTCTATTTTTCCCCAAAGCGTGTTACACAATTAGTTGAGTGAGGAAAACTGTTAGTTACTGATATTATCTTAGTGCAAAATTATTTGGGAAGAATTCCTAGGATAATAACTTAAGGATTGAATTGGTGAATTAACCTCGGAAATTTTAAAAGTGTGAATAATCGAGTTAATTGCATAATAGGTAGTAATGATAAGTATACTATGTGTAGAAAAATAAGTCTGGGTTGGGTGAATACCTGAATTTTAATAGGTCTTAGGGAATGCCTATTATTACTACCTATTATGCAATTAGGGAATGCCTATTATTACTACCCATTATATGATTATTATTATTATTACGTGTATAGCATACCTACGCTGCTTGCGATCGGGAGGAGGTTATCGCGCAGTGTACAATCTTATCATGGGTGACCAATTGGGAGGATATTTGACTTATACCCAGAGCACATAAACTTGAATACGTGCTATCTGAGATGTAGGATAGTTTCAACGGCTGAATGGGAGCGTAGGTATGTGCATGACCCATTTGGATGGTGAGTATGCTCACCTCCAATGTTTGTGTTATGAGATTTATGGTTCGTGAGAGACGCCGAGCCAATTGCCCTTTACGCAGTGAGCGATGCATCAGAACATGATAGAAGAGTATGCATTGCGCCAAGTGGTCCTAACGAAGGGGCGCAAGATTTGTATATATATGTATAGGGATGATGTGACTATATGTGTGTGTCTATCTATCTATCTATCTATCTATCTATCTATCTATCTATCTATCTATCTATCTCTCTCTCTCTCTCTCTCTCTATATATATATATATATATATATATATATATATATATATATATACTTGTGAATGATTACAATGTGTGAAATTTTCAAACTTATAAATGTTGGTGAGTAAGGCATTTTCAGTGGGTAAAAGAATTACTATCAGAACAGTGAATGTGATATACGGTTAATTGGAATAAATGATCTTAATAGCATATTGTATGGGCGATACAGGTTACTCTTTTGATATATATTTAGAAGCATAAATCTATGGTCTAGTTGGGAACCTTATGGATAACTAGGTTAGGATAGACGTACGCTAGGCGTGCACAATAGTTGAGAGGTGAGAATCTCATGTGAGAGTTCGAAACTAACATGCACATAATAATTGCATTATTGCAGTTTTAAATACTTGCTAAAACAAATATTTTTACAACTCAGGCTCTGACTTGTTTCTTGATATTCTTTTCTCATTACTATATATATATATTATTTATCAGGTGCCCAACCACAGGGATACCAACCTTAGACGCGTGGATCATTTAGCGAGCTGCAGCAGTTGTGGGAGTTGCAGGCCCTTGCACTTAGACGCTTCAATCATTTCTTTCCACTCTATTAATATATTTCATTTAGGGCATGTTTCGCCCCTTTATTAGTCATTTATTAGAGATTGTACCTAGTTTATTTTAGTATCCTATTTCTATTACACTTGAGGATATTATGGTTTGTTGATTTGTGACTTTGAACTGGAATGTTTTATCTAGTCCGATTTATTTCAGTATTTGATTCATGTCCAATGTTTATTTTATGCTTGTGAAATGTGAGTAGCTTATATTTTAAAGAGTGAAAATTTATTAATGGATTAATTGGGTAGAATTAAATGGAAAAATGTTATGACACTTAGCTTAGTTATTTATGAGGTGATTAAATATTAAATCTTTTCGATAGTGATGCTAATAAAGAACTCACCGAACATTCTGTTTTAATTTTAATAAAGAACTGAACACCCGGTATTTAATTATGCGGGGTGTCACATGTGGTATCAGAGCATCAGGTTATTGTGTCCATTAGGATCTCTACGGCTTATTATGCTTTTCGCTTAGCGTTTATTTTATTCTTGTGGAATGTGAGTAGCTTATATTTTAAAGAATGGAGATTTATTAAGGGATTAATTGGGTAGAATTAAACGGGAAAATGTTTTGACACTTAGCTTAATTATTTATTAGGTGATTAATAATATTAAATGTTTTCGACAGTGATGCTAAGAATGAACCCACCAAACATTCTGTTTTATTTTTAATAAAGAACTGAACACCCGATATTTAATTAGGCGGGGTGTCACAGGTGGTATCAGAGCATCGGGTTATTGTGTCTTTTAGGATTTGTACGGCTTATTATGCTTTTCACTTAGTGTTCTTTGATATAGAGCCCTATCTTTAGGACCGTCGCACTCTTATTTATGTGTTTACGTCTTGAGCTATTTGAGATTTAATAATAATTGTGGACTAATAAATTCCTTCTCGTTTCAGATGCCTCCGAGACGAGCCTCGAGGAACAGAAATGCCCAGCCAGCAGCTCAGGCTCAGGGAATGATGAACGCAGCTGAAGTGGTCGCCATAGTTGCTCAGGTAGTAAATGCAGCTTTAGAGGTTGTGTAGCAGGACCCACCCCAGGTACAGGCTGTGGCGCCAGTTTCGGTTCAGTTTCCCACTGCATGGGAGAGGGTTAGGGATGCTTTTCAGAGGGCACATCCCCCAGAGTTATCGGACAGTTCTGACATTGTCATCACAAGCCAATGAAAGAAAGACATCCAGAGGCATCTTTGCATATACGAGTGTACTAACATTGAAAGACAGTTACTGGCTTCCTACATGATAGTGGGGGCTACTTTACAGTGGTGGGAGTCCACTACCACCTTAGAAAAGAGGGATAATGTGACGATACAGAGTTTTTGGGTGCAATTTGATCGCATATACTATCCTTCCACCGTTCAGACTGAGATGAGTCAAAAATTGTTAAATCTCAAGAAGGAAGGTATGATTGTTGCGGAGTATGAGGAGGAGTTCACGAGACTAAATACTATCATTCCAGATGAGGCACGTACCGAAGAGAAGAAGATTCGGATGTTCATGGATGGATTGACCTGGAGGATTCGTCAGCACCTCATAGGTAATCTGTTGTTGGCTACTTACACTAACGTACTCAATGCCGCCCTGTTACATTGCCATGACCACCACTTCCATCAGAAAAGGAGCAAACGAGCAAGGGAGCCCAGCCAACAGGGCTGGACAGGAGTTAGTAGTGCTAGTGGGGCACCAGTAGCTCAGGGGAAGGTTCGTCAGGGTGAGCTGAGTTCCCAACAGGGGGACCCTGTTAAGATATTTTGATCTAGTGATTCTAGGTAGGGATAGGGGCTTATAGGCAGGGCTAACATCGTTATCAGGAGGGCCATCAGGGCCAACAGAGGAGGGCCATCAAGGATAGCTAAGGGGAGATAATGGCCAGTAGGTCCGGGGCCAACAGGGGCAGAGGGAAGTAACTTTAGCGACAAGTCCTTTTCTTTTGGCAAGACTAGCCATAGGAAACATGATTGCCTAGACAAGGGCAGGTTCCCCCAACAGCAGGGAGCCTAGTAGGACCCCCAGAGACCTATCTTTCCCGCCGCCGTACCAGCAGTGGCACTAGTCCCATCTTTGCCTACACCCTCAATTCAGCAGGGCCAGTTACGGTATGGACATGTTTATAACGTCCACCAAGAAGCAGCACCGTAGGCACCACCCACCATTGAGGGTACGTTTTCTATTCATGCTACTATAGGGCATGTTTTATTTGATACTGGGCATCACACTGCTTCATAGCCACTAGTTTTGTACGGTCCATGGGGTTGTTAGATACGGCAGAGAGTATAACGATATGTGTAGACTCATCGCTGGGTAATGGGTCGTTGATTTTCTTTATATGTCTAGGAGTAGGTATAGATATTGGGAGTTTGATTTTTCCTGCAGATATGCTAGTCTTAGATATGCACGAGCATGATGCCATTATGGGCATGGATTGGCTTGTTTTATATAGAGCCATGATAGACTATTTCAGTAGGACCATTATTTTTGCTCTTTCGGGCCAGGAGATGTTTTCGGGGGCGATGCCTCGCCCTAAGGGAGGATCGTCCACCCATTTATTTTATATAGAGGAGGAGACCTCTAAGGAGATAGTGATTCTTATCGACTCGATTCCTGTAGTTCACGAGTTTTCCAACGTGTTCCAAGATATACCGGGACTACCGCCTAGTCGAGAGATAGATTTCATTATAGATTTGATGCCGGGCACTCGATCGATAACCTACGCACTGTACCGTATGTCTCCAGCTGAGGTGAGGGAGTTACGGGATCAGATTGAGCAGCTTTTGGGATAGGTCTTCATTCGTAGGAGTGCCTCTCCTTGGGGTGCTCCCGTGCTATTTGTAAAGAAGAGAGATGGTTCATTGAGGTTGTGTGTGGACTACCACGAGTTGAACAAAGTCACGATACAGAATAAATATCTGTTGCCCCAAATCAATGACTCATTCGACGAGTTAAGAGGAGTTGACTTCTTTTTAAAGATAGATTTGAGATTGAGGTATCATCAGCTACGGATTAGGGATCAGGATGAGTCGAAGACTGCTTTCTTGACGAGGCATGGATCCTACGAGTTTTGGATCATGCCATTTGGGTTGACAAATGCTCCAGCCGTATTCATAGACTTAATGAATCGGGTGTTCAGAGAGTTCTTAGATCAGTTTGTCATTATCTTCATAGATGACATTCTGATTTATTTCTAGACTGAGGAGGAGCATGCCAAGCATTTGAGACTTGTTCTTCAAATTCTGCGAGAGCATCAGTTATATGGCAAGTATGAAAATTGCAGATTATGGTTATGAGAGGTGAAATTTCTGGGGCACATTGTATCAGAGATGGGGATATCATTGGACCCGGGCAAGGTATCGACAGTGATGGAGTGGGGATAACCCACGATACCGACGGAGGTGCGTAGCTTCTTGGGGTTAGCTGGATATTACCGGTGCTTCATCCGAGGGTTCTCAAAGATTGCGGGCCCATTGATAAATTTGACTCGCAAATGGGTAAAGTTCATTTGGGATTATGTTTGTCAGTTGGCTTTTGATGAACTAAATGATAAGTTAACTTCGGATCCAATTCTTGCTTTACCCAGGCCACGGGTGGAGTACTTGGTATATACTGATGCTTCTATACAGGGGCTTGGTGGAGTACTTCAGCAGGAGGAGCATGCTATAGCTTATGCCTCCCGCAAGCTTAAGCCTCACGAGAGGAATTACCCCACCCATGACTTGGAGCTAGCAACAGTCGTGTTTGTCCTACAGATTTGGAGACACTACTTGTTGGGGGATAAGTTTCGTCTGTTCACTGACCACAAGTAACTGCAATACTTATTCACTCAGCGGGAGTTGAACATGCATCAGCGCAGGTGGCTGGAGTTTGTGAAAGATTCTCAGTTCGAGATTCAGTACCACCTGGGGAAGGCCAACGTAGTTGCTGATATGTTGAGCTGTAGGCCAGTAGGTGAGGTGGCGAAAGTGTAGAAGGTAAAATGGAAAGAGTTTGGACATCAGGAAGCAGTGGACCGATCCTTTATGCCCGTCATGACAGCCACACCATAAATTGTTATGAGGGGGATCCAAGCCTAATCAGATGATTCATTTTGTTAGGACCAAATTGTACGACTTCTAACCGATGGTGCGGAGTCCTACGCAGTGAGTTTAGATGGAGGATTATGATTTAATGGGAGGTTAGTAGTCCCAAAGGGTTAGGACTTACGTCATGCAGTAATGACAGAGTCACATGGATCTCGATTTGCGATATATCCTGAAGGGGATAAGATGTAATAGGATATGAGGTGACAGTACTGGTGGAGTGGAATGAAGAAGGACATTGCAGAGTTTATGTCCAAGTATGCCACCTGTCAGCTGGTAAAGGTGGACTATCAGAGACCGTCAGGGTTACTTCAGTCATTAGAGGTCCCTATGTGGAAATGGAAGAGCATTTCCATGGACTTCATCACTGGGTTGCCTACCTCACAGAGGGGTCACGATTCTATATGGGTAGTGGTGGATCGATTGACTAAGGTATATCATTTTCTTCCAATGCAGGCAGACTACACTACGGGACAGTATGCCAAGTTATTTATTGCTGAGATAGTAAGGTTGCATGGGGTGCCCTTGGATATCGTGTCTGACAAAGACAAGATTTTTGTGTCGCGCTTCTGGGAGAGCTTTCAGGAGGCTATGGATACCAAGATGCAGTTGAGTACGACGTATCACCCACAGACAAATGGACAAACTGAGCATATGAATCAAATGCTGGAGGATATGCTACACATGTGTGTCCTTGATTTTGGAGGGGGTTGTGAGCAATACCTTCCACTGGTGGAGTTTGCTTATAATAACTCCCACTAGTTTACAATCGGCATGGCCCCATTTGCGGCGTTGTACGGTAGACCTTGTCGTTCTTCCACTTGTTGGATAGAGGCGGGGGAAAACAAGTTACTTGGGCCAGAGGTGATTCAGGAGACATCAGCCAGGATTGAGTTGATCAGGAGTCGCATTAGGGTAGCCCAGGATAGGCAGAAAAGCTACGACGATATAAAGCGGTCCTTCAGGGAGTTTAACATGGGGGGTCAGGTTTTACTTCGAGTGTCTCCTATGAAAGGAGTGATAAGGTTCGGGAAGAAAGGTGAATTAGCTCCGACGTACGTAGGATCATTTCTCATTATCGAGAGGATCGGACCGGTGGCATACAGGCTTGTGGTTGCTGGAGCACTTGCACCGTATTCATGATGTGTTCCACATCTCATCATTAGGGAGGTATATTCGAGATGAATTTTCCCACACCCATATTGCGATTGAGGAGATTGACTTGCAACCCGACAATTCCTACGAGGAGAGACCAGTAGCTATCCTAGATCGCAGCGAGAGAAAATTTAGGTCAAAGGTAGTTCCACTTGTGATGGTTCAGTGGGAGAATCATAATGTAGAGGAGTCTACTTGGAACGAGAGGAGGATATGTGCGAAATATCCAGACTTATTCTTACCAGGTATGGTTTACTTTTCGAATTTCAGGGCGAAATTCTGTTGTTAGGGGGGAAGTATGTAATACCCCGTATTTTTATTATGTTAAATAATTATAGGATTAATTATTGTTGTTGGATTAATTAAATAAAAAAATCTGAGAAAATTGATTATTAATTAATTCGGAATAAAAATAAATATTAACTAGTGTGCCAAGGGTTAATAATTAGTATTGAGAAATATGGAATATTACTGTGTGAAAACGTAATACGGAATTATGAAATTTTATAAATTGTCGAGAGTGGGAAAATACGACAGTTTGGTACATTAAGCAGGACGCGCGTGTGAGTCGTGTCAGGACTAATTTAATGAGTTAAAGAAGTAAATTATTTTTAAGTAACTCGTATGATAATTTCGAGTGCGTCATTGAGTCCAGAAGAGTCGATATAGTGAGAAAACTCTACTCGAGTATTTTATTTATACCCCAAGATGTTTTTAGGCCTAACCGGCACCCCGTAGGGGTATTTTTATCCTTTGAATTTTTGGGGAAATATTATGGACGAAAATTAGGAAATTAAATATAGAGGTAAGTGGGTTAGAGGGGAGTTATCAGTTCTAAACCTAAAAGAGAAAAAATAAAAAGGCACAGAGGAAGGAAGAAGAATCCATAGGAGTTCTTGGTGCATAACTCAAGAACACACATCGAAAATCCCATCAAAGTGAAGATCGTGAGACGAGGAACACACCTATACCAACATCACTAGGAGATCGGACCTTCGAAATTGAAGCAAGTGTTTAATCCTTGCAAAATTGTAGCAACAATAATGTTCATGTTAGTATAGATATATAATACTCATTAAGGTTCATTGATGAAATTGGAAAATTAATGACATCAATTAAAAATCTAATTATGATGAATCCCTCATGTATATAGGTTAGAGATCACGAATTGATGAGTAATTATGATGGACAATTCTGGCTTTCATGTTCTTGTATAAAAATTTGAAGAACTAGGGTTTATTTTGTTATTTTGGGAATTTTCGAAATTTACCAAGGTTTATGCATGATTAAATGATTCTAGGATGTTAGAAATCATCCCTACATGTTAGATTTTTGTTTGGAAGTGATTGCTGGGAGTTGGGAAGAAATTTGTAGAGGTTTTAGGTTAGAAAAAGTTTGAAAATGCAGTAGGTAGCAGAATGGAGACGACGATGTCTCGTTCGAACGAGATGCAGGGTCGTTTGAACGACCTGCTGATTCGTTCAAACGAAACCAGTCATGGTTCAAACGACAAGTCCCAGAAAACCCAGAAATTCCTATTTTTCCCCAAATCGTGTTACACAGTTAGTTGAGTGAGTAAAACTGCCATTTACTGATATTAGTTTAGTGCAGAATTATTTGGGAAGAATTCCTAGGATAATACCTTAAGGATTGGATAGGTGAATTAACCTTGGAAATTTTGAAAGTGTGAATAATCGAGTTAATTGCATAATAGGTAGTAATGAGAATTAAACTACGTGTAGAAAAATAAGTATGGATTGGGTGAATACCTGAATTTTAATAGAGCTTAGGGAGTGCCTATTATTATATGATTATTATTATTGTGTGTATAACATACCTACGCTGGTTGCTATCAGGAGGAGGTTATCGCGCAGTGTACAGTCTTATCCTGGGTGACCCAATAGGGGGATATTTGACTTGTAACCAGAGCACACGAACTTGGATACGTGCTGTCTGAGACGTAGGATAGTTTCGATGGATGAATGGGAGCGTAGGTATGTGCGTGACCCATTTGGCTGGTGAGTATGCTCGCCTCCCATGTTTGTGTTATGAGATTTATTGTTCATGAGAGACGCCGAGCCAATTTCCCTTTACGCAGTGAGCGATGCATCAGAACATGATAGCAGAGTATGCATTGCGCCAAGTGGTCCTAACGAAGGGGCGCATGATTTGTATATATTTGTATAGGGATGATGTGACTATATATATATATATATACTTGTGAATGATTCTAATGTGTGAAATTAGCAAACTTATAAATGTTGGTAATTAAAGTATTTTCAGTGGGTAAAATAATTACTATCAGAAGAGTGAATGTAATATACGATTAATTGGAATAAATGATATTAATAGCTTATTGTATGGGTGATACAGGTTACTCCTTTGAGATATATTTAGAAGCACAAATCTATGGTCTAGTTGGGAACCTTATGGATAACTAGGTTATGATAGACGTACGTTAGGCGTGCACAATAGTGAAGGGGTGAGAATCTCATGTGAGAGTTCGAAACTAACATGCACATAATAATATGATTATTGCAGTTTTAAATACTTGCTAAAACAAATATTTTTACAACTTGGGATCTGACCCGTTTCTTGCTACTATTTTTTCTTTTGCTATATATATATATATATATATATATATATATATATATTATTTATCAGGTGCCCAACCACACGTGGTTACCAGACTTAGACGCGTGGATCATTTAGCGAGCTGCAATAGTTGTGGGAGTTGCAGGCCCTTGCACTTAGACGTTTCTATCATTTCTTTCCACTCTATTCAGATATTCCATTTAGGGCATGTTTCGCCCCTTTCTCAGTCATTTATTAGAGATTTTACCCAGTTCATTTTACTATTCTATTTCTATTACACTTTAGGATATTATGGTTTGTTGGTTTGTGACTTTGAACAAGAATGTTTTATCCAGTCCGATTTATTTCAGTATTTTATTCATGTCCAGTATTTATTTTATTCTTGTGGAATGTGAGTAGCTTATATTTTAAAGAATGGAAATTTATTAATGGATTAATTGGGTAGAATTAAACGGGAAAATATTTTGACACTTAGCTTAATTATTCATTAGGTGATTAATAATATTAAATATTTTCGACAGTGATGCTAAGAATGAACCCACCGAACATTATGTTTTAATTTTAATAAAGGACTGATCACCCGGTAGTTAAATAGGTGGGGTGTCACATTAAAAAGGTTCAAATATGCAAAATAAAGAAATTGATCGTAAATATAAATAGAGTTGACACAATGTACACAACACCAAACAAAAGATCACATTCCATACACTAACTACGCAAACATACGATGCTCACTAAGACATAAATTTTTTACAGTTTATCTGGTCTGCCATTTCCATTTATTTCAATTTAAATAATTTCTTGAAAAAACAAACTAAGAATTACAACCACATTCACATCATATTACACATACGACCAAGTTATCACTTGCACTTATTCGTTAACAGATGTAACCACCAATCAACTAAGATGATGAACTAATTTTTAGATAGTCCTAATCATCTCCCAACTGCCTTTTGATGACACATGGTTACTTTATCAATTACCAACGGTAACACCAACACTTTGTGTTACACTGATATGGTAATGTTTTTAGCACAAGATGTTTCACAATTGGTGGTTATACAAACTGAGTAATGTTTCACAATGAGGAAAGAATAGGAAAGAAAATATGGTAATGAAAAAAATGAACAGACTGAATATATATACAACTGCATCAAGTATACAAAAACCATACATAGTAAGATATTCATGCAATTTTAACCATAATCTAGCATGTGGACTCCATCATCTGTGCAGAACTTTTATAATCAAAATCGTACCGATAGACCAAATATATTTTAACTCCATCATCTAAGATTTCATATCCAGATTTTCTAGATAATGCTTAGATAATAAGGCAGGGGCATATTGCTTAATAGATCTTTATTTTAGTTTGGATTGGACCCCGATAAGTCGGTCATAGTTCAAGGTCCTATCCACATTCGCAACACGCCTGTATAAAATAAGAGGAAAAGAACAGAAACATAAATGCCACTGCCACATATAAATTACATTTCTTCAAATTTTGAGGATTTTTGTGACAAATTTTACCCGATGTCCACAATCGAAGGCCATGTCCTTTGGGTTGGTAAGGCAAATGGGACAAACTTGTCAAAGTTCATGAAAAAATAATATCACTAATTCAAAACTCATAATCATGAGAAATGCCATCCCAAAAGAAACACTCCTAAAGAAAATCTAGGGCTATATTTAGAATTGAAGATTAGCAAACAAATAGGGCTATGGCAGATAGAGAAGGATATATTTAAAATTGAGTAACTGTGTGAAGCAATCAGATATAAGCAGGTTTGCTTCGTTGTGAAAAATTATATTCTGATTTATATTTCCATTGAGTGGAAACACAATCATTTTTTTGCGTAAGTTCACACCCACACCCACACACGCATATATGTGTGTGCGGGCGCGCTCGCTCACGTTCTCTGTGTGTGCACCAAATATTTACAATCTCCCTACTTTTTTATAATTGAAACCAAAAAAATACACACAATATAAATTAGAACACAAAAACACATTTACATTAGAGATAATAATATCCCAACAAATGATATAGTATTTTAACATGAATCATATAATACACAGTAAATTTCATAACAAATTAGATGCCAAATATATACCCACAGAGGACTTCTATCGAGCAGTTTATAAGATTAATGTTAATATGTGAGGTCCTCAAACTAACTAGGGACGATATTTTTGGACCAAAAGCATTAAAAAAAGCTATTAAGTGGTCAGTGGTCGAAACTTATTATAATTAAATGACAAATAATTTTAAGCTAAGCTATTTGTCAAGCTAACTCTTAAAGATATTTGTCAAACTAACACAACATAACTATCTGACAAATAATTTTACAAAATCATATTATAGTTCTAACATAAACAAAGCTATTAAGAGGTCAGTGGTCAAAACTAATTATAAGCTCTTGGAAGCATTTTAACAAACATTGGGTGTGCAAAAGAACAAATTTCGGTACAGTAGCTTCAATACCTTGATCATAGCCCAACATTCAAAAGGAGAATACACTTCGTTTGAAGACAAATTCTCTATTGAAAGTAAACAAAACAAAAATTGTCAAGACAAAGTTATGCCACACATTAGAACATGTATTTATTGAAACTTGAAAGGAGAAACACAATAAACCAGTAGAAAGAAATACCTTCTTTGCTTTGCTCGTGGTTCTGCATTTCAATAGAGGCGGAGAAAGTCTGGTGGGGTTTAATATGTAAAGAGGGGGATATGGTTTATAAATCGAGTGAGACTAAAGGAGGAAGAGAGTGAGAGAGGGGACCCATCTTTGAAGTTTTTTTAGAAAGAGAGAGATGAGAGAGATTCATTTTGGAGAGGGTGAAAGGCTGGCGTGAGTATGCATATAGCAATAATAAGATGGCTTGAATTAAAGTATGTGGTTTTAAGAAACATAATCTCATCCATTGCATTTTGAGCAGATGGTGAAATCTACACCCCTAATTATCTTATACACTCATGGATTAGTAAAATTATCCTACTCCTTATATATATATATATATATATATAGATAGATAGATAGATAGATAGATAGATAGATAGATAGATAGAGAGAGAGAGAGAGAGAGACTCTTATACCTCATGATTCTTACATCACACCTAATTCTAGGGCCTAAATAACATTTTTTCATTTTTTTTTTATTTTACCTATGGAGTTAACCTTCAATTCAACACGTGTGCAAAAAATTAGGTCAAAATATAGTTTCTAGCTATTTTTTAACTAACAAAAATTTGCTAAAATACCTTATTTATAAGGGTCCGCGCCAACAAAATTTTGTGAATTTTTTAAAAATAGTTTATAAATGTATTTTGACCTAATTTTGTAAACATGAGTTGATTGAAAGGTTAATTTCAACAGAAAAAAAATTTGGTAAATTTTTTTTTTATGTTCTAGAACTAGGTGTGATGTATAGAGCTTGATGTAGGAGAGCATTCCTCTCTCTCTCTCTCTCTCTATATATATATATATATATATATATATATATATGAGTAAATAAGAAAATCTCACTTACAAAAGATAAAAATACGCACAATTAGTAAACAATGAAGTATTTCTCAATGAAACCCACCTTAAATGAGATGAACCTATAATAATTACACAGTCAAGAACACAAGTAAGGAATAATTACTAGAGAAGAAGACTAGTGGTTAGTGAAAAGAAAATAATTGGATTACAAGTGCATATAAATGCAATGTTCAGACAAGCCATATGTGCACATATATATTACGTTGTAGATCCCACACCTAATATCCCATCTCTATCTATAAAGTATTGTTAATCTCTAGAGATCTTGATCATTGTCTCTCCAACATGTTTAAATATATATTAAGGATGCATTTTGTTCATAATGATGATAACGTATGGTTCCTGGAAAGAAGATAACCCCAATAGGCGAACTATACATATGCAAATCACATCTAATTAAGAACTTTCTAATGTGGCAATATTGGCATAATAAAGGGAAGGCAACCAACTCATGGGGGATTATAAAAATAAATTATCGTATCTTTTTTGGCCAAATGTGGAATAATATAACCGAATTCAAAGGAAGCTATCTGATAGGCAGGATTTCACCGCGGCGCGAGAGTCACCTATGCGCCGATCGTTTTGAATTCGGCTCACCTAAACTATACAAAAACCTAAACTTATGACTACACTCAATGGGTGAGTATAGCGGCCAAGTCCGTGTATCAAAAATCCACAGAGACGAGTTGCTAAAATTTATAGGATTTAATATTCCTAAAATAATAGTGTAAAAGATAAATTACAAACTGAAAAGGAAAAGATACAAAAAAGGGAAATATTAATCTAGGCGAGTGTATTGAAACTAGATTTACAAAGCGAGTAAAAACTATAGGTTGCGTCGAATATTCCTCACCCGAGTTAATTAGTATAAAATGGTCACATGGGTCGACGAGTTATTACAAATGCATCTCGTTTCGAAAACTTATTGAATTAAGGGTTGTCACACCCCTAAATTCACATAAAAGCCTAATACGATTTTGACGTCAATAAATACCCCGAAAATTACGCACGCAAGGTCGTAAGCACGGAACATACATGATATGACACGTCAAATCTTCTAGGCACAATAACTAGGACAACGCACCCGAAATAGACCCGTAAACTCCATCACCAAAGGAAAGCAACATGTCAACCCGGAATGAGTTCAATCTGACACAACCTAGACTAATTTAGCTAGAAAGCATGGTAAAAATGCGGTAAAGGAAAGTGATAAACAAACGCGATAAATCTATCTAGAAAGCAAGGAAAGAAAGCATGTAAATCTAATTGTGAAAACATGTAAATTAAACTACAACAATGGAAATAAAGGAAATACAACTTGAATTAAATGGAAGGGAAGATGAATAGTTCAAATTACAAACCCAAATGTTGTCACACCAAATGAGGAAGAAAAATGAGCTCTCACCCTCCAAACCCTAACCTAACCTATCTACCTTATAATAATATCTAACTATATCTGAAAATGAAACAAAAATTCCTTTATATAGTAAGTTACAAAAGAAATAAAGGAAAAAGAAAAGAAAAGGAACGAATTGCCAAATATCTGGTATGATCGATTGATCGATCAAAGACCATCGATTGATCGATCGAACAGGTCCCAGTCCACTGCCTCAATTCCTATGCTAAATCCGAAATCGCGATCAACCGGGGGCCCACGCCCAGTCGACCAACACTCTGTTTTTGGCAGCCTTTGGTCGATGAAAAGGGGGAAAAGTCCATTAACGGAAATGGCCATATCTTCTTTGTTCGAACTCCAAACGATGCACCGTTTACGGCCACGTGACGCTAACTCAACGAACTACGCATCCGTGGAATTTTCATGAGCTAGAGAAGAAATGTGAGTTGACTAAAATGCCCTTGAAGTAGCGTCCAACGACGAAACTTCTCCGAAATGCAACGGATCCTCACTTTTAGTGTTCCAATACCTACAAAAGCACAATTAACCCCTGCAAAGCATGTATATATCCAAATCTGAGGTTATCTGGTTAATGAGCATAAATATAGGCATTAAGGACCATAAAAGCGCTAGAATGCATAAAGATAAGGGGCGAAAATATGTAATATTCGATAAGAATCACACCCCCTAACTTAAACATTGCTAGTCCCTAGTATTGAAACAAACAAAACCAGTCCATAGAAGGCAGTACAAGACGTAAATATGTATCGAAATATAAATTCCACTTCGTAGGGAGCACGATTGCATTTGACATATGCAATAAGCCGTTAAACCCCTAGATTACCCTAGTGGACGAGTGTCGTTTCATGAGTGTTTTCAGTGATGGTACCCACAAACATCATATGGTTTCCTCAAAATATGCCCAAACCAACATGCGACCAGCCCAACAATAGAGAACAAAATTTCATACATATTATTAGCACATTGAACGAATTCAAACAAAAGTCCCAAAACATTAACATTATAGAATGCACCTCATAGAATTGAAACCTTAAAATGTGGGAGGGGAGCGAGCACACGCAAAGTGTGATTTGGTGAAAACTTATATAAACCGGATAAATGTTAAAGCAAGCATACATTCAATCCTCACGGGCATTACACTCATCAAGTGAATTCACTCGAAATAGGGAGCTAAGACACGGAACATGCGGGCATAAAGAGTAAATGTAAATGGAAACTAGGAAGCACACATGTCAGAAATGAAGAACGCTATATATAAAATGAAAAACTGTAATCTCAATGAAAGATACCGCACATTAAAGGAGGCGAAATGTATTTTCACAGATTATCAAAACTATTATGACTTTTGAATTACATATACTTAAGATCACATAGGACTTGTATAGGGTTATATTGTAGGCTAGGTTAGGGTAGGAAATAAAGGATATGTATGTACGGATTCAAAGTATTCGAAATGAAAACTCGGAATAATGGGAAGATGTAGGAAATAGCAAAATTGGAAAACAAGTTCCAAAAAGGCATTAGATATAATAACGGGGAGAGTAATCAAAGCTTATTGAACTATATACACAACATTTGCAACTTTCTCTTTCTTTTCTTTCCTTCTTTTTCTCATGTTTTCTTTTGTTTTTTGCTTTCTCCTTTTCTTCACTTTTTTCACATCACTTTCTTTACTTTTCTCACTCTCATATGCCTACATTGCAACCGCAACATATCACCAACATTCAATCCCAAGTAACATTCCAAACAAAGGTATGGAAGGTAATATGTATGATTTAAAACTCCAATTTGGAGTTAGTTATGGAAATTTGGGGGATGAAATGAAAGACTAATATTTAGGCTCAAAGGGGTTGATGAGGGTAAACATATAAGGTGAGGTCAAGGCTAATATGGGTGATATAACAAAAAAGTCCTATGATCATTTCATAAAGTTTACGCAATTCTCGAGTCAAAACAATATATAAAAATCATGATCAAGTAACACATTTCAAGTATGAACTCAATCAATGAACGATCAAATGAAAAAATGGAGAGATTACCGACGAATTCAACGTTTTTAATGAGAAAAGAATATTGTATACACTCACAAGCGACGAAAGGTACAAAGCTTACACGGTGTAAGTATATACAATGCACCAAAAGATTACAGAATTATAAAAATCTTAAACCAAATCAATAGAACGATAAAAATGCATGTGCTCATGGGATTAAAGTTTAATTCATGAAGTTATTCATAATATCAATAATTAAGACTAAAGTCTAATAACTTCTAAAATGGAGAACATGCATCGTTGAGTTGTCTATTGGATCGGGCAATTATTGAAATTTATCATCGGAAACAAATGCAAAAATCCCAATAAAGGAGAAAAAAGAAAGAAAATATTTTTGAAATTTTTGATTTTTCTAAGAAAATCATACTAAGTAACTAACATGTGGGCAAAACATGGACTAAACAAAGAAATGGATAGAATATCCCACACCCCCTAACTTAAAACTTGACATTATCGTCAATGTGAATTAAGAACCAAGTTAAAGAGAGGAAACGGGCAATATTACCCAAAACTGGAGCGATCCCTATAAGAACAAGTCCAAAGAATCAATAAACAAGTTAATACCGAGCATAGAAAAAACAAATAATGAAAAGTTAACTAATTACGTTAGACTAAAATAAAAAGACAGAAAGAATAAAAAGCTAACTATATACAACCTACTATTTGGGCTTCACACTAACTCTACACTAGAAGTCTAAATAGTTGAGGGTCCACCGAAAAAATAATTTGGCTTTGGAGGATAACCAGTGTACCCTCACTCTCATGCATGCCTTCCGAAAAATATGAATTCCGTTTGAACAACGGAAGGCATGTGTAAGGCGGAAGAAATGAACCATCGTCAATTAAAAGTTTTGGAGGGACGATGGGGGATTTGGATTGAACGGGTGACAAAAACATGTGGGGACCGAGAAAAGCTGAATATCCTCCCAATAATTTTGAAATTAGAATGGGAGGTGGCGCACACAAAGGAAAAGATGTGATTGTGGACGGCGACTCGAGCAAGTACTCATCATCGGTGAAAAGGTTTAAAACATTAAAGTTTGAAATCGAATCATCGGGTACTTGTGACGGTGTGATAACAGAGAATGAAAATGGGGATGAAAGAAATTCAAACTCATGAGATGAATCATCATCGCATGAAGATTGAGTTTCGAAGGAAATAATATCATTTTCAATGAAATGTTCTTCTTTGGGGGCCAAAAAAGAAATCATTTCATTGAAAATGGATATTTCATCATTTTCATCCTCACTTTTAATATCTATTACGCAATGGGCAAAGTCGATAATGATTTGTTCGAAAGTAGGCACAAAGTCCTCATTTAGTTCAAAACATTCCTCGACTTCAAAAGTCTCGGAAGCAAAATCGTCGTCGGATTCAAATAATAAATCCAATTCATGTTCCCACAAACGATTTTCTTCCCGATAACGATTTTCCAGTTTCTCATTCTCAAGCATACGCAAGCCCTCATCGAATGTCATAGGTCGAGGCGCGGATACTTGAAAATAGGAACTTTGAAAATTACCATTGGACTTAAAGGATAACTCAATATTATAGGAATTTTGAAAACTATTGCAATTCGTTTTAAAATTCCTATTATAAGGAGGTAAAGGCCCAAAATCATTATCATCATCATCAAAATACACGCACTCCAAAGCTTGACTTTTGTAATACTCGCCCAAAGTCATTTTAGATGTTGCAATTTGTTGGGATTCTAAGTATTGACCAAAAGTCAACGAATTACGAGAATTTTGAGAATTATAACATTGATTATCGAAAGAATTGGAATAAGACATGCTTACCCCAAAAATGGCCCGAAATGGCAAATTCCACAACGAAGATGCGCAAGCGAGAAATTCGAGCGTTTCTAAGTGCTCAAATGTAGAAGTCCTGCAAAAAGGTTAGCGCGAGAGTCACCTATGCTCCGGTCATTTTGAATTCGGGTCACCTGAACTGTACAAAAACCTAAACTTATGACTACACTCAACGGGTGAGTATAGCGGTCAAGTCCGGGTATCGAAAATCCACAGAGACATGTTGCTAGAATTTATAAAATTTAATATTCCTAAAATAAAAGTGTAAAAGATAAATTACAAACTAAAAAGGAATAGATGCAAAAAAGGGAAATATTAATCTAGGCGAATGTATTGAAACTAGATTAACAAAGCGAGTAAAAACTATAGGTTGCGTCGAATATTCCTCACCCGAGTTAATTAGTATAAAATGGTCACTTGGGTCGACGAGTTATTAAAATGCGTCTTGTTTCGACAGTTAATTGAATTAAGGGTTGTCACACTCCTAAATTCGTATAAAAGCTTAATACGATTTTGGCGTCAACAAATACCCCAGAAATTACGCATGTATGGTCGTAAGCACGGAACATACATGATATGATACGTCAAATATCCCAGGCCAATAACTAGGACAACACACCCAAAACAGACCCGTAAAATCCATCACCAAAGCAAAGAAACATGTTAACCCGAAATGAATTCAATCCGACACAACCTAGACTAATTTAGATAGAAAGCATGGTACAAAAGGCGGTAAAGAAAAGCGGTAAACAAACGCGATAAATCGACCTAGAAAGAAAGGAAATAAAGCATGTAAATCTAATTGAGAAATCATGTAAATTAAAATACAACAATGGAAATAAAGGAAGTACAACTTTAATTAAATGGAAGGGAAGATGAATAGTTCAAATTACAAACCCAAATGTTGTCACACCAAATGAGGAAGAAAAATGAGCTCTCACCCTCCAAACCCTAACCTAAACTATCTACCTTTTAATAATATCTAACTATATCTGAAATTGAAACAAAAATTCCTTTATATAGTAAGTAACAAAAGAAATAAAGAAAAAAAAGAAAAGGAACGAATTGCCAAATATCTGGTATGATCGATCGATAGATCAAAGCCATCGATCGATCGATCGAACATGTCCCAGCCCACTGTCTCAATTCGTAGGCTTAATCCAAAACCACGGTTGATCGGGGGCCCAAGCCCGATCGACCGACACTCTATTTTTGGCAGCCCTTGGTCCATGAAGAGGGAGAAAAGTCCATTAACGAAAACGACCATATCTTCTTCGTCCGAACTCCAAATGATGCACCGTTTATGGACATGCGATGCTAACTCAATGAACTACGTATCCGTGGAATTTCCATGAGCTAGAGAAGAAATGTGAATTGACTAAAATACCCTTGTAGTAGCGTCCTGGGACAAAACTTCTTCGAAATGCAACGAATCCTCACTTTTAGCATTCCAATACCTACCAAAGCACAATTAACCCCTGAAAAGCATGTATATATCCAAATATGAGATTTTCTGGTTAATGATCATAAATTTAGGCATTAAGGACCATAAAAGCGCTAGAATGCATAGAGATAAGGGGCATAAATATGCAATATTCGATACGAATCACTAACACTACCATCACATTATCATGATCAGTCTATGGCTCATCTTGTCTTTTTGAAGTCTTTTTTTCTTTGTTTGTATAAATAGTGAATATTAAAGCCAAATGGGATGCCCACTAATCTCATATATTGATCATCATCTCAAAGGAGATCAGAGTATTAAAAGAAGTGTCTGACATTAACCTTCAATCCAAAAAGATTATAATTTTCAATGTGCAAAACTGGCTATGTAAAACTATTTGCATATGGTAACTCCCTTCAAAATTCAGAGTTTCATTACTGACTGCTCTATCAAACCTATTAGAAGAATACCATTGTAGTGATATGCTGAGACATTTGTGAGGATTAACCAAATAAAATTCATTAAAGTGTATAGTGGTTTCAACTAAGTACATGTTGTCATATTAGGACTATTTGTATGCTAATTAGATCTATGCAAATGGATAATTAGTTTGACCAGTCAGGCAAAACCCAGCAAAATCAGATCTTTTATGTTTAACCAGATCAATCCCGTTAGGCTGATTCAATCCTCTTGTGTATAATGATCTCGCTAAACCTCCATTAATGGCTTATGAGAAAGCACGAAAATTATACCTAAAGCCTCTATTATTCATTAAACAGTGCCCAAACTCCCCCAAAACAAAATTTCAAATCATAAAACTACTTGGATGTCAACTTATTTTCGATTTACCACTATAAGAAAAAATATTTTGTATGCATTTTGTTATTTCTTTCACAAGCGGCTACTCATTTTTAATTTTACTTTTTCATTTTTAGGCTACCTTTTTTTCTTCAAACAATCCAGCAATAATTTTTACACCAAATTAGAAGGGTAATAGCTAAATCATATATCCCCTTTATCATTCTAGGCCCCAAAGACTGGTTATTCATAAATAGCTCCCATACAAATATAGTCTAAATAGAAGATACTCTCTATCATAACGCTATTATGAGGGGGACTATTACTATACAAACAATATTCCTGACTAAATTTTATACTTGGGTTAATGAACACATGAAATGCATGGAGCAAACAAATAGTTTAAAGTAATATGAGCTCACCACTAAATTTCCAGACACAATTCAGGTAGCATCTACCAAAACCTATGTTCTCAACATTATCTATCTAAAAAAACATCTATTATAAACCTAATCAAGCATCAACGAAGATAACTTGTATCAAGCACTTCTTACTCACATATGCTTACATTATTTACTTTTTTAAAAGCAACCTGGAGTCTAGAAGCCAAATGTCTCTTCTTTATAACAAAGCAAATGCTGCACCAGAAAATATGGAAGTTTCCCCAGTCATTCCTCAATTAGGATGAAAAAATGAGTACCTTATTGAGATACCTCTTTACTACATAAAACAATGACCCTTAGGGGTAAAGGTCGGGGGGGGGGGGGGGGGGGGAATGTTGTCGAGTGTTAAAGTTGAAATGTTTTACTCACTTGAATATGTAATAGAAAATGGCATAAATTTATTAATTGATCCAATTCCCTTTTTGCTTAGAAAAATTGAGTTTGGAATAATCATGGGGTCCTAATTCTAAGAATTCAAATACCATAAATTGAAATCCAAAGTAAAGTAGATATCATAGTGTCAACTCAATTATATTGCAATAGCAGTTATACCATCCATAAAAAACATCAAACTATATATAAGAATTTAATAGCGTGGACATAGAACATTAATTAAAAATACCAAATTACATTAAAAAATATGGACATGAGTGGACACCTATTCATGATAACATATTCAATAAAAACATGAAATTTGATAACAACCAGAATCCATCAGAAACAAACATGATAATTGACAACATTCATGAAATGCACAAGCTGGGCTATATTTTATATAACATATATTACCGAACATAACCAATTAGTAGGAGATAATGTACGTAAAAAGGCTCATGAGTGGACATCTTTATTTACTTAATGAACAGGCATTCCTTATTTACTTAACTCGATAGTTGAAATTTAATATAAAGCTGACTGGGAAGAAAAACTATAGATCCTATGAAAAGATAACGCTTATGGAAAATAAACTAAGACCCAATGAAGATAAAGTTGGGATTGTCCATTCAATAAAATTGAGCCACGACATTAAGTGAAAAGCGCATCTAACATATATTGAACCATGTATTCTCACTTATTGATATTTTTTATACAATTTCTTCAAATGTTGTCAATCCCAGTTCCACTAAGCGTGAGAAAATTTTGGTTCATTGATTTAACATTTTGTATGCGTCATCACCATAGACGCGCTCATTCATATATAAACTTAGTTTAGTATATGGTTCAGGACCCAAAAAATCAGAATTTATATATTTAGGTAATATCCATATCTAAAAGCAGTTCAGAAACTTAAACGTTTTATGTCTTTGAAATTTTTTCACAAAATTAAGAATAATAATATGTTTGATTACAAGAAATTCTGAAATAAGGTATCCGGTAAGTACTTAATTCATGTATAAATCATTCCCGTTGAGAAGGTCATTTTCTTTTTGTATCATTTTTTTTATTTATGCACGATTTATTAGGTTATATAGTTAATACAATTTTAAAAATTGTCCCAAAGTGTTAAAATCATTAACGACTTTGAGTTGATTTGAACAATTATTATTCTATCCAAATAAAAAAAGCATATAACAAAACTAGAGCTTTATTATTCTTTAGTCTGCCATATTTAAAAATATGACACTTGACATCATATAATGAAAAAAAAAAAAGAAAGAAGACAAATAGAAACCTGAATAAGGAGGCGAGGAGAGTTGAGAATCCCAGCAGAGCCAGGAACATCGTAAATGATCGGAAGCACTATCCACGGAAATGGTGGGTAAAAAACATCTTAAAATTGGGTAAGCTCACTTCACAACCCAAGTATGTTCTTGCCTCTCACTCTCTTGCTCATTGTGATATCTCATACTACTGATTTTTTTGTGTAAGAATTTGATATATTTGTGATATTTTGGTAATTTTGTATGGTAATACGAATTTTTTATACTTTGGCCACTAGAATACTAGACTAGTTCACGCATGAACTACAGAATAATTCGCTCTCGCGCGCACATAAACATACACTTAGTTTCACACACACACACACACCCCCCCCCCCCCCCCCCCCACACACACACACACACACACACACACACACACACACACACACACACACATTATAACTAGAGTTCACACACTGCACGCATGAACACACACTTTCATACACTCATATTGCACATATAGTTCTACACACTCATACTGCACAAACAATTTCATAACATATATTGCATAACACACAGTTCACACAGTTTGAAACATTGCTCATGCATCATTTTACACACATTGAACACTACTCAGTACCAGATGTCAAGAGTTCTAATTTTTTTAACCTTAATTCGATACCGAAACCAAACAATTATATTATAACATCACGAATTTGAAATTCATTAAATTCTAACTCCATAGAATTAGAATTGAATCCAAACATACCCTAAGAGTTAAAGATAATTTTTAATCGATATTTGGGGGGTGGGGGGCAAAAATTCAAAAGTGCTGAAACATAAAAATGAATATTTTCCCAGGTCCTTCCTCCACTATATTGATTTGACCTAAATAATAGTGATCCAAATAAGGGTCCTAACTTAAAATGGACTTTAGGTCCATCACTAAAATATATTAAGGACCAGAGTTTTTTGGATTGGCCTGAATGAACGAATATAACTGGCTAGAAAAGGCTAGAATCAACAATGACTAACATATAAAATTTCAAATTAATTTGACTAGCCAATTTATAAATTCTTAAATTTTATGAGATAAATGTTCCTCATGGGTAATAAGGGTTATCTTAAAAGTGACCACAATACCTTCTGAAACTTTATCATTCCAATTGAATGGTAGTCAGAAGGAAAAAAAGAAGCAATCATATAAGTTCAGTAAGAAGGAATAACTAGCTACTAGACAATATGGGAAAAGAAATAATTATAGATCCAACACAGGAAACACAAAATCAAATTAAAAAAATAATAATAGAACACACTTGAGCATTTGGTCAAACACAAAACGTGCAAAATTTCATCTTCTCTTCTAGTGAGTTGAGCGAATACATAATACACATAAAAAAATGTAAAATCATTATTTGATAAATAGATTAATAGAATAATTCGTAGTTTCATCTTGTAATAACTTTCAAAACACACACACACACACACACACACACACACACACACACACAAAGAGAGAAATAGATTAAACCATTGCAACATAAATTGGTCGGGGGAATACGCTTTAACCTTTGCAACATGAATTGGTCTTTTATTTGTAATGGTTTTTAACCCTTACAAAATTTTAACTGATCGTTACAAATAGAAAAATAAATTCATTACAAAATAAATCCTCCGTTGTAGTGATTGCAATACTATTTTTGTGGAAATGATGTTAATATATGGGTTGCCTCATAATTTTTTGAAATAATTGATAATTGTGGTTTGGTAGACCTTGGGTTCACATGTAGTTGATTCACTTAGTCTAATCATAGAGATGGTGCAATGGGAATTTGAGCTAGAATTGAGATAATATTATGTTGTATTGGTTGGTTGGGTGCATTTAATTACTCCGTTATGTCCCAATTAAATAGGACAACCTCAATATACGCCTTTTAAATTCTTAAATTTTTAAGTGAAATGTGAATGATTCTAACAAATAGTCGGAGCCAACTGGGAACAACCTAGTCACGACAACTATAAATTATCATAATGTCTTTCAAAAATCATATTATTTTGAGGATTATATTTAGTAATGCTTTGCTAAAACAATTGTGACAATTGGAGATAAGTTTGATGCAACGTGTACATTTTTTAATGGTTTTATTTATGAAATCATTTTTTATAATAAATTTGGGTTTCAATGTCATAAGCCACATGTGTTGGATTTATATGATAATATATAATTCAAAAGCATATATTGATGTTTTTCCCATTTTCGTATTTGTTGTTCTATTAACTATTCGGTTCGAGAGATAGTTATCAAGAGCAAAACTAGTGTATTGAGTTTTGCATTGCATTAAGAAATTTTGTCCTGAATATTAGTTAGTTGGGTATTTTATGGGTTGTGGATGTTAATTAGTTTTGCATATATATATATATATATATATATATATATATATTGTGGATATTTTCTATTTTAAATAGAAAATATTTACGGTACAAGTGTTGATCTTGTACCAATATTACTCATTAGTACTTTCAAATTGATATATATATTTAGTTGTGAGATTTAAAGTTGAACGGTGGGTAATACAATAACTTTGGTGTTTAATTATTGTATTTATTTTGCTTGTGGTTGTAGTTAATTACTGGATGAAAAACATATCTCTATTGTACAATTGCAGGCTCATTTAATGACAGAACAATTTATATAAAAAAATATGACCTTTTATGTCAGTTTCTAAAAGAAGGCATAATCAAGATTATATTAAAATTTGTGATAAAAAATATGACCTTTTATAGGTTAGTAAACTGAGATAAATATGGCATGTCTACATTGTATTTTATTAGTGTTTATATTCAACTGTGATAAAATAACTTTTCTTTCATCATAGTTTTATGAACATTTATGTCACCCCTATTTATCATAGTTTTTGAAAATTCAAAAGCCGTGATGAAGGACTTTTTTCTTCTCGTGATGGTCCATGACCAATTTGAATTAAATTAATTGGTCACACTCATGGAACTTGACCCCTAGAATTCCCCCAAACCAGGTCACAGTCCAGAGTCATGGTTGTCATGGTTGAGGGTCACGACCCTAGATCGTGACCATATTTCACATATACTGGTCATGACATTAACAAATGGTCATAGTTTTGACCGTGAGCAACTTGGTGCCACTTTCCCTGCGAAACGAGTCATAGTCATGAACGGAGACCAACATGTGGTATTGATAACATAATATGGCCACATGTAACACCTCGTATTTTTTAGCAATTACTTTTGAGCATCTTTTAATTATACGTGTGCACTTAATTTAATTAGAAATGAGATATAATGAGAATTAAATCAATATTAATTAACAAGAAGCAAGAAATTAATTAATATTCATGGGAAAATATATTTACTAATGTGATAAGGAAATAAAATTATAACAAATGATATTACCTCGTAAGTGAGTAAAAATCGATGGGTTCGACGGGATCTCATTCGGGACACGCGTGTAAGATGGTGTTGAGAATGAGATGTAAAAAATATGCAAGGTGATGCAGATGGTTATTTCGTGTGCACCAATGATCCAGAATGGGTCGAGACAGTAAGAATTAGGTACCCGAGTATTAATTGGGTTTTGATGACTTTTTAGACTAAATGGGACCCATATAAGGGCATTTAGGTCATTTTGAACCTAACATTTAACCTAATTTCGGGATTTGGGTTATATTTACAGAAGGTGGATGGAGTGGGAAACCATTCCACCATACCATAAGAGTTAGGTTTGAGAGAAAAGAGAAAAGAGAAAAGAGAAGGAAGAACCAAAAAGGAAGAGAGAAGGATCATCCGGGAAGAGAATTGGGACAATTCGGAATCTAGAATCGTAACGTAAAGAGAATTTACAAGAAGAAATCAGAAATCCTACAATGTAAAGGCAAGTGTTTATATTGATTTGATACTTTATGTCATGTCAATAATTAATATTATAATTGGTGTAGGAACATGAAATTTGGGGATCGAATCCACGTGTAAAAATGGTATTTCGGGAATGAATGATAAATAGATAATTTTGATTATAATCCCATGATAAATATGAGATGAATCTTGTTAAAACATGGATTGATAGGAGGGTTTAATTCTGGGTTTGATTGAAGTTGAGGTTCATATTATTGATGGGAGGTTGAAGAAATTCGTCAAAAAATTTGGCTTTCTTCTCGGGGGAACTGTTGATGCAAAAAACTAGACTTGGCCTAATTGATTGATCACAGATAAATAAACAAAAACAAATAAGACAAAGAGATTTTTAAAGTGGTTCGGCTCAATGGGAAAGCCTACGTCCATTGTTATATATTGACTGCTTTGATTTGTTTTTGATCCCTTGCAATGAGGGTGATACAATGTATTTATAGACCAAGAGGGGTATTGAGAGTTATCATGTGAAATGATGGAATGCCTTTATTGGTTAGGCCTTTTCATCAATAAATAATGAGAATTAAATATACTATTTCTATCGTTTCACTAGTTACACAGGTTGTACGACTGTTGTCGCTTTGTTGGCTGTAGAGGCTGGATTTTTGGTAGTTGGTCGGTCTTCCTAGTTGCTCGGGCTTCCTTGTTAGTCGGGCTGCCCTATTGGTTGGGTTTCCTTATTGGTCAGGCTTTTGCATCATGCTTACTTGGATTTGAGCCACACTGGATGACATGTGTTGGTTTATAATTAGTCCACGTAGGATGGCAAATTTTGGTATCAACAGAAGCCCCCAATGTTTCATCATTTGCTACCTCTCATTTCTGATTCTGCCGTTGTGTTCTTTGATCTTTCGCGCGATCATTTTCTTTTGTCTTCAGTTCTTGATAAATCCTTAAAACTTTGTAAGAATTTTTCTTATTTTTTTCATCATGGTTTATTCTATCGAGCCACTTGATAAGTTCAGAATTGACTTTAACATTCCACCTTAGGTTGTATTAGAACATCCCCATTTTCCTTCTGATTTTTTCTCTCTTGTTGAGGGTCATTGGTTCCCTTCCATCTTTATTGGTGAATGTAGGTTCACGTTTCCTCCCAATACCTTGTGCCTGGAGTTAATAAATATTTTAACATTATTCCTGCAAGAGTGGATCCTAACTCATGGAGAGTAGTGAATGGAGTATATAGGTTAAATCAAATCTATGAAACCCATCTAGGGATTCTCGAAATAATGTTTTGTTATAAATGGGTAACTAGTGATACCACTTTTTATTTGAAAATTAGGGCAGTTAGTAAATCTTTAGTAGTTAACCTCCCTGATTCTAATAGGGATTATTTTGATTATGGGGTAGTTGTAAAAAATTGGCAACATGCCCCTTTAGTTAGAGGTGCTAAATATCAAGGACCTAGATGTCCACTCTATGGCCATGGAATAGGTTGTTTTATGTTTTAGTAATTTTTCCCTATTTATATTTGATAAAATGTCATACTGACTGTTATTTTATAAATTGAATTTGCAGTTGTCCAGGAAAAAAAATCCCCCCAATAGAGTGAAGTAAATTTAAAAGAATTGAAGTTTATCTAGGGGCTTCACAAGATAGTTGCTGAGGAGAACGCTAGGTGCGCCTCCTATTTACTTCAATACAAAAGCACCATTTTTTCCTTTTTTGCCAAACCTGCTGATTCTCCTATTCTGGTAATTGATCATGATCAAGTGGTTACTACTGATTCAGACACTCCTCTATCTGAAATCATGAAGAAGAGAAAGTTTCCTGACCTTCTCAGTGGTAGCACTCTTAGCTCCCAAGCACCTACTGAAGGAGCCAAGAAGAAAATAGGGGATGTTATGAAGCCCCTAGTTCCCAAATCCCATCCCCCAAAAACCCAACCCCAAAAGTCCCAGCCCCCAAAGAACCAACTCCCAAAGATGTTGTTCCTCAGACAGCTATTAGTCCTGGTTTGAGCAGGAAGTTGATTAAGTCTGGTACTCTTACAGACCACAGGGGGTGGATGCCATGCTGCCCCGGGGGAGGGTTTCTGAATTGGCTGCTCAGAGCCTTGCATAAGTAAGTGGTTTTTATTTTCTTAGTTTGGTTGCTTTTATATTTATCATATACTCATCATGATCTTCATCTCTTGCAATTATTGGTACACTTCAACAATATTCTAGAGAAGGATGATGCAATTAGGGCTTCTTCTTCAAACGAAGTGGATGAAGCCTTAGGTGGTCTGAGAAGTCTCTGCTCGAATCTTAGCAAGCCTTGGAGACTGAGAAGAGTAATTAGATAGATAAATTGAAGACATCCAAAAGTATTCGGCATACATCTAATGAGAATGCCCTTGAAGATGAGCACAGGGCCAAGGAAGCTAAACGTAAGGGGAAGGAGGCTGAGCGTAAGACAGAGGAATCTGAGTGCAGGGCTAATACTGCTAAAGAGCTTGTATCCTCTTTCAGATCTAAGAGAAAGTCTGCTGTGAAGTTGTCCTTCAGTGCTGGTTGGGACAAAGGCTGGAACAAAGCCATTTCTTCTACCTCTGCTCAGATTCAGTATGCAAAACAAAAATGCTCCAGAGATGGTTGGGTTGCTTCCCTTTAGGAGTTGAACACACCTGAAGGCTCTGAAATTTTTTAGAGATATATTCATAGTCCTCCTCTAGTCATTGAGGACGAGGTTGAAAATAAATCTAGTTCTCGAGAGTCTTCTCTAGTGGTTGAATCTGTTTCCAATCAACCTAAAAGTACATAATCCTTTCTTCCTCCAGTCGAGTAAAAAAATCAACTCCAGCCTGTAGTACCTTCTTCTGAGCAGGATAATAATATTAAGAATGATAGGGAGAAGGTGTAAAGTTGTTCGGCGTTTGACCTTTTTTCTTTTTTGTTTCTTTTTCTTCACTTTATTATACTTTAGCTCGTTGTTATTAATAAAAGAACCTTTTGTTTCTTTTTTTCTCTTGTTGATTATACATGTTCTCCATTCTTATTGTTGATTGGTGGAAATTTCTTTCTGCTAGTTTATAGCGAAGATGGAACAACTGTCTTCCAATGATACTGAGCTACTGAGGAAGTGCAATGCTTTTTTCAAATTTGTTCATACGGACTTGTCTGAAGAAGAAATTATTCAGTTGCTCGGTGATGATGTATCAGAGCAGGCTAATGAAGCCTACAAGTATTTGAAGTACTTACTTGATCGGGCGGTCGCAAATAATGTTGCCTACTATGAGATGATACAAGAACTTCAAGAAAAGTATAAAGAATCTACTAAGCTGTTGCATCAGAGCCATGAGAAGATATATCGAAGGTTAAGTGTAGGTCAGGACTTTGATAAATTTATCTTTATTTATAATAAAAATGAATTTTTCTTTAGATTCAAGTTAAAGAAACTATAAATCTTGCCAAACTCCTGGAAGTGGAGAATAATAATTTAAGGAATGAAGTGAATCTTTTGAAGTCTGCCTCTGGAGATGTTATTGCCACTACTGATGAAGGTTACTCCTTTTTAGAGGCTGAGAATACAACATTAAGAGATGAGTTGGAAGACTTAAAAAAGATTAAGCCTGCAATTCCTCCCAAGTAAGAAATAAGCCTGAACAAGGAACCACATAAGAGGTTAAGACTCAACATGCCCTTGCCAATCAAGTCGCGCAATTAAAAGCTAAAGATCGAGCTATTGCTGAGATGTTCTAGAAGCATCAGACCTTGTCTAAATAATTATCGAGTCAATCTTCCCAATTACAGGTTAAGGATAGTGTACTGAAGAAGCTGCAGTCGCATGTTGATAAATTAACCATTCAATTCTATAAGCAACCAAGAGAAGTTTGGATGGATGGGTATAGTAAAGCTCTGGGGAATCTTGATGATAGACTTCAAGAGGGTAAGAATGATTCCTATAAATTGGGCTGGATGAGTTCTTTAACCGTGATAAAGGTGGATCGGAACAACTCTTTGTGGGATTGGTATGATCTGAGCCTGCTGCAGCTTGATAATCCTCCATTCAAGTTAGATGTTAAATGGATTCCTGTTGATCGTATTCCTTTGTGTTTGATTTACTTAGGAGATTATAAGATACATGATGAACTAGAGATCGTTCGACCTCCTCATCTGCTTGATCATCCTAGTAGCAGCAACACCAGGATGCTCTAAAATTTTAACTTTATCAACTTTTCTTATACATTGGATGATCCTCCAGCTAGCATGGATCCTGTTTCTAAGGCTGAAGCAAAACGTCTTGTAGAATAAGGCTTTGTATTCTGTTTCTACATGTTTAAGCAATAATATGTAATTTAATGAAAAGCTTATTTTATGAATGGATCAAATTTTAGGCAATCTCTGCATATATCAATGTTCACCTTAGTCTTTGACTATGACTGGATCAATTTTTAGTTAATCTTTAGTTTTCATTGCTTCTATTGATATCCTTAGGATTATCCTAAGTATCATACTAATTACCAATGCTTCACCATGGTTCAAGTAATGTACCTAATTTTTTAGGTAATTGCATTAGTTATCTTGGTTCCTAGCCACAAGTGGAACATTTGTCCATCTTTTAGCCTCGTTTAGATGAAAATTATTCATTCGAGTCTTCATTAACCAAGCATTTGGGACTTACAATTTTATCTTGCGTGGTTTTTTATGTATTTAACAACCAACTTTATTGTGCCTTTATTGATACCAAGCAACATTGTTAGTGGTTTATGCTGACAACCAACATTGTTGGAGTCTTCATCGATACCGACCAACATTGTTTGTGGATTTTATTGTCGACCAACATTGTTTGTGGATTTTATTGATGCTGACCAACATTGTTGGTGGCCTTTATTGATACCGACCAACTTTGTTAGTGGCCTTTATTGATTCCGACCAACATTTTTGGTGGTTTACATTGATATCGACCAGCATTGTTAGTGGTTTATGTTGATAACCAACATTATTGGTGCCTTTATTGATACCAACCAACATTGTTAGTGGTCAACATTGTAGGTGTCTTTATCGAAACTGACCAAAATGACTACATCACTAATAATACTTCCTCAGGTGTTCTGCATTCCAGGGATTCTTGAATTCTTCACCTTCCAAAGTCTCAATTCGGTATGTGCCTGGTTTGACGATTGCGGTGATACGATAAGGCCCGTGCCAATTGACTTTAAGCTTATTATTCTTCTGAATCACCTTCTTTAAAACATAATCACCTTATTTTAAGTTGTTCAATCATACCGTCCTATTGTAGAAATGTGCGGTCCATTATTAGTAAGCTGCATTGCTTAATATTGCATCTTCATGTACCTCTTCCAGCATGTCTAAGTCTAGCCTTCTCATCAAATCACTGATTGGGGTATTAAAGTTAAGAACTCTATGCATAGGTAAACCTAGCTCGATAGGAATTACGACTTCAGTACCGAATGCTAACATGTAGGGAGTTTCTCCAGTAGATCTTCTGGGGGTTGTTTGGTAAGCCCACAAGACAGAACGAAGTTCATTGATCCAATTCCCTTTAGCGCTTTCCAACCTTTTTTTCAATCCATTCAATAAAGTTCTATTGGTTACGTATGTTTGGCCATTGCTTTGAGGATGGCCAGGAGCAGAGTGGATGTTTAAGACATTGGATTGAACGCAATAGTCGACAAATTCATCGTTATCAAATTAGGTTCCATGATTAGTTATAAAAGCGTAGGGCAAACCATAACTACGTATGATATTTTTCAAAATAAAATGACAAACATTGTCATAGGATATATCGATAAATCGTTAAGTTTCCACCCATTTAGTAAAGTAATTAACAGCTACAACCAGGTAGTTGAATCTTTCTCGGGTGGTCGACAGAGGCTCGACGACGTCAATTCCCCACATAACAAAGGGCCAAGGTGAAGTGATTGGTGTTAGAAGAGCTTGTGGAGTCTTGCGTATGCTGGAAAACCTCTAGCACTTGTCACACTTCTTGGCAAAAGCTTCACAATCTGCTCGCATAGTTGGCCGGTAGTACTCCTGTGTGTGGATTCTTAGCAATAATATTCTTCCCGCTACATGGGGTCCATACGATCCTTCATTAACTTCTTAAATTAAATCTTTCACTTCAGATGGATGCACACACCGTTGTAGACCAATAGTTAATACTCTTTTATATAATACACCACCTTCTAGCACATATCTCGCGGCTTTGTATTTTCGTTTCTTAGCTTCAAATAGGTCGGATAGAAGAATCCCTTATTCAATATATGCTCTTATGGGATCCATCCAAAATGCCCCATATTAGCTGCAATAAAATTTACCATCAGATCTTCATCAACGCTCCTATTAGTAAGTAGCTCAATAGGAATAGTTCTTCGCAGCTCAGTTCTGGTTGCTAAAGCTAGCCGAGAAAGTGTGTCTGCTCGGGAATTTTCCCATTTTAGAATTCTGATTATCTGGATAACTAGAAATGTGGAAATTATCTCCAAAGCTTTGGCTAAGTATCTGGTCATCAGTTCTCCTTTAGCTGTATATAAGTTCAACACCTGATTTACCACCAACTGTGAGTCACTATATAGCACAACTTACTCGGCTTAAATCCCTTGTTGCTTGGGGACCTCTAGGAAAGTGAATTCTGTAATAAAGTCTGCCACATCTTTGCCATTTAAAGTCATCCTTGGTTCTATACAAGGTTATATTCCCCTAACTCCACAACCCAATACATCAATCTCTCGAATTTCTCTGGATTATGCAAACCTTGCCTTAGTGGCATGTCAGTGTATACCACTATGGTGTGAGCTTGAAAATATGGCTTCATTTGTCTACTGGCCTAAATTAAGGATAATGCTAATTTCTCCAGTTCGGGATATTTGACTTATACTCCTCGAAAAGCTTTTCTAGTCTAATAAATTGGCTTTTGAACTCCATTCTCATCCCTGATCAAGGCAGAGCTAATAGTTGATTTAGATACAGTCAGATATAAATACATCTTTTCTCCCAACAGTGGTCGGCAGAGTAGTGGTGGTGTTCCCAAGTAGTTCTTCAATTCCAAGAAGGATTTTCACATTCATCGTTCCATTTCAAGATTTTTCTGAGTACCTTAAATAATGGCAAACACATGTCCATTATTCGGGACATAAATCTGTTGAGTGCTGCTACGCGCCCTGTTAGACTTTGAATATCCTTTTTATAGGTCGGGGATTGCATTTCGATCAAAGCTTTAATTTTATTTAGATTAGCTTCAATACCCCTTTGATTTGTTATATACCCAAGGAACATTACCTCTTGAAGTCCAAAGATGCATTTAGTCAGATTTAACTTCATCTGGTGCTTTTCCAATTGATGAAACGTCTGGCTAAGGTCGATAATATGATCAACAAATTTTTTTCTCTTATTCAACATATTATCAACATACACCTCCATGTTCTTACCTATCTGTAACTCAAATACTTTGCTTACCAGTCTCTGATAAGTGGCACCTGTATTTTTTAGACCAAATGACATAACATTATAGCAATACATTCCTCGGGGGGGTAATAAAGGAAGTACTTTCTCTGTCTTCTGGCTTCATTTTGATCTGGTTATAACCAGAATATGCATCCATGAAACTCAGCAGCTCATGCCCCGAAGTAGCATCCACCAGTTGATCAATTCGTGGCAAAGTAAAATGATCCTTTGGGCACCCTTTGTTGAAGTCAGTAAAATCCACACACATCCTCTATTTATTCTCTTTCTTCTTGACCATAATTACATTGGCCAACTAGTCCGAGTACTTCACATCTTCAATAAAGGAAGCTTTTTGAAGCTTCTCCACTTCTTCTTGTATAGCCTGGTTCTTCTCCGGACTGAAAACTCTTCTTCGTTGCTTGATATGTTTACCTTCCTTATTCACAGTAAGCTCATGGCATATAAATTTTGGGTCTATACTAGGCATATCTTCATGGCTCCTTGCGAACACCTGCTTTTTTTGTCTCAAGAAGGCCACCAACTCCTATTTAAGAACCGATTTCAATGACGCTCCTATTTGAGTAGTTCATTCTGGTTTATTATTGTCCAGAACAATGCTTTCTTTTGCCTCCATCACTTGGCCTTTTATGAGCTCAGATTCCTCTCTTGGATCTAAGGTTTTAACCTCAAATTCGTTGTTCGGCTCAGACATATCCAGTTGATAGGTGGTGGTTTTTTTCTTTACTTCTAACTTAACAGATGAATAGTAGCATTCCCAAGATAATTTTTGATCTCTTTTTACTACTCCCACTCTGAAGTTGGTCGAGAATTTCAGGCATTGATGAATAGTAGAAGGTATAGCTTCAAACTTATTTAGTCCCACTCTTCCCATGATCATGTTATAGGTAGAATGAATATTTTGGTCCATCACAAAGAATCTCACTTTATCTGTCCTGCTTGCTGGCCATATTCCAATCAACATATCTATCTTTATTATTCCCAATGGAAATACTTTCTCGCCAGAGAATCCAATAAGTGGTCTGTGGTAAGGCTCCAATTGGCTGAGTTTCAAACCCAGAATATCAAAACAGGGATAAAATATGATGTCTGTCGAAATGCTGTTATCCACTAATGTTCTTTCTACCAGTACTTCTTTCATCCTGGCTATAATCACTAAAGGGTCATCATGATGATACAACACTTTGAATAGATCGTTCTTGAAAAGTTAATTAAGAGCTTATCCTTATTAACTTTCCTTAGTCGGTCTTCCTCGATGAGGTTGATTCGCTGGATGTAGGAATAATCTTGAGCCTCATTGAGGTAAGCTTTCCTTTCAGCTATATGATCTCCTCCTCCTGCATCTCCACCTGTAATCATATGGATATCAAAGGATCCAAAACTGAGTGTGAATACCTCGCGTTCAAGTTATCTAGGCTTCTTATCGAGATCAAGATCGTCTTTTGGATAATTGTCATGGTTCCTCTTCTTATCTTCTCTAGGATTAACAACTGATTTAGATCTTTGTCGACCTCTACTTCCAGTTCTTCCACCAGCCTGCCGATCAACAAATCAATCCAATTTTCCTCTTTGGATGAGTTCTTCTATCTCATTCTGGAGAGCAATGCACCAGTTGGTCGTATGACCATAATCTTTGTGAAACTCGCAATTCTTGGACTTATACCTCTTATCATCAGGTGACCTTAACTTTTCAGGCCAACTGAAATCATTGTTGTGCTTGATTTCCTCCAACACATGATGTATATCCACCATTAAGGGAGTGTAATTAGTGAATTTTCTGAGAGGATCTAGGATTTCTTTTACTTTCAAATTCTTGCACTCATTCTGATTCTTATAATCCTTCTTATCTGACTTTACTTTTATCTTGGCTTCCACCATTGCTTTTGAATTCTTTTTAGCAGTCATGGCTTCCTCGATGTTCATAATCTTCGCTGCTTTGGCCATTAATTTTGTCATAATCTTCGGGGGATCTTTCTCTAAAGTATAATATAGTTTATCGGGGAGCAAACCTCTCATGAGGGCAGTGATTGAAGTCTTCTCTTTGTAATTAATGACTTACAATTTCTCGTTATTGAAATGAGTGATGTAATCCCTAGTACTTTCTCCTACCTTCTGTCTCACACTAAGAAAATGAGCTACTCACTTCACTGGTTTTACTCCAAAGAAAAAATTACCAATGAATAACTCTGCGAGTTGTTGGAAGCAAGAAATTTACCCCCAAGGAAGACTATTATACCAGATTTGAGCAGATCCAATGATTGTTTTTGAAAAGTCCCTACACCTCATCTCATCAGGAACAACATAGCTATCATCCGCTACTTGGTCTTGTTTTATATGAAGAACTGGATCAGTCTTCCTATCATACTTGGGAGTGACCACTAGAGATTTTAACTTGGTCGTCGTAGGGAAATCTACGATGGTTTGCACAAAGGGGAACACCTTAATAAAACTTCTCTGGAGGGAATTCTTGGCCTTGGCCATTTCTACCAGCCTGTCTTCCAAATGCTAAATGGAACCTTTCCAAGCATCATTGCCAGTACCAGATCTATGGGTGGCGACTTTTTTATGTCAACCAACAAATCATGCTGAGCTGTCTTCTTTCAAATATTCTCTTTGACTGGACTAATCAGTTCTTCCGGTGTTCAATTTGGATTGGGTTGAACCTTACCTTCGATCGCTTGGTCGTCGAGTATTTTTCAACGCATTCCGTAGGGAATTTCCCTAGGGTCCCAAATGCTAAAAAAGAGAGGCCCTACTTAGCCTTTCTAAGGCACTCAATCTTTATGGGATGAGGGACTATCCATCAGAGGAATTAGTAATCCTGATAGAAGAAGTTACTCCAGGAAGGTACGAAGGATCTCTTGAAGTTCTGGAACGGCTATGTGATAAGTCGTTCCAACTTTATGGACGACCCCATACTTTTTCATTAGCTTTTCCATTGGCCTATGCAGAAATGAGAGCCATTATCACTGATGATAGCTTTAGGAGCTCCGAAGCGAGAAAATATGTTTTCTTATACGAATTTTATCATCACCTTGTTGTCATTCATCCTTGCAGCTATTGCCTCTACCCATTTTGAGACGTAGTCTACTGCGACGAGGATGTATAAAAAGCCAAAAGAGGGTGGAAAAGGTCCCATGAAGTCAATTCCCCGACAATCAAACAACTCTATGACAACTATGGGGGTTAATGGCATTATGTCACGACGAGTAATAACTCCCATTGTTTGGCATCTATCACACGATTTATAATAACTATTCACATCCCGGAAGATTGTTTGCCAAAAGAGACCGCTTTGCAGGATTTTATCAGTCGTTTTGTTTTTGGAGAAATGACCTCCATATGCTTCCATATGACAAAATCGGATTTCTCCTTGTATTTCTTCATCAGGTACACATTTTTGGATGATTTGATTGGCGCAATACTTGAACAAATAAAGATAATCATAAAAGAACATGCGAGACCAAGTAATAAACTTTTTTCTCTTTTGCAGAGTCCAATTGGAGGGAATGTCCCCCGTGCCAAGGTAATTCACTATATCCGCAAACCAGGGAAGAGGAGCAGTAGCAAATAGATTCTCATCCAGAAAATGCTCGTCTATGGGAATTGGATCAATAGGTACATCGGACGATAGTCGTGATAAATGGTCGACAACGACATTTTCTACTCCTTTCTTGTCTTGGATTGAGAGATTAAACTCTTGTAGGAGTAGGATCCACCTAATTAGGGATTTTTTTCATCTTTCTTGGTCAAAAGATATTTGAGTGCCGAGTGATCAGTGAAGCAAATGTTGGGCGACCCAACAATGTAAGAGCGTAATTTGTCGAGAGAAAAAACAACTGCTAGTAAGTCTTTCTCCGTAGTGGAGTAATTAAGCTGGGGGTTGGATAATGTCCTACTAGCATAGTAAATAACATGAGCTTTCTTATTTTTCCTTTATTCTAAAACAACCCTAATCGCGTAATCACTTACATCACACATAAGCTCGAATGGAAGTGACCAATCGGTAGCTTGCATGATAGGAGCAGAAATTAGCATGCTTTTTAATTTATCAAAATCTTATTGACATGTGTTATTCCATTCAAACGGAGTGTCCTTCATAAGAAGATTACTCAAGGGTCTAGCGAGGGCGTTAAAGTCCTTGATAAATCTCCTGCAAAAATCCAACATGGCCTAGAAAGGACCTCACATCTTTCAATGATTTTGGTGGGGGTAGCTCAGCTATTACTTCAATTTTTTCTCGATCAACCTCAATTCCCCTAGATGAGACTCTGTGGCCCAGAACTAAGCCCTCAGTGACCATAAAGTGTCATTTTTCCCAATTGAGGACTAAGTCTTTTTCCACACACCGGAATAAAACTTTTTCAAGATTAGCTAAACATTGGTCGAAAGAGGGGCCGAAAACACTGAAATCGTCCATAAACACCTCAAGACCTTTTTCTATCATGTCACTAAAGAGACTCAACATGCACCTTTGAAAAGTCGTGGGCGCATTACATAGTTAAAATAACATACATTTGTAAGAAAACGTGCCAAACGGACATGTAAAATTCGTCTTTTCCTGATCAAGTATATCCACTTCAATTTGATTATACCCAGAATACCCATCTAGAAAATAATAGTGAGGATGGACCGCTACTCGTTCAATCACTTGGTCGATAAAAGGCAAGGGAAAATGGTATTTTCTTATTCCAGCATTGAGCTTTCGATAATCAAGGCAAACACGCCACCCATTGGTGGTGCGTTGAGGTATTAATTCTCCCTTAGTATTTTCAACCACAGTCATATCCGACTTCTTCGGAACGACCTGAATTGGGCTCACCCATTTACTATCGAAAATGGGATATAAAATCCCAACATCTAACAATTTGATGATTTTCGCTCGAACTACATCTTTGATGGTTGGGTTCAGTCGCCTTTGCATTTCTCTCGAGGGCTTCACCTCCTCCTCGAGGTGGATTTTATGGGAACAAATCAACGGACTTATACCTTTCAAATCTGCTATTGTTGAGCTAAAAGCATTTTTATGCTTCCGCAAAACATTCAACAACTTGCCCTCTTGCTCTTTTTTAAAACTAGAAGAGACAACAACAGGAAACGTATCATCTTCACCTCCTCCTCGAGGTGGATTTTATGGGTACAAATCAACGGACTTATACCTTTTAAATCTGCTATTGTCCAACCAAAAGCATTTTTATGCTTCCGTAAAACATTCAACAACTCACCCTCTTGCTCTTTTTTAAAACTAGAAGAGATAACAACAGGAAATATATCATCTTCTCCTAGAAAAGCATATTTTACATGAGAGGGTAGTTTCATTAACTCAAGACTAGTAAATCTATCTTCAGAGGGGATCATGCGTGATTCCCGCGAGGGTAATTCCTCAAATCTAGAAATCCAGTCAACATCTTTCAACTTCTCAAAAGTCACTTCATCTTGCAACAAGACTCTCAACTCCTCCACTTCACGCTCATACTCAGTATAGGAACTCTCGCTCTCAAAATCTTGCACTAAAAAAACTTCAAGCGCATCCCCACCTATGATCTTCTCAACATGCTCCTCCGCTACCTCTTCAATAAGATCAACCGCATGAATTTCATCCTCATCACCCATTTGGTTAACAACATTGAAAATGCTGGTCTCGAGGGTCATGTTTCCAAAAGTGAGTTGCATTTGGCCATTCTGTGTGTTGATCAAAGCATTATCAGTAGCTAAAAATGGACGGCCTAAAATTATGGGAACATGATTACTAGAATGGGGGGAAGGCTCCGTGTCCCAAATGACAAAGTCTACAGGGAAGTATAATGTGTCCACTTGAACAATCACGTCGTCCATAATCCCTCGAGGTACTTTCACTGTTCGATCTGCTAACTGTAGAGTGATTCGGGTAGGTTTAAGATCACCTAAGTCGAGCAAGCTGCTTATAGATAGAGTATGGAAGGATATTCACACTCGTACCTAAGTCCTGCAAGGCTTTTTCAACTATACGCTCTCCAATAACACACGAGATTGTAGGTTCACCAGGATCTTTTAATTTTGGTGGAAGATCATTAAGAAAGACTGAGCTTACATTTTGTGCCAAAAAGACGTTCTTCTTCACCTTAAGCCGTCGTTTAATAGTCAAAAGATCTTTGATGACTTTGGCATAGGCAGGAATTTATTGGATAGCATCCAGAAATGGAAAGTTCAACTTTACTTGCTTCAGAACATCTAACACTTCAGTATGCGAGGCTCCGTTTTTGGGTGGTGCCAAGCGTTGAGGAAATGGAGCAGCAGTGGGCAGTTTTACTTTAACTTCAGGCTCACCTACTTCATCCTTATCATCCATATGCAATGGGGTCTCCTAATACTCTGAAACTTCTTTAACTTTAGATTCTTTGGGAGGTGGTGGAGCTAGATCAATTACGCGACCACTTCGCAGGGTCGTGACAACTTGACATTACTCTGGTGAATCCGATGATGTAGAGCTAACCGTAGTTTGCCCTTGGGGAGGTCTTTGGCCTTGAGCTGGGAATTTACCCTTCTCCTGAGTATTCAATGCAGATTGCAACCTAGAGATGTTAGTATGAATTTTCGTGAACATTCGATCATACTTAGCATTGTTCTCCTTTTGAGATTGGATGAGTTGATTCAAATTATCCTCAAGAGATCTCCTAGATGGATTAACATATGGACCAGGAGATGGTACTTGCATAGGGGTTTGCATCGTAGGAGGCATTTGCTAAAATTGAGGAGGGGGTGGAGTCAAAGCAACATGTGAATTAGGAGTAATCCCACTTTGTGGTTGTCCATAGTTGAAACCAGGATGATTCCTCCAAGATTGATTGTATGCATTCCCCTAAGGTACATTAAAATTTCCTCGAAATCCTCCTATAACTTCTACTTTCTCAGTGTACATTGCTTTGTAGGCAGGTATTGTAGAACATCCTTTGGTATAATGGCCAGCTTCACAAATGGCACATACTTTCTCCTTTTCAGCTTAGATGGGTCCGACAAATTCTCTCAATCGCACCTCAAGTATGTCTCTAATTTTTTTTTTCCAATTGGTCAAATCGGTGATCTAACAAAGTGTCTTTGTCCAAGTGATAAATACCGAATGCAGCAGGCGAGTTGGACACTTGTCGATTTTTGTTTTGGCTATTTGGGGTCGAAAACATCCCATGCTTGCGTAGTCTCTGCTACATATTTCAGATGAGCCTCAGCATCGCTTGAGTCTAGCTCCCAAAATGTCTTTCACATATTATCTGTACGAGTTATTTAGATGCTATAGTAAGCCCTTGATGGAAGAATGAAATGAGATGATGTTTTTCTAACCCATGATGTGGGCAAGCGCTAACTAACTCCTGAAAATGTTCCCAACACTTGTCGAAAGCTTCATTCTCATTTTGGCGAAAAGCTTGGATTTGGACTTTGACAGATTTGGTTTTGTGCTGTGGAAAGAACTTGGAGAGAAACTTAGTCTGCATATCTCTCCAGGATAAAACAGAATTCGGAGGGAGTGATCATAGCCAGGTCTTAGCTTTATCCTTTAAGGAAAAATGGAAGAGATTTAACCAGATAACATCTTGTGGGCAGGTTTGATCACCAAACGTCTCACATGCTTCTTCGAATTCTCTAATATGGAGATAAGGCTTTTTCGAATCCATACCATGGAATGTAGGAAGAATTTGAATCATCCCATTACGAAAGTGGAACTAACCGACATTATAAGGAAGTAAAATGAAACCAGGGGTGACAGTTCATTCAGGAAATAAGAGATCTTTCATGGGAAGATATGGTAACTCCTCTTCCTCTCCAGCACCAACACCAACACTACCGTGCACAGACATATTGCTACCAAATGATTCAGAACCCTCACTCAGTGTTTGACTCAACGTGTGACTTGTGATTGAATTTTGAGGTAAAGGAGGTGAAACCCAAAAGTGTGGAGAGTCGATGGTATGAGAATTTTCAGAATTAGCTTCAGCAATGGGATTTTCCTGAACTTGGGTTGAAAAGGGATTTTGCATATAATCTTATGAGAGATGAGATGATTTTTTTTAGAGAAACAAATTAGGATTAATTCCACTTTTCTAAGTATCACCAATTTACTCTAATCCCCGACAATGGAGCTAAAAACTTGACGCAACCACAAATGTGTCTAAAGTGCGTTCTTTATAGGCTCAAGTGCAAGCCTATCGCGTTAGTAATAATCCGATAAGTCGGGATCGCCTCCACAGGGAACAGAAATTGGCAGCTCTGAATAACGTAGGAAAAGCTTATTTAATCTTCAATTGATTCCTCAAAAGAAAAGAAAAGATGATGAGTGATGGTTTGTAATTTCCAATTGGTGATGAAATAAAAATTTAGAATGAACTACGTGCACAAAAACAACTAAGAATTGTAAAGAGAATAGATATGAGTATGAGAGGAAATAGGTTGGAATACATTCCCCCAATCCCTAGTAGTTTACCGTGTAGAATACTAGAATTTTAAATTAAAATCTTAACTGAATCCAGTCTTTATAGATCCTAAGCATTACATATATGAGGGAACTAGCCCCAATCATATGAAATCAAAGGTAAATATAAAGCGGTGTAGAACAATTACACTTGCATAGTATTCTTAAACATCCGAAGTACCTAGGGCAAGAGTGATTAAAATATCTACTATGTTCGTATAATTTTCCTACACAATTTGGTCAATTTTTAATTTAAACTCTATTTTCTACATGGGTAATTTATCTCAGGATGGGTTCATGCATCCCAACCCTTGAAAATTTAGCTATACATGGTTTTGTTAGATTAAAACATAACTATAACTATGCATGGAATCATAGATTTAAGAAATATAGCTTCAAAAGAGAATTGCAAAACAATTGAGAATCGAATTAAAAATAAAATAGAGAAACAAATAAGAGAATTGAAATTGATACTTGGATTGAAGAATGAAATTTGTAACCACAACTTGGAAAGAGAATTGAACTTGAATCTTGAATACTCCTTTTCTTCAAACATACAAACTAGGGTTTCTAAAATATGAAATTATCTGTCCAAAAAGAACTCTCTCTCTTCCCCCCTTCATTACTCTAGGGATTGGATTTTTAGATTACCCAAATATGAATTTTTTACTTCCTATCCACGTTTTACAACTAATAAAAAGTAATTATACAAGAAATTTCAAGAGTTGAACTCTTCAGCTTCCAGAATTAATTTCAACTTTGGCTTTTTGTCTCCAACTTTAAATAGACATAACTTCTTCACCGTAGCTCGGATTGGGGTACCGTTTTTTCCAATGTTCTTGTAATTTAGAGCTCTTAAACTTTCTAGTTTTTTGACCTCCAAAATATGGCTGTAAAATTACGAAAATTCCCTTGAACTCCCCATCTCTTGCTTTCTTTCATTATTTTGCGTATTCTTTCGCACTAATTTGCGTGAAATACCGGTAAAATATATAAGAGATACATAAAATATGACATACTTGCCAAAAAGGGTTAGTAGCATAAATATAAGACAAATTCAAGCTATTTACAATGCACGGGAGCATAAAAATATCGAAATGAAGGGGATAAATGTGAAGAATTTATGCCTAATCACTATGCCCAACACTCATTATTGGCGGTGGTGACATATTCCTTTGATAAAATTGAGTAGGGACTCCGGTTTGTAGAGTTTGGGCCAACTGTTGTATAATATCCTGCATAGCCTCTTAACCCTTGGCCAAGCTAGCCAAAATTCGTGTTAAATCATTGTTATTTGGAGGGACAGAGGGAATAGGCAGAATTCCCTCGTTTCTAGTGCTTGATTCAGGAATTTCATCCATGGATGATAAATGAGTGAAAAAGTTTAGTAATACGTTCCCACAGATGGCGCCAATCTGTTGATGCATAAAACTAGACTAGGCCTAATTGATTAATCACAGATAAATAAACAAAAACAAATAAGACAAAGAGATGTTTAAAGTGGTTTGGATCAATGGGAGAGCCTACATCCACTGTTATGTATTGACTGCTTTGATTTATTTTCGGTCCCTTACAATGAGGGTGATACAATGTATTTATAGCCCAAGAGGGATACTGATAGTTATCATGTGAAAGGATGGAATGCCTTTATTTGTTAGGACTTTTTATCAATACATAATGAGAATTAAATATACTATTGCTGTCGCTTCACTGGTTACACTGGTTATATAACTACTATCGCTTCGTTGGCGGTACAGGCTAGATTTTCGCGCAGTTGGTCGGTCTTCCCAATTCCTCGAGCTTCCTTATTGGTCGGGCTTTTGCATCATGCTGACTTGGATTTGAGCCACACTGGATGACATGTGTTGATTTATAATTGGTCCACGTAGGATGGTAAATTTTGGTATCAACAGGAACCGAATTTGTTCACCGAGCAAGGGCAAATGAGTTCGAGTAGCCTTACGAACCAGTTTGTGGGTAGGGCTGGCCCAATCTTTGTTGGTTGTATTTCGCGTATCGTTGAGAGTTCGTCTTGGTTTAAGAAGTTCTCTAGGTGATTTAGGACTTCGGGGAATGCTTAGGGGAGACTATAACCTACAAAGGGTTAGACGGGAAATAAATTTGGATATAGGAATACGAGTATTTTAGGGTGAATGACACTCGGGAGATAATTAATGAAATCAGTTTGGGATTTCGGAGAGAGTTATGCTACGGACTAGAGTTTGATGTTTATAAATTTATTATAAATAAGTAAATACTTGCATATTCGGGAGTCGAGAATTATTGGCTAGTACTACGAGTGATTTATGCACGTTTAGCCGGTTATATATATATATATATATATATATATATTGTGAGAGGGATAGTATATATATGTGGATATATTTGTGTGATTGATATATGTGAACATACCTACTCTATGGATGCTATCATTGGGGGTTATACTGGAGGGAGGCCCACCAAAACGTGGACTAGAAGGTGTTAAGTCGATTCCCTAGGACATAGGACAGTTACATAACCACTATATGTGAGTTTAGAGCCTAATGGAGGTAATGTGGTATGGTTACGACACATGGATGTATGTCTATGACCGCATCCAGTTATGTGTTTACGATTTGGGTTCGGGGGTGAGATTCTGACCCGGTGGCCCAGGATTGGTACGTGATGTACCTGAAGCCTGATAGCATGCCAGGGAATGCATCCACGAGGTCTCAACTCTGGGGATGTGATTATACATATATATCGAGTGAATATATGTATATTTACAGAATGTGAGATGTATATACATATATAAGAGTGTTATATGTCTATGTGTGAATCAAACGAATGTGTGAACATTAAAATTGTAACTAGTGTAAAGTTATGTGAATAAGTTAATGATAAGATTATAATTGAGAATTATAGTGATATATCTTACGTGATAGCTCATTGAGAATTAAAGTAAAGTAAAATACATGTAGCGCAATATGGCTAGAAGTGTAGCATGTGGGTTAACCTAAATGATGGTATTATTTTAGCATGGTAGCATAACTAGGGTGTTAACACACATGCATTAGGTGCACACTATAGATGAGGTGTAAGGATTATCTCACGTGAGTGGAACACCAATTTAAATATGATTGATTATACTGCATGTGTATGATTGAATTTTAAATACTTGCAAAATATTTTCAAATGGTTTTGGGCTCTGACCTGTATAAAAAATCTTTTTAAAAACCTTCTAGGTGCCCAGCCACAAAGATGCCAGTCATAGCTATCTTTCTGGTCAAATGATACTGCAGCAGTTTTGGATGACTGCAGGCCGTGACTAAATGCATCTATCCTTACTTTCTTGATAGGATTTCATTCCAGTTATCTATTGAGGGCTTGCCGCCCATTATTTGATAGTCTTTACTTTATGTAGATTTTACTTTATTCCATTTTCAGTTGAATTATTGTATTGGGATTTACTGAGAGTTTTTTGGTTAATTTATTTATCTTTTCTCTCAGTATTTATTTCATTCGTCTGGTTAATGTGTATTTATATTATTTGAAATTATTTGTTGTATGATTGAAAGTTTTATTAAGGCTAGTTCAGAAGTTTTTAAAATTTATCATCGGGCTTAATAGGATATTAGTAATTAATTTGGTTTCGACAATGATGCTAAGAATGAGCCAGTCTGAGATTTTTATTTTATTTTGGTAGAGAGTTCGACACCCATTATTTAAATAGGCGGGTTGTCACAGATGGTATCAGAGCATCAGGTTCTAGTGTCCATAGGATCTGTGTGACTTATTACGTTTCTAGCGTAGCGTCCTTTGATATAAGGCTCTATTATTAGGACTGTTGTATTCATATTTATGCATTTACGTTCTTTTTCTATTATGATATATATTACTTATGATCTCATACAAATTTTTTCTGATTTTAGATGTCACCCAGGAGAGGACGACCAGCCAGGGCTGATGGAGCAGAGGCTTAACAGGAGCCGCAGGTGCCACAGGGGACAGTGACGGCTATGATGTGGCCACTATAGTTGCTCAGGTGGTTACGCTGCCATGTCCTCTATGGCACAACAATTTCTACATACCTAGACCCAGAAATCGGTGGCACTGGTTATCTAGGCCCATCCAGGATCATTGGTGTGGGAAAGAGTTCGGGAGACCTTTTACAAAGGGCATCCACTTGAGTTCCAGGCAGTACAAATGTGGTTGTTGTGAGTTTGTGGAAGATACACAACATCATCTCCGTATGATTGAGTGTAGCGACACTCATAAATAAATATTGGCCAATTTCAAGTAAGTGGGAAAAGCATTACAGTGGTGGGAGTCAGCCACCACATCTAAGGATAGGGACATTGTGACGATAGGGGAGTTTTGGGTGCAGTTAGACCTCAAGTTCTTCCCATTCGTGGTTCAGATAGAGATGCAGAGGAGTTTTCTTGACTTAACACAGGAGGGCTAGACAGTGGCCAAGTATGAGGAGTATTTCACCCATCTGGTGAATTTTGTGCCTAACGAGGTGAACACAGAAGAGAAAAAAAGATGTTAAAGCTTACCGATGGACTTAACTAGAGGATCTGGCAGCACTTGTTGGGTAAATCGACATTAAAGACTTACACTGAGGTCGTCAATGCCACACGTCTTCACTACCAAGATCATCGCTTTCATGTGAAGGGACGCAAGAGAGTTAGAGAGTCTAACCAGTAGGTCAAGACGGGAGGTAATGGTGCTAGTGGGGCACCACAGTAGCAGTCGAGAAAATAGTTTGATCAGGATACCCAGTAGGGGATACGGCTAAGAGGTTCCGATCAGGGGGATTTAGACCAGGTGACAGTGGGTGTAGGAAGGGCCAGTAGCAACGTGTTCCTCAAGGCCATCAGGGACAAGGAATTAATAATAGGGTGTCCATCAAAGACGAGGCCACCAGGGCCAAAGACCAAAGCATACCCGGTATGGTTGGCCTGCCCAGAGGCAAGGGGATTTTATAGGCCAATTCTTTATTTATGGGGCACCGGGCCATATGCAGAAAGCTTGTTCACAGTGGGCCAGGGGTCAGCAGCAGGGTGCCCAATTGGAGCCACATGCACCATTCTACCTGTACCAACACCAACTCTAGTGGTCCCACCTTAGTAGGAACAATTACAGTACGAGCGTGTCTACAACATCCAGAATGCGATGATTCCACAGGCACCGCAAGTGCCACAAATTGTAGAGGGTATGTTTCCTATCCATGGGCATATGGTTAGGGTTTTATTTAATACGGGGGAATTACGTTCTTTTATTGCTACTAGATTTGAACGAGAGACTAGTTTATTGAAGACAATCGATAGTATTATTATGTGTATTGATTCACCGTTGCGCGTGGGGCCCTTATCCATTCAATTTGTAGGGGAGTGGGGATAGATGTCGTAATATTATGCTTAGCAGCCAACTTATTGGTGCTAGATATGATGGGGTATGATGTCATTCTCGGTATGAAGTAGTTGGAAGGTTATAGGGAGATGTTGGATTGTTTTAGTAGCACTGTTGTGTTCTCCATTCTAGGGAAGAAGATGCTTCTGGTGGCAATGGCTCTTCCTAATGGAGGGTCGAGCATGCACCTATATTATATTAATGAGGAGACCTCGCAGGAGGTTGTTATATAATTAGACTCGATCCCTGTGGTTAGGGAGTTTACAATTTTTTTTAGAAGATACCAGGTTTGCCACCGAGCAGAGAGATTGAGTTCGTTATTGATTTAGCGCTGGGGACTAGATCGATAGCACGTGCAACCTATTAGAGATGTGGGAGTTGAGGGACTATATTCAGATGATCTTGGGGCTGGGTTTTATCCGCCAAAGTACATCACTGTGGGGTGCTCCAGTATTATTTGTGAAGAAACGGTATAGTTCACTGAGATTGTGTGTTGACTATAGAGAGTAGAACAAGGTCACGATCCAAAATAAATTCCCATTACTCCGCTTCGATGACCTGTTAAACCAATTGAAAAGAGCATCCTACTTCTCAAAGATGGACTTGAGGTCGGGTTATCAGCAGTTGTGTATTAAGGAGCAAGATGTCTATAATATTGCATTTCAGACGCGATATGGGTCATATAAATTCAAGGTTATGTTGTTTGAAATAACCAATGCACCCGCTGTATTCATGAATATTATGAACAAGGTGTTTTTAGATTTCTAAAACCAGTTCGTGATTGATTTCATAGACGACATTCCGGTCTATTCTTGAACTGAGGGCGAGCATGCAGAGCATTTACGTATGGTTTTGCAGACGTTACAGGACCATCAGTTGTACCCCAAGTTCGAGAAATGTGGGTTCTAGTTGCGAGAGGTACATTTCTTGGGCCATATTATGTCTAATAGAGGCATTTCAGTGGATCTGAGTAAGGTAGCAGCGGTGAGGGAGTTGGGTTATCCCATGACATTGACGGAGGTGAGTAGCTTCTTGGGATTGGTTAAGTACTATCGCCATTTTATTAAGGGATTTTCGAAGATTGCGGGTTCGTTGATGAATCTGACTCGCAAGGGGTTCCATTTGTGTGGGATGACTACTATTAGTTATCTTTCGATGAGATAAAGGACAAATTAACTTTGACATCAGTACTCATATTGCCTATGATAGGAGTGGAGCACTTTGTATTCAAAGATGTGTCCTTACAAGTACTTGGCGTGTGTGTCACAGTAGGAGGAGCGGGATATAGCTTATTCTTCTCGAAAGCTTAAGACCCACGAGAGGAATTACACCAAGAACAATCTGGAGTTAGGTTCGATAGTATTTTCCTTAAGGATATGGAGGCGCTATCTCCTTGGGGAGAAATTTAGTTTGTTCATGGATCATAAGTCACTGTAACACAAAAGGATCTTAACACGCGGTAGCATAGGTGACTGGAGTTAATGAAAGACTATTAATTTGACACATTCAGTACCACCCTGGGAAGGATAATGTGGTGGCAGACGTATTGAGCCGATAGTCTACGGGGGAGTTAACAACGATATGGAAAGCAAAGTGGAGTGAACTTCAGCAGGATGATGTAGTGGCCAAGGTTTGTATGGAAGTGTTAACTATTACACCCAAGATCATAATGAGGGTTGTAAAGGCACAGGAAGGGGATCATTTCTATCAGGCCATGGTGCATCCGTTATTGGCAGATGGGGTGAAGTCTTTCTTGATTAATTCAAATGGAGGCTTACGCTTTAATGGGAGGCTTATTGTTCTAGAGGATAGGGACCTACGACATGCAGTAATGATTGAGTCTCATGAGTCATGATTTTTGGTACCTCTCAGTGGGGATAACATGTACCAGGATATGAGGAGATAATATTGGTAGGCTGGGATAAAGCGGGACGTTGTCTAATTTGTCTCGAAGTGTGCCACTTATCAATTAGTGAAGGTAAACCACCATAGGCCAACCGAGATGTTACAACCATTAGACATTCGAATTCGAAAATGGGAGTGTATATTTGTGGATTTCATTATGGGGCTACCGACATCATAGAGGGGTCACGATTCCGTATGGGTCATTATGGATCGCGTGACTAAGGTGGTCCACTTTAGCCAGTTCAGATGGATTATATGATGGGACCATTCGCCCAATTTTTTATAGCTAAGATAGCGTGGTTGCATGGGATATCTGTTAACATTATGTCCGATAGGGACAATATCTTTGTGTCCCATATCTGGTAGAGTTTCCAATAGGCTATAAGGAGTGAGTTGCAGTTGAGTACGACTTATCACCCACAGACAGATGGGCATATTGAAAGGGTTAATTAGATGCTAGACGATATGATAAGAATGTGCATATTAGATTTCAGAGGAGGTTGGGATTAGTACCTCCCACTGGTAGAGTTCTCTTAAAATAACTCTTACCAGTTCACAATAGGCATGACACTTTTGCGGCATTATATGGTTGATCTTGTCATTCCCCCGCTTATTGGTTATAGGTGGGGGACAACAAGCTTCTTGGACTGGAGATGACCCAGGAAACTTCGGCTAAGATCAAACTAATTCGAGATCATATATGAATAGCTTAGGATAGGTAAAAGAGTTACGCATATGCAGATAAGAGGCATGTAGAGGTTAAGGTGGGTGCCAGGTTTTATTATAGGTGTCTCCTATGAAAGGAGTGATGTGTTTTGGGAAGAAATGTAAGCTAACGTCGAGATATGTGGGGCCTTTACCATTCATTGAGAGGATCGGGACATTTGCATATAGACTCGCCTTGCCAGAGCATTTGTAGAGAATTCACAACGTGTTTCATGTGTCATCATTAAAGAAGTATCAGAGGAGTGAGATGGATTATTGACACATTCTATTGGAGGAGATTTATTTAGATCCCGACTTCTCGTATGAGGAGAGGTCGGTTGCTATCCTGGATCGTAATGAGCATAAGATGCATTCAAAGGTGGTGCCCTTGGTTCGTGTTTAGTGGGAGCATCATAATGTTGACGAGTCGACATGGGAGCGGGAGGATGATATGCAAGAGAAATATCTGAAGCTCTTTATGTCGGGCATGCTCGAATTTGGGGGATAAAATTTCGTTGTAAGGGGGAAGTATATAACACCCCATATTTTATAGCATTTTTAAATTACTCATGCGCACATAATTTAATTAAAAATAAAAAATAATGAGAATTAAATAAATATTAATTAGAGAGAAAAGAATTAATATTTATGTGAAAATATATTTACTAGTGTGATAAGTAAATAAAATTATGTCAAATGATATTACGCCGTGAGTAAAAATTGACGGGTTTGACTGTATCTGATTTGACTCGAGTGGTGATTTCAAGTACACCAATGATCCGAAATAGGTTGAAATAGTTAGAATTAGGTAGCCGGGGGGGGGGTATTAATCGGGTTTCGAGAACTTTTTAGATTTAATAGGACCCATATAAGGGCATTCGGGTCATTTTGCACATAATATTAAACCTTATTTCGGATTTGAATTATATTTAGCATATGTGGATGGAGTGGGTAGCCATTCCACCATCCTAAAAGAGTTAAGGTTGAGAGAAAATAGAAAATAGAAAATAGAAAATAGAAAAGAGAAAAGAGAAAAGAGAAAAGAGAAAAGAGAAAAGAGAAAAGAGAAAAGAGAAAAGAGAAAAGAGAAAAAATAAAAGAGAAGAAAGAACCAAGGAGGAAGAGAGGAGGATTATTAAGGAAGAGAATTGGTAGAACCGTAACGTAAAGAGGATTTACAAGAAGAAATCATAGCTCCTACAATCTAAAGGCAAATGTTTATCTCGATTTGACGCTTTTTATCGTGTCAATAATTCATATCATTGTTGGTGTGGAAATATGAATTTAGGGGATGGGATCCACTTGTAAACATGGGATTTCGGGAATGAATTATAGAGAGATAATTTTTATTAAAATCACATGATAAATTTGAGATGAATCATGCTAAAAATATGTGATGTTTAATGGCTAAGATGATAAATTGATAAAATCTTGAATTAGAAATATGAGTTGTATGATTCTTGATAAATTATATGAATCCCATGAATTGAATTATTATCGGATGAATTCAAATGTAAAAATGAGTTTTATTACATGTAGGATTGATAGGAGGTTTAATTATGGGTTTGATTAAAGTTGGGTGTTAATATGATTGATGGAAGGTTGAAAAAACCTGTTAAATATTATCCTTTCTGCTCAGAGAACTGGGCGAACCAATTCACTCACCGAAGCGATTCCGACAGCCTTGTGAACCAGTTCGCTTGGTCAGGCTACCCCAATTTATGTTGGTCGGGCTGGAGTAGGATAACTTAGTGGTAGGAATTTGGATATTTATGAATTTATTATAAGTAAGTGAATACTTGAATATTCGGGAGTCGAGGGTGGACTCGGGAATTATGGGCTAGTGCTACGAGTGATTTATGAACGTTTAACAGGTTGTGTGTGTGTGTATATATATATGGATATATCTCTTTGATTGATATATGTGAATGTACCTACTCTATAGATGCTATCATTGGAGGTTGCGCGTAGAGGGAGATCCACCCTGGTGTGGGCCGGCTGGTGTTGGGTCTATTCCCTAGGTCATCAGACTGTTGTATGACCACTATATGTGAGTTTAAAGTCTAGTGGGGTAATGTGGTATGGTTCCGACCCACGAATTTATGTTGATGACTACCTCCAGTTATGTGTTTACGATCTGGGTTTGGTAGTGAGATTCCAACCTGGTTGCCCAGGAGTGATACATGATGTACCTAGAGCCTGATAACATGCTAGGGAATGCATCTGTGAGGTCTCAGCTCTGGGGATGAGGTTATACATATATAAAGAGTGATATATAAGTATGCGTGCAAAATATTAAATGTATATACGTATATAAGAGTGTTATATGTATATGTGTGAATCAAACGAATGTGTGAACATTGAAATTATAATTAGTGTAAAGTTATGTGAATCAGTTAATGATAAGATTATAATTGAGAATTATAACGATACATATTATGTGATAGCTCATTGAGAAAGAAATTAAAGTAAAATATGTGTAGCACAATTTGGCTAAAAGTGTAGCATGTGGGTTAACTGAAACGACGAAAATATTGCATATTTCTCCCATTAACCTACGCATTATTAGCTCCCTAGGGTATCTGAATCCCTATATTTATGATCGTTAACCATAAAACCTTGTATTTCTATATATATATGCTTTGTAGGGATTAATTGATCTTTTATAGGTATTTGGATGCTTAGTATGAAGTTCGTACGCATTTTGGTGAAGTTCCATACACATCCGCACGTGCAAGGGCATTTCGATCATTTTGGTCATTTCATAGTTGGGGAAACTGGTTCAACATTGACATGGAAGTTTTATCCCTCCTTGAAAGCTTCGTGTGTACACGAACGATGCACGAATTCGATTCCTAATGAAGAAGTTACGACGATTTTAGCAGAAGAGGATTTCAAATCAACCAAAACAGGGGAAAGTTGACGCAGACCTACTTGATCAATCGATCGACTCCAGGGGTCGATAGATCGACCATGCCTATTTTTGGAAATCATGAAAGACAGTGGGATCAGACCTATTTGATCGATTGATCGACCAAAGGGGTTAATCGATTGATCCCCTGTTTTAAGTTTCTTTTATTACAAGTTTGCCATACCCTAGGGTTTTAATATAAATACATTTCTCTTCTCATTTTGAGAGACATCTTTCATTTTAGTTACTTTTTAGCTAGTTTATCTAGGGTTTATATGGTGGGAGATATTCTCTTCTTCCTCTTTGGGTGTGACAACCTTTGAGTTTGTAAGTTGGTACTATTCATCATCCTCTCCATTAATATAGTTATTTTTCTTCATTTATTGCTTTATTTACATGATTTCTTTATCTTTCTTTCATTTATTGATTTGTTAATTAGGTTTACTTTCTTGAATTTAATTCATGTCATTTAATATGCTTTCTGCCTAATTTAGTGTAGGTTGTGTTGGATTAAACTCACCTAGGGTTGAATGGTTGATTTGCTTTAGTGATGGAGTTTTGTGTGTTTATTTCGGTTGTGTTATCCTAGTTATTATGCCTAGGAGATTTAACGGGATATATCATGTATGCCTCGTATTTACGACCTTGCGTGCGTAATTTTTGGGGTATTTGTTGACGCCAAAATCTTAGTAGATTTTTATGCGAATTTAGTGGTATGGCAACTCTTGATTTAATTAACTGTCGTAACGAGACACAATCTTAATAACTCGTGAGCCCACGTAACCATTTTTACCAATTAACTCGGGGTGAGGGATATCCGACTCAACCTATAGTTTTTATTCTCTTTGTTATCTTAGTTTAATTTACACTCGCCTAGTATAATCTTTTTCTTTTTGTTAATTTTTTCCTTTTCGTTAGCAATACCTTTTACACTTTTATTTTAGAAGTATTAAACAAATTAATATTCCAGCAACTCGTCTCTGTGGATTTTTGATACCCGGAATGGCCGTTATACTCCCTTAAAAGAGTGTAGTCATAGTTTAGGTTTTTGTATAGAGTTGGTGAGCCTAAAATAAAATGATCGGTGCGTAGGTGACTCTCGCGCAGCGACAAAATCCAACCTATCAAATGGCGCCGTTATCGGGGATGAGTTTATTTTAGAATTTATGTGATTTATTATTTCGCAGTATTTTCTTTCTACTTGTATTTTTTTGCTAATATTTTTACAGGGCTTTTACATTTGAGCGCCAAGAATCGCTTGAATTTTTCAACCGCGCATATCTTTGTGGAATTCGTCACTTCGAGCCATCTTTGGGGTAAGCATGTCTTATTCCAATCCTTTCGGTAATCATTATGATAATTTTCAAAATCCCCGTACACCTATGACATTTGGTGAATACTTAGAGACCCAAAAAATTGCAAAATCTAAAATGACTTTGGGTGAGTATTACAAAAGTCGAGCTTTGGAGTGTGTGTATTTTGAGGATGATGATAACGATTTTGGGCCTCCAATTACTTATAATAGGAAATTTGAAACAAATTACAATAGTTTTCAAAATTCTTATAATAATGAGTTTGTGTACAGTTCCAGCAATAATTTTCAAACTTCTCATTTCCAAGAATCCGTACCCCGACCTATGACTTTCGGTGAGGGTTTTCTCATGCTTGAGAATGATAGGTATGAAGAACGTTATCGGGAAGAAAATCATTTGTGGGAACATGAATTGGATTTATTATTTGAATCCGATGATGATTTTTCTTTCGAAACTTTTGAAGTCGAGGAATGTTTTGAACCAGATGAGGATTTTATGCCTACTTTGGAACAAATCATTCTTGACTTGGCCCATGGTTTAATAAAGAATCAAAGTGAGGCCCATGGTTTAATAGAGAATAAAAGTGAGGATGAAATGGATGTAGTATCCATTTTCAATGAAATGATTTCGTCTTTGGATCCCAAAGAGAAAAGTTTCATTGAAAATGATCCCATCTCCTTTGAAATTCCAACTTCGAGCGTTGATAACTCATCTCTTGAGTTTGAATTTCTTTCCTCCCCCTTTTCATTCTCCGTTATCACATCGTCATAAGTACTCGATGGATCGGTGCCGAACTATAAAATGTTTAACCCTTTCACCGACGAGGAGTACTTGCTCGAGTAGCTTTCCATAAAGGCATCTTTGCCTCTCTACGCTCCCCCTCCCATTCTAATTTTAAAATACTTGGGATATGATTCAATTTTTCTTGGCCCCCATGTGTATTTATCACCCGCCTTATCCAAATCCCCCATCCTCCCGGAAAAATTTTTAATTGGGGATGGTTCATTTCTTATGCCTTACACATGCTTTCCTTTGTTCAAACAGAATTCTTATTTTTTGGAAAGAATGCTTCCAAGTGAAGGTACAGGGTTATCCTCCAAAGACAAATTGTGGTTTGGGTGAACCCTAAAAAATTTCGACTTATAGTGTATTGTTAGTTAGAAGTCCAAATTGTAGGTTGTAAATAGTTAGCATTTTATTATTTCTTTCTTTTTAATTTATTTTATTGTAATTAGTTAAACTTATTATTATTGTTTTTGTTATGCTTGGGTACTAACATGTTTTGTAGAATCATTTGACTTGAATTTTCATGAGATCGCTCTATTTTAGGTAATATCAATATTTTCCTCTCTTCGGCTTGGTTCTTAATTCACATTAAGGACAATGTCAAGTTTTAAGTTGGGGGGGTGTGGGATATTCTATCAATTCATTGGTAGTTTCTTTGATTTGATTATATGTTATTTTCAAGCGTGCTTTTCTTGTAAAAAATTAAAATTTTCAAAAAGATTTTCATTATTTTTTCTCTTTTTTGGGCATTTTGCCTTCGTTTCCAACGATAAATTTTAATAATTGCCTGGTCCAATAGACAACTTAATGATGCATGTTCTCGATTTTATAAGTTATTAGACTTTAGTCCTCAATCATTGATATTATGAATAACTTCTTGAATTAAACTTTAATCCCATGAGCACATGTGTTTTTCTTGTTTTATTGATTTGGTTTAAGATTTTTATAAGTCGGTAATGTTATGTTGCATTGTATATACTTACAATGAGTTATCTTTGTACCTTTCGTCATTTGTGAGTGTTATAAACTTTTCTTTCCTCATTGAAAACGCTAAATTCGTTGGTAATCTCACTGTTCTTTCATTTGATCGTTCATTAATTGAGTTCACATAGGTTGGGTGCCCCGACTATTATTCATGTATGTGATATGACTACGAGTTGGAAGTTATACTATGGTTTACGGCTAGCATAGTCGGGTAACTTTCGTGCGGTTGAGCACGGGGACAGGGTGTATGGGCATCCTGATTAATTAACGTAAATTTTTTTGTGGTTAAGCACATGATATAGGGTGTATGGGCGCCCTGGTTAGTGTGTTTTCAGAGTCGTCTTAAATAAAAGGGATGTGTAAATAAACATATTGAATGTACGCTTGCGGGGTAGTTAGAGAATAAGTGGAAAAGTGTAGTGAACTGAAATCCGTTTGAGAAAGGAAACAGTCTGACGATATGTATATAAAGGAGAACTACCTCCATCGTAGGGAGTGGGAAGGTGGGCGAGACCAATGTAATAAGATATCCCTAGGAAAGGGAGAAACGCACATTTTTGGGAAGATAGAAAAGAGTATCACTTAGTCATATACCTAGAGTGGTTTTACGCATAGACAAGGTATAGATTCCTGCCTGACGAAAATTGCACAATGAATAGATTTCTTGACCGTGGGAATCGGTGTTGAATGGAACATAATGAATTTGTCGTCGGGTAGACCATTTAAGGATGGAAAAAGGTTGATTGGAGGGTATCAACCAAGATTTTTTTTATTCTATGGTTCCAGTGAAGGGATTAATGCTCGGGTTGGTAAACTATTAGGAGGTGATCAGGATAGAGTTACATATTGGGTTGAACGTATCACCCATAAGTCGATGGGTAGACGAGAAGTGAGGACAGTGCATTTTAGATTTTTGGGTAATTCGGGAGTAGTATTTACCACAGGTAGAGTTACGTGTGATGCCTCGTAACGGTTTGGTCTGCGTGACACCTTAGGGGACTTTATGGGAAAAGTTTCATTATCCACCTTTGGTAGATAAGAGGTGGGGAAATAACAAGCTGCTAGGACCCGAGATGGGTTATGGTCCATCAGCGAGAATTAAGTAAGTTGTATACTTTCATATAGCTCAGGGATGTAAGGAGGGGTACGTCACCGTGAGTTAAAGGTTCAAGTCTGACATGATTAATCAGGGATGATGCAAGTAATTACTCGAAAGATAGTCACGGGTTTTAGCAACAAGGAAATTAACACCCGTATAGGCGGGGAATTTCCAAACTGAGAGAAAGTGAACCCAATGGAGTATAGGCTCATCTTCTGGGGAACTATGTTGTCAGGGGCCCTCGAGTTAAAAATTTATGACCAGGTAATTGGTTCGGGTGTCTCCTATAAACGGAGTAATGAAGTTCGAAAATAAATGGGAGCTAGCATCGAGGTATATGTGTCCTTTTCCTATCTTTGAGAGGGTGGGACTGGTATCTTATCGATTGGGTTTGCCAGAACATCTTCAAAGGATACGGGATGTGTTCCACGTGGCATAGCTGGAGGGATACAGGAGGAGCGATTGAGATTTTTGGGAACGTTCCACTTGAGGATAATGACTTTCAATAAAACACCTCATGTGAGGGGAGACTGGTAGCTATGTGAGCGCAAGCTGCAGTCTAAGATAGTATCACCAGTTAAAGTGGAGTGGAGTGGCGTCATCACAGTATTGATGAGTATACGTGGGACCTGGAGGAGGATATGTGAGAATAGTATCCAGAGTATTCGCCGTAGTAATGACCAAAATTCGGGGACGAAATTCCTTTGTAGGGGGGAGTATGTAACACCCCGTATTTCTGTGCATGTAATATTTAATTAATTCGGGAATTTTAAATTACTTGTGTGTCATAATTTAATTGAATTAATTATGGTAATATTTATTTAAATATTAATCGGAGAGTGAATGGTTAATATTTAGGGAAATTTAATTACTAAGTGAATAGTAATAATTTATTTATGTCATAACATATATTAGTAAAGTGGCATTTATTTATCTCAGCCCCGGAGTCGATATAGACTAATTTGGGTGTGAGATAATAAGTTTTATAAATTAATACGGATTTTGATTTTGAGTTCACGGTTGAGTCCGGATGGGTCGAGATAGTCAAAAAAATGTACCCGGGAGTAGTAAATGGGTCACGGGGCATTTTTAGGTATAACTGGGGCTACATAGGGCTATTTGGGTCACTTGGGCTTGGCCCATTGGGCTAAAAACGAGATTTAGCTTTAATACCTAATTGGGAGAAAAGGGAAACGATAGAAAACAAAAATCTAAATCCTAAGTTTTGAGAGAAAACTATAGGGAGAAGTTAGAGTGCATTGGGGACCCTTTTGGAGACAAGACTAGGGACGAATTTGGGGGATTCATCATCAACCTTGCGAATCTCACACTCAGATCAGACCCTACGAACCCATAAGGAAAGTGGTTAACTTGCTGTAGCATTTATTTATGTTTTCAATTCATATTTTTGTGATGTGAAAATCAAAAATTCAGTTTCGGTATAAATGGGTACAAAAATGGGGTGTTTGTAATTGGAAAACCAAAAGGAGAATTGGTGTAGGAATTTATCGTGTTACATGATTATAAGTAGATAGTTAACTTTGATTGATGAATGAAATTGGGACTGAACAAAGAAAGTCCGAAAATTTCTCAATTTTTGAATAAGTAGAGATTTGTGGACATTAAGTCATGTTTGAGGTTTTAGAGGAGGTCCTAATCATGTTCCCATGTGTTAAAAATGTTGTCTACGTTTGGGTTGAACCATAGAAGAGGTTGGAGTTGAGAGAAATTCGTTAATGGCTGAAACAACGTTGGAGAATACGAAGATCTGTTCGATCGATGGATGGGATCGATCGATCGATGGTCCAGGATTTTTGACAGGTCAACCAGTTTTGTTATATAAGAGAAATTAATTTAAAATTTGATTCCCATACATTATTTAGTGATAAATAAATATGGAACATAATTTCCTAACAATTAGAAGGGAAAGTAATTGGGATTGGGAGGGATTTATGTGTGACACATAAGTTAATTTTTGGGGAAAAATATTCGAAAATAATTAAATTCGGATCGAGTAGGCGAGTCCGGGTATATTGGTTGAGCGATGCCAAGGTATTAAATTAATTAAGATTGAAAGATAATTAATTCAGAGTTGGGGATTTAGACTCGGGTATTATTTTATTCTCGGGCCATGAGAGCGAGTTCGAAAATATTGGTTGGGTGACACCAATAATAATTTAATTAATTAATGTGCAAATTAATTAATAATCAGAGTTGGACCATAAACTCAAGATGCTAAGTATAGGCTAGTGTTACGGTCTCAGTACACGGTAAAGCCAAGATATTTTATATTTATATATATACGGGGTGCGATAGTATATATATGGTGTGTGCATATAAATATCAGTGATTAGATATTATTAATATATAAACTCTAGTGCTATCAGAGGAGGTTGCGCGATGTGGGTGAATCCCCTAGCTTGAGGAGTAGGGTGAGTATATCCCTAGGTCATAGCGTCCGTTATATGGCTGAGAGGCTTATCTCACTTTCAGGGAAGGAATATGACCGCCTCCATTATGTTTATGTTTTTGGCCAAGTTAATTAGCAAACGATTCTGACTTGGGGGTAACTAGGTTTTGCGAGTACACCTAGTGTGATAGCACTTTAGAGAATACATCCGGTGAGTTATTACTGGGGAGGATGGGTTATATTTATATTCAACATATGTGCGAATGTTGTAATATGGTTCTACGTATATAATGGGATAAATAGTTATATACGGGTCATTAAATACATGTAGTGAATTATATTAATTATATACGGATTATATTCACATTCAACATGTGTGATTGTTGTAAGATAACTGTACGTACATAATGAGTGAATAATTATATACGGGAAGTTTAAATACACGGAGAAAAGTGTATTAATTATATAACTAGTAAATGTTATATGGCTTTCAAGGAAAGACGATTAACTAACTTAAGGCAATCAGTAACTTATAAGTCATACATTAAAATACTCGGGATTGAATAGGGCGGTTGACAAGAGTTATATTAAGTATCTAGTTTTGGGGTAGAGGACTTGGTGGGATATAAAGAAGACGTTAGGTGTGCACATTAGTTAAGGGGTGAGTCTATCCTCAAGGGAGTACGACACTAACTAAAATATGAAGCGCATTCATGCATATTTTATTACTGCAAGTTAATCATTTGCTAAATATTTTCAAAATATTTTGGATTCTAACCCTTGCTATAAAATATTTTCAAAACCTTTTAGGTGTCCAGTCACGGGGACGCCAAGCTTGATTCATTCCAGGGATTCGCTGCTGCAGCATATGTGGATGTTGCAGGATTTGGATGGGCGCCTCTATTCTTTCTATTCCTAGTGTAAGGATTTTCTATCAGATATCCGATCATGTTGCTCACAGTTTTATTTAGTATTTATTTCAGATACTTGAGATCCATTATTTTCTGTATTTACATTTATGTTGGATTTTCGACCAGTTTCTTGTTTATATGTGATGGTTGGTTTCAATTAGCTTGTGATTGTTAATGATTTATTTCCGCACGAGTATTTCTTTGAATTAATGAAAGATAAAACTTGGCACCAGTCTAATTTCACTTAGGTGGTTAGTAATTAAAAATTTTCGACAGTGATGCTAAGAATGAACCAACTGAGAAACCTGTTCTAATTTAATTTAGGACTGATCACCCGAGGTTTAATTAGGCGGGGTGTCACAGGTTGGGGGGCATATTTTAAGAAAATTATATGATGTTTGTGGGTTTTATCCCTGAAAACCCTTACGAGATGACACTCATCCACTAGGGTAACCTAGGGGTTTAACGACTTATTTCATATACTAAATACAATCGAATCTCCCTCAAAAGCGGCCTTTATGTTTTTTATCCAATTTTTGTACTTGTCTCCTGCTTTTGGTTTACTTGTAGTTCTTATTTTATCCTATTTCATTGCTAGGGACTAGCAATGTGTAAGTTAGGGGGTGTAATACGATGCAAATATTGCATATTTATCCCGCTAACCTACGCGTTATTATCCCCCTCGAGTATCTTAATCCCTATATTTATGATCGCTAACTAGACAACCTCAGATTTCTATATATATATGCTTTGTAAGGGTTAATTGAGTTTTTATAGGTATTTGGATGCTTAGTATGATGTTCATACGCATTTCGGTGAAGTTCCGTACACATACACACGCGCAAGGGCATTTTGGTCATTTCATAGTTTGGGCAACTGGCCCAACATCTCACGAAAGTTGTATCCCTCCTTGTAAGATTCACTTGGACATGAACGGTGCACGAATCTGATTCCTAACGAAGAAGTTACGACAATTTAAGGGGAAGAGGATTTCAAACCAACCAAAACAGGGGAAACTTGATGCAGACCTACTTGATCGATCTATCGACTCCCGGGGTCGATCGCTCGACCATGCCTAATTTTGTAAATCATAGAAGACTATGGGATCAGACCTGCTTTATCTATTGATCGACCCTCGATCGATTGATCCCCCGTTTTCAGCTTCTTTTTATTACAAGTTTTCCATAACCTAGGGTTTTAATATAAATACATTTCTCTTCTCATTTTGAGAGACATCTTTCATTTTAGTTAGTTTTTAGCTTAGTTAAGCTAGGGTTTGGATGGTGGGAGATATTCTCTTCTTCCTCTTTGTTTGTGACAACCTTTGAGTGTGTAAGTTGGTACTATTCATCATCCCCTCCATTAATAAAGTTATTTTTCTTAATTTATTGCTTTATTTACATGCTTTCTTTATCATGCTTTCATTTATTGCTATGTTAATTAGGTTTACTTTCTTGCATTTAATTCATATGATTTAATATGATTTCTAGCTAATTTAGTGTAGGTTGTGTTGGATTAAACTCACCTAGGGTTGAATGGTTGATTTGCTTTAGTGATGGAGTTTTGTGTGTTTATTTTGGTTGTGTTATCCTAGTTATTATCCCTAGGAAATTTAATAGGGTATATCATGTATGCCCCGTATTTACGACCTTGCATGCATAATTTTCGGGGTATTTGTTGACGCCAAAATCTTAGTAGACTTATATGCGAATTTAGGGATGTGACAACTCTTGATTTAATTAACTGTTGAAACAAGACGTAATCTTAATAGCTTGTGAGCCCATGTAACCTTTTATACCAATTAACTTGGGGTGAGGGATATCCGATGCAACCAGTAGTTTTTATTCTCTTGGTTATCTTATTTTAATTTACACTCGCCTAGTATAATCTTTTCTTTATGTTATTTTTTCCTTTCCATTAGAAATACCTTTTACACTTTTATTTTAGAAGTATTAAACCAATTAATATTCTAGCAACTCGTCTCTGTGGATTTTTTATACCCGGACTGGCCGCTATACTCCTTTAAAAGAGTGTACTCATAGTTTAGGTTTTTGTATAGAGTTGGTGAGCCAAAAATAAAACGACCGACGCATGAGTGACTCTCGCGCCGCGGCGAAACCCAGCCTATCATAAACCTAAGTGATGGTACTAGTTAGGCATGGTAGCATAATTAGGGTGTTAAAAACACACGCGTTAGATGCGCACTATAGATGAGGGGTGATGATTATCTCATATGAGTATGACACCGGTTTAAATATGAAGGATTATGATGCATTTGTATAGTTACATTTTAAATACTTACAGAATATTTTCAAATGATTTTTGGCTCTAACTCGTATCAAAAATCTTTTTAAAATTTTTTTAGGTGCTAAGTCGCAGGGATGCCAGACATATCTATCTTTCAGGTTAGTTGATGTTGCAGCAATTCTGGATGACTGCAGCTCTCGACTTGACTCATCTATCCTTGATTTCTAGCTAGGATTTCATTCAAGTTATCTATTCAGGGCATATCGCCCATTATTAGATAGTCTTTACTTTATGCAAACTTTACTTTATTCCAGTTTCGATCGGATTATTGTAATGTGATTTACTGAGAGTTTCTCGGTTAATTTATTATCTTATCTCTCAGCATTTATTTCATTCGTGTGGTGAGTGTGTATTTATATTATTTGGAATGGTTTGTTGTACGATTGAAAGTTTTTATTAAGGCAAGTTAATAAGTTTTTAAAATTTATCATCGGGCTTAATAGTATATTAGTAATTAATTTGGTTTCGACAGTGATGCTAAGAATGAGCCAATTTGAGATTCTTATTTTATTTTGTTAGAGGGTTGGCCACCCGTTATTTAATTAGCTAAGGTGTCACTCCACAATCCAAAACTGTGACCACTATGCAGTGACTATTTTCAATTTTTAGCATAGTTCCAGCAACATCACAGACCCTTCAAATCACAAACACCACAACATCACAAACCTTTAAATCAATAACCCCATATTGAACCTAATTAAAAGTTTACACGTAACCTTAGAAAAAAATTAATGCAAAACCATTATTAATGTCTCTGTTTATATGTGTAAGTGAGAGAGATGGAAAAATAATGAGAGGTAACCACCTCGTTTAGATCCAATACAGAGATAGGGGCAACATGACCGATTTTTTTGATCGAAAAGTGAGAGAGTGAGGAGCCGGCATTGATGGATGAGAGGGAGAGAGAATGGGCGTGCAAAAGGAAGGCTTTCTTTTATTTATGTGGTCATGGGAGAGGTACAGTGCAAAATAGATTTTGTTCATTTTATTTAAAAAGTATGACTATTTTAAATATAGAAAATATTAAAGATTTATTTGGCAACAAAAAAGTGTTGTCAGTGAAATTAAGCTCTCTTTTCGCAACAAAGGGTTTATATTGTCAAAAGTTAGCTGACTTTTAGTAGCATGTGATATTGTTTCCAATACTTTAATCAATTTTCCTCTCATATTTCATTAGTTTCCTGCTCAAAATTCCAACTTTAAGCAACCAAAGTTATTATATGTCACCAAAAGTAAAATGTAAGTTTGCTGTTTAGTAACATATATTTTCGGGGGGAGGGATACTTTTGATCATCTCCATAGTGAGGAGATAATCTCACTCACTATATGAGAAGAAGGGACATGCAAAAATAGTGTAAACATGCAATTTTCGCCGTTGAAACTTTTGATGATCATCTCATCCACTTTTTGATTATATTTTTAAATAACAATTTGGAGATGATAATAACAATTTGATTATATTCAAGAGGTTTCATCAAAAAATCATTTTTTAACAATTTAAAAAAAAACATATGTAGTGGATCATGTAAATAATAAGTCCTTATAATAGACCTCCCCCCCCCCCCCACCCCCCCCCCACACACATATATATATATATATATATATAGCTTGAAATTAAATTGTGATCGAATTTTGTTATTCCCTAATTTCTACATCACTTTATCATATATCCAATCCTCTGTAGAATGCCCTCAATATGATGAATTTACCTCAATAAGTTAATTATATTGAAATTCTTTCCAAAATTACATTCAATTTTACTCGGTTATTTTACATTGGCGGGGTGTACGTGGGCTACTATAACTACTCATTCAAAATCAAATCAACATTTTGTAAATCATGAAATAAACGACGTGAACATAGTGCGTGTGTTGGTGTTGAACATAACATGGTGTTAACCATAACATATAAGCATTGAACGCACAACGTAGATATATTTCTACTACCTAAAAAGAGGGCAAACTATTTATAATTGTCATATGATGAAATTAGCCTCTTATAATATTAAATTTCGGGTATAACTTCTAACTCAATTCAATTTACCCTTCTTCTCTCATACCCTCACCCTCTCTATCTTTTCACCCTGTATCTCCCCTTATTCTCATAATTCAATTTTCATCTCTCTCATATACTCTACTTATACCCGTTGCCTTTCTATTTCTTGCAAAAGTCCAATACTGGTAAGTGATACTCACATTATTTCATACTTTACCGTCAATGCTCTCAACTATGTATATAGATATAACAAATTGTATGGGGGTTTTCGCTTTTGATGTTAAGTTGTATTTAAAGCATGTATATAAGGAAATTGTCAGGAATACATTAAATATAAGATTTAAATCTTATATTCTTATTGGAATTTTGAACTTGGTCACACCTACCAAGATGTTGGAGCTGTTTGTATTGGTTACTTTATAAATATGGATAAATCACTTATGAGAAATTGGCGTGAAGAGGATTGCGAATGACTAGGTTTCTTCCATGAAGATTTTAGTTTGAAAACATGGATTTGGACCTTCATTGGAGCTGAGTTAAACAACATGCTACATTTATTAAAAAGATTTGAACACGGTCTTGGTAGATTTTGACAATGCTGCCTTGCTATAATATATGGGGATGAACTCGCCCTCTGGTTTATAATGATCAATCATCTAAACCTTATCTTATGAATGGGTGTTACACTAAAATTTAGTATTTTATTTATAAGTAAGAGCTTTGAATAATTCTATATTGATATAGTTCTTTGGCCAAAGTTTAGTCAACTTGTTGCATATATTTTGTTTGAAGAAATGATTAACATATATTTACCAATTCTTTATTTTGAACTTGGTGAGGTATAATAATAATAGGATCAATTATCAAAAAGTCACTCAAATATTTTTTTAATATACATTTATTCCAAGTCTTTTCATTTTGTTCGAAAAAGTCCCTTAAACATCCATTTAACCAATATTCTCTTATTTTTAAAGGTTCGCGGTAGCGGAACCTCGCCCCACTGCCGGAGCTCCGATGACCCTCACCGGAGCTCATTTTTTGAGTGTTTTTATGTGGTGAGGGACTTTTTGAAACCAAAAAAAAAAGGTTCGGACTAAACGTGCGTTAAAAAATGTTTGAGGGACTATATGCTATATGAACCATAATAATATTATATGTCTTTGAATTTTTACTTTATAGTCATTGCTGGAGCCCTCTTGTACCCACCTTGAAAAACAAAGAAAGTATTCATAATTTTACTTTAAAATAATAATAAGATTGTTATTCTATATACACTATGATGCTATCTAAGTTATTATAAGTTCCTTTTTTTAAGAAACGCTCAGATCAATTGATGTATTAAAATGATAAAAAAGTCCTTATCACTAAAAGTTGAGCATAACCTTATTATGAATAGATGGACATGAAGTTTTGAAATAATAGTTGCAGATAGATTAACTAACGCAGTGAACCAATTTACTTTATACTTGGATTTTATGACTTCAACAATGATTTTTTCCCGGACATACGACCATAGAGTTCCCCATATAGTTGAGTTTTGGGGTAGGTGTTGATCTTTTGGATCGTGTTTGTGGTGGTGATGATATGATTTTTTTGGACACGGATATCACATGATACGACTCTACTTTGTGTACTTTTGTAAGACCATAACACTACCCATCTCTATACTACTATAAAATGCTATACAAGCATTTCCTTTACTTTGCGTCTAGCATGTCTAGGTGGACACTGAATTAGAAATAGTTAAAATACACATCATTTACACGTTTGTATTATGGCTATTCATATTCTATTCTCTTCCATTCTTTATAAATTCCTATAACCCTTTTCATATTTTGTCTTTTCGGTTCTCTACAAATTCCTTTCATAATGCAGTATCTCTCTCCCCATAAATAGATACACCATATTGCCCTGTAAATCAGAAGCATCTATTTTTCGACGCAACTTCCGGCCCTATAAACAATATTACCCTAAATAGATAAGTATTTGTTTAGCAGTCTTGGAGATGTGAGTGTAAAAAGAAATATTAGAAAAAAAATGTGATATGCTTTGTCTTCTCAAGTCTTTTTCTTCTCCAAACTAATCTCTCTCTTTTTGTCTCTCAAGTCAACTCTTCATAGCACAAGTCAAGCCACTAAAGATGGCGATGGTGGTTTCGTTCAAGGTCTCGACAATTGGCAAAAATATCCGGGCAACCTCACTCTCTATGTCACCGTTACATGCATTGTTGCTGCCATGGGTGGTCTCATCTTCAGTTACAATATAGGAATTTCTGGTATATATTCATATAATCATCCATATATTTAGAATAAAACATGACACAATGAGCAATATTGAATATACTAATGTGACACCCAGTAATTTTATTTAATAATTAGGTTGATCAAGTTTATTTACTAAATGAAACGGGATGTCAGTTCAATATAAATATCATTCTTTGCATGAAATAAGAATCAATGAATAAGGATAAATCAAAGTAGAGAACGATATGAAAAATCCTTAATTAATCATATAATATAGATATAATTATTCACCACCACTAAAGTATGGTAAAAAGTGTCTGAAAAGAGCTAATACATCCCAAATCTCCCAAAATCATGTTGTCTCCAAAATTGAGTACAAGTGCAAGAAATGAAGTAAATCTTGCATATCTCAAGCATAAAGTAAATAAGACAAAAGTAAGTTTACACCTACATCTCCAAAACTCGGTGGTGACTGTAATGAAAGACTCCGTACTCGAGTGAAAAACTAAGTTGGGTACACTAGAGCACCTAAAACAACGCGATGGGTCAGGTCCATCACAACAAGATAATAGCTACGCGCTCAAGTAGTAAAGCTATCAATCATGATTGTAAATAATGATTCTACAGTTATTAAATTAACTATTATACCCCAACCTTACCAGTGTTATTTTTTTTAAATTGTGCACTCAACAATAATATTTAAAATCCTCCTAAATCCAATATTAAAAGAGACATCTAGTAAATATAATTTTCATAATACCGATAAATGTGATCTATTCCAAATAACCATGCCAAAAAGCGCATATATATATATATATATATATATATATATATATATATATATATATATATATATATATATAAAACTGGGATTAGTCCTCCATTTGTTGAGAGGATCTCACAATGCATAACGTCCCTCACAGATATATAATCAATTTATAAAAAATGACGTGTGAGCATATCTAGGACCTCATACATGTGAAATATAATGAAATTCGTAACATAAATAAATTCCCATCATAAACACAAATTCAACTTCACCTTATCCACCCTAAACACTACCAACTATAAATCATTGTAATCGTTTCTGGCCCCCAGTTCTCATTGGGGTCACCAAGCCACATGATACGGAACCATCCTTATCCACCCATCATATTCATAATAATAATATAAAAAAGTGTCCCCACGCATAGGGTCATTAATGTAAGAGTAATATTTATGCACTCTCGATATAATTCCATAATTTAAATTTCACACGTAATTAATGTATTCCAACGTATTTTATACTTTATCTTTAAGTTCCAAAATTTTCTTAAATTACTTCTAAATGTTATACTATTTTTAAAAAAGAGGGCGCGACGCATATATTATCCACAAAAATAAAAAAGAATAACTTCATTCCATTCTAATCCCATAAAAAATAAATTTTTGGACTATATTTCAATGTCCATAAATTAAGACTGTATTCATTTAGAATATTACAAGTATTATGCTGTCAGAATAGTAATTTAGTATTTTGGGCTTCTTATAATTGGATTTTTCAAAGACTTAAAATATAAAAGTTCTCCAGAATATGATTTTCTACAAGTATAAGCAAAACGTCTCAATTTACACCTTCTAAAAGAATTAAATTTTACTTTTCTATAATGTTATTTTACGTCGATAAATATACCTAGTCCGATATTTCTTATTTTTCAGGTCCTAAATGTCCTTTTTTGGATTTGGTTAAATATGAAACTTTTAGAAAATTACATTTTACATAAGATTATATGAAGTTTTATAATTTTCTAAGTAGATTTACTATTTAAAATAAATCCCAAACTATCTCAGATCTTCAACATAATTCATAAACCTAAAAATGAAGAAGTTAATACTTATTAGAACCACAACTCCAAAAACATTTGAAAAATAAAATTTAACATAATAAAAAATGAATTTAATCTACTATCATGATTTTCAGCACATATAATTAATTCAATACTAGATTTAACATTTTGAATCATACCAAGACTATTCAATTCACAATCCAATCTATCTACACCAAATTAGACTAAATTAATCAATTGTATAATTTCACATTTAGATTCATTAATTTATTCACCAAAAATAAGAATTTATAAAGGTATGATCAAAACAAGATAAACCTTAATATATCTATATAGACTTTAGAATTTATAAAAAAAAAATCTCTGTAGGTAGAAAATACTATTTATCCCATGAGAGGAGATAGTAGAATTATCTTGCCTCAATTAAAGAAAACCTTCAAAATAATAAGAAAGGATTGTAGAAGAAGTTCCTCCAAAATTGCTCCTCAATTGATGAAAATAATGTCCCAAGTGTGTAGAAGAAATTCTTCTTGAAAATTTGTTGAATTAACCTCTAAACATTCTTTAGAGTTGATCCCAAGCTATTCTAATTTTTTTTTAGCTAGAATAAAAGAGTATGATTTTTTAGATTAATTGGTAAAATTTGGGTGGGTTGAGTTGTGAGGAGGATATGAAGGAATGAGAGAATGAAGAAGAATAAATGGCATTTAATACCATTTCGTCCTTCTTTCTTCCTTTTTAAGAATCCTATGCTAAATAGTAAATATTATTTAAATACTATTTAGCATCCTTTGTGAATGGTAAATACTATATATATATATATATATCCATTGAAATAATCAATTGAAATTTCTCAAATTTAATATTTAACTATTTAATAAACACCACTAAATTTTGGGGTATTAGATTCTCAAGTTTAATATTTAACTAATGAATAAATACCACTAAATTCTGTGGCATTCAATTTCTAGAGAAATAATCAATTGAAAATTCTCAAATTTAATATTTAACTATTTAATAAACAGCACTGAATTTTGGGGTATTAGATTCTCAAATTTAATATTTAACTAAGGAATAAATACCACTAAATTCTGTGGTATTCAATTTCTAGAGAAATAATCAATTGAAAATTCTCAAATTTAATATTTAACTATTTAATAAATACCACTAAATTTTGGGGTATTAGATTCTCAAATTTAATATTCAACTAATTAATAAATACCACTAAATTACGAGGTATTTAATTTCCAGAGAAATAATCAGTTAAAAATTCTCAAATTTAATATTTATCTATTAATAAATAGAACTAAATTTTTCGGTATTGTATTTTCAAATTTTATATTTAACTACTAGTAAATACCACTAAATTATGGGGTATTACAATATTCCCTCCTAACAAAAAGAATTCCTTCCTCAGAATTCATAATTGACCTATATTTTACCTGAGTTAAAGTAATAACCCCTCATATAATTGAGTCAAATACTAACACATCATATAAATAAGTCAAAACAGATGGTGAATTATTGCCTAATCAAATCCTCTCGCTCCCAAGTAGACTCATTCTCGTTATGGTGATTCCGTTGTACCCGTGTTAATGATATCTCCTTGTAACACAACTTTTGGATTCATTGATCCAAAATGCAAACTGGATGCTCAGTGTATGATGCATCCGAGAGTATCTCAATCTCACTTAAATCAATATATTAATATGCAAGCTTAGGGTGTAAAAGCGGACGAAGCATAAAAAAAACTGTGAAACGTGTTATGTACCCAATCTAGGTGGTCCAAAAGTGCTAGATGTTACACAACTTTTCCTAGCTTTTTTTTGTAATCATGAATGGCCCAATAAAATGAGCAATCAATTTTCTTCGCTTTGTAAACCTCATCACCCCTTTCATAGGGGAAATCCGTAGCAATACCTGCTCTCCCACATATAATTCCATTGGTTTTCTATTCTTATCGACATAGTTATTCTACCTATCTTAAGTGACTTTAATATGCTCCCTGATCAACTTGATCTTTTTAGTTGTATCTTAAAAAAATTATAATCCCAAGTGTCTGCCCTCACCTGGGTCTAACTAACATACCGGTGATCTATACCATCTCCTATTACGTGCCTCATAAGGGGCCCCAAAAATGCACTTGTGATAACTATTATTATATGCAAACTCCACCAATGTCAAATGGGTTTCCCAACTACCCTTAAAGTCTACACATTCCCGTAGCATATCCTCTAACACATGATTGACCCGTTCAGTTTGTCCATCCATCTGCGGATGGTATGTCGTGCTAAGGCCCAACTAAGTACCCATGGAGTGGTGGAAACTCTTCCAAAAATGTGACACATATGTAGGGCCCTGATCTTAAATGATAGATAATGGAACCCCGTACAATTAAACTATCTTGGACAGATACAAATGCGTAAGATGATCGATCGAATAATCGATACGAAGGGCTAAAAAGTGAGCCACCTTTGTGAGATGATCAACAATCACCCAAATAGAATTATGTTGTCGAGGTGTCAAAGGTAGCCCCGTGATAGAATCCATCAAGATACTATCCCACTTCCACTCAGGAATGAATATAGGTTGAACCATACCAAACAAATTCACCTTCACCATTTGACAAATGGTGAACCTCGATACAAACTCAGACACATCCTTCTTCAAACCATCCCACCAATATTATCGTTTCATATCTTGGTACAATTTATCCCCACCTAGGTGTACTGTAAAACATGAACCATGTGTTTCCTCCATAGCTGCTCATCTTAACTCCTCATCCAATGGTACCACCATCCTACCCATATAACACAACCCACCATCGAACCCTACTAAAAAGAAAGGTACACCAACAACGAGAAGCTCCATCACCTTCCCTTTACACATATTATCCTGTAACTGCCCATGGACTACACATACCACAATCTCTAGAGTCACGATAAGCATACTAAAAAATGCCCTAGTTAAATCGCCAATCATCTCTATTGATCCCTGCTCGGTAGCCTAAAAGGCTGAGAGACTACTATTGGTTTATTGGCTCAACGCATTTTCCACCACGTTAGCCTTCCCTTAGTGGTAGTGGATTGTGAACTACTAATCTTTGATGAATTCCAACCACTTTTGTTTCCTCATATTAAAATGTTTCTGTGTAAATAGGTACCATAGGCTCTTGTGATAACCAAAGATCCTAAACCTCTCCCCCAAAGATAGATAGTGCCTCCATGCATGCAACATAAATAATATGGTCGCCAACTCTAAGTCGTGACTTAGTTAATGAATCTCATGTAGTTTAAGCTTTCGATAGGCATAATAAATCGACTTGTCCTGCATTAAAACCTCACTTAATCCCTATATAGAAGCATTAGTGTAAACCAAGAACTCTACTCCACTCGTAGGCAAAGCAAGAACCGGTGCATAAGTCAATCTCTCCTTGAGGCTGTCAAACTCATTATGATACTTCTCTGTAAAAAACATGGCACACCTTTCTTCGTTAACTAACTCCCAAATATCTATGAGAAAGCGCAAATGAACCTAAGATAATATACAATCAATCCTAAAAAAATTATGGGCCTCAGTAGCTATCGTGGATTGTCCCCAATCCAACACGGCTGACACCTTACTCGAATCCACAGATAATCCCTTTGCTAATGCCACATGCCCTAAAAGATTCACTTTCTGCTTCAAAAACTCATATTTGCAGAACTTTGCATAAAGATTATATTTTCTTAGCATTTGTAATGAAATCCACCAATGTAGGCCATAATTGTCCTCTTTTTGTGAATAGATCAAAATATCATTAATAAAGTTAATGATGAACTAGTCCAAATACGGTTGGAGCACCCAATGCATTAAGTCTATGAATACAACTAGAGCATTAGTCAACCCAAATGGCATCACTCAGAACTCATCAGGCCCATAATGAGTGTTGATGTCTAAAAATGGAGTGATCCAATTTTATAATCACAGATAAATAATAAGAGCAATGTAAACAAGCACATAAGAGACAAAGACTTTTAAACTGGTTCGGCTATTGAGAAAGCCTATGTCCACTATTGGTTTTATTTCTCGTGATTAAAATAGTTCAGTATGGTGTGCTTGAGAATGATTAATTTTTCCCCTTCAGCTAAGGGGGACTGTCTATTAATAGTGGTTCAGAACCCTAGATACGGAATGCCTTTATATTTCTAGGCATTTACATATGTATACAATAAATAAGACTCTTGGTGTTTAGTGTTGGTCGCCCTTCTATCCGAGTAACTTTTGCTATTCTTGATGGTTCACATTCTGGCGTTAGTTGACATTCCAGCTGACTAGGTTCCTCTAATGCCGATCAAGATAGCTAAATGGACACTTAGGATGACAGGTGCCTATTATTTATTGGTCCAGGTGGGGAGGTGATTTTTACATACAACAAAAGCCCACAATGCTACATGCTTGATAATTGATCAAAAGTAGGGAGTATTTGTGCAAAATGTTGCTTGGCATGTGATCTGAGTGTTAGTTGGAAGTTGATCTAAGCATATGATCTGAACATGTGATCTGAGCATTAGTTCCTTATAGAGTTTTTCATTGTTCTCGAGTTTTCTTTCTGCAACCTCTTGCTGCCTAATACCCATTGATAGGTCGTATCTTTAATTACATTTTACTGATAAATCTTCTATTTTCTTACAGTTCTTGGTCGACTTTAACCAAATGATAGATAAGGATGAACAAATAAGATCCTCTTCCTCGGCTGACGTTGAGGAGGCTTTATAAGGTTTGAGAAAATCTTTACAATCCTCTATTAAAGATTTATATAGAGAAAAAATCAAGCGTGTTAGTGGAAGGTCAAGACTGCCGAGGACAAGGAAATAACAATAGAGAATTCCCAAACAAAAGTTGTTAATGAGCTGACTCAAGACAAATTAATAATTGTTGAAGCTGAGCACTGGGCAAAGGTGCTGAGGACAAAGTGGTGGTTTTGACCAATGATAATTCAGCCCTAAAGGCCAAGGGAAAAAATGATAATGAGGAGGCAACAAATAAATGATAGGATAAAGATTTTACAACAGTAGCCATCCAGATTGATTATGCCAGAAAGGAGTCCTTTAAGGAAGGTTGGTTTGAGGCCTTGAAGGAAGTTGGTACTCCAGCAGACTCTGAACTTTTTCAGAGATATGACCCAAGAACTCCTCCTAACCTAGATGAGTACTTTGAAGATGAAGAGGAGGGTTCTGGGGAGTCTTTTATGGTTCCTATTAAAACTGTCGACCTAATTTATGTCGATTTAGATGAGACCAAGGAGTAAGAGAAGGATAAGGCGTAACTCCTTTTGGTTAATTTATTTTTTCCTTTTTTTCTTCATGTATTTTTATTTCGTTCTTTCTAATGTACCCAACTTTGTAACCATGATTTAATCAATAAAAGAACATTTTTTTCTCAATTTTTTCCAACTTCAAGTGATGTTGATTTGTTGTTGTTTGTAGTCTTCTATGCTATTTATTTTTCTTTCTTAGCCCCATAAACTCATACTTGTAAATTTATAGTTTGATACCAGGAAGAAAGCCATAGTTTCTGCTGAATCCGACTTACTTAGGCGGTGTAAAAATCTTCTTCGGGCTGGATATATTCCCTTGACCAAGGAATATTTAGTAGGGTTACACAGCCCAGATTTCTCCAACCAAGTTAAAGAGTCTTACATACATATTTATTGTCTCTGGCACAGAGTTATAGCCAACATTGTTAGTTATTATAAGATGATTGAACATATGTAAGAAAACCATAAACTTTCAAAAGAACTGCTTCATTCTGTCTATGAGGGTAAGTATCAAGCTTTAAGTGAAGGTTAGGGCTTTAATAAGAAGTTACAAGATATCAGTTCTGCCCTGAATAAGAGGGAATTTTCGTTAAACCAAGAATTGGAGAGCGCCCAATCAATTGCTTCCATGTTGGAGAAGGAAAATAATTATAACACCCCACTTAATTAAATATCGGGTGATCAGTCCTATACCCAATTAAAATAGAATTTACAATTAGTTCATTCTTAGCATCACTTCCAAAAAATATTTTCGTTAATTAAATAACCTAATATCCAACTAAGAAGGTGTTACAATTAATCAAGTTTTAATGGAAATAAAATTTCCACTTAAAAACATAATCCATTTAACACTATTCGTTCACACAATGAATAATAACTGAGTAATATCAAAACTGAATTAAATGCAACCGGAATAAAACTCTCGAGTTTAAATATCTCAATACAATAATCCCATCACAAATTAAATGTACCAAAACCAACATAAGAACTTAATTTGTCTATGATAGAGAAGAAATAACTAGAATCCTCTTGGGTGACATGCCCTAAATGAAAGATCAACTACAGAGTATGAATCAATGTATATGAAAGCGTCTAAACAAAGTCCAAGACTCCATAGCATCCACGGCTCATCAAAAATCTCAATCCTCTATGGTTGGCGTCCTTGCGACTGGACAACTGATATAGGAGATACAAGAGGATATGCAAGAAAATGGGTCAGAGCCCGATTATAAAAATAGTTTAGAAAACAACAAGTGAATAAATGCTATATTCAACAATTATTATTAAATGTTAGATTTATTGGACTCTCTCTTGAGATCCCTACCTATCATCTAGAGTGCACACCTATCATACCTTAAAAATTATACTAGTTACTATTCCCATGCGAATTGGTTCATATCAATGCCAAGAAACCATAGCCCATATCTATCCCACGTATTTCCCTTACAATACAAGTAATACATATATATCCAATTTTTCTCTAACATGGATATGCCCTTTTTCAATTTAATATATAATGCGTTGAGGAACGAACTTGATAGTTTGAAGAAATCCACCACTACTGGTCCAGATGAAGGGGTATCATTTTTGGAGACTAAAAATGCTAGGCTATTGGAAGAGTTGGAGGCCTTGCAGAAAAAGAAAACTAAGCCTGGACAAACTTCAAGGCAAAACATAGCTATTCGACCAACTATTGATGAAGAGAGAACCAAAAAACCCTGGCTGACCAAGTTGCTAAGTTTAAAGAGAAAGAAAACGCCATCAAGAAGCTTCAAGATAACATGGACCGATTTACTTTCCATTTTCATAAGTAACCCAAAGCTGTTTGGATGGATGGGTATGATGAAACCTTGACTTACTTGGATAAACACATGAAGCATGCCAGGAATGAGGGCCATAAATGGGGTTGGATGAACCTGCTTACTCTATTGATGTTAGTTGGATTCCTCCTGCTGCCATCCTTAAGAGCTTGATTAGAAAATAACTTAGGGATTACAACCTGAAAGGAGTAGTGGAATATGTTCATCCCCAGCATCTACTTGAACGAACGAGCAGCAGTAGGCATACTAGGAAGAGGAATTTTAGGTCTATCAATCATTCGTTCACCCTTGATGAAACTCCTATTGCTATGGGTAAGGCTGATGGAAAGTACCTAGTAGAAACTTGTATTATGTGCCTTGTTGATATTTTTTTTGTAATTCATATTCATTGGAATGAAATGAAGTGATTTGAGCCACTTTGTCTTTTATATTTAGGCTTGTGGTTGCTATTAATCTTGTTGTCGACTAGATAATCTGTACAACAACTAGTTAATTGACCTATTGATTATATGTCCTACTCAAATGTTACATGTTGATTTGTAATTGAATCCGATTGTAATACCTTAGATTCTAGTAATGTTGTTCATAGATAAAACTGTAATTAGTTTAGTTGAACTAAATTGTAGCATTAGTTATCAATGGCGACCAAGTGTATTAAGAACGTATAGTTATCCCCGTGTCTTAACTTAGTCGAGTAAAACCTCTCATTTTTTACATTGAGTCTTACATAAGATTTTACTAAATTCTTGTTCGCGATTTGTCGAAGATGAAATCATACATAAAGTTGATAACAATAGACTTTTCTGAAGTTGGAAAAGTTTGAACTAAAATAACTTTTCTAAAGTTGGAAGAGTTTGAAAAAGAACTATTCTGAAGTTGGAAAAGTTTAATAAAGAACATTTCTCAAGTTGGAAAAAATTAAACTAAAATACCTTTTTATAATTTTGAAAAGTTTGAAGAAATACTTTTCTGAAGTTGGAAAAGTTTGACAAAGAGCTTTTCTGATGTTGGAAATTTTTGACAAACAAATTTTTCTGAAGTTAAAAAAGTTTGAATTGAAATTTAGCTTTTAATTTAAGGTGGTGGTACTACACCATACTTCGAAAAACAAAACACAAAAAGGAAGTGTAATGAGGAGAAACATGTAATTTCATTAACTTGAATAACTGATTACATCAAAAACAAAATTACTGATGATATTAGCAAAAATAGTCAGCATTCCATGGGTTGTTAAACTCCTTGCCTTCCAATGTTTCAAGGCGATATGTTCCTGGTCGAATTTTTATCGAGATGTGATAAGGGCCATGCCAGTTGGGCTCCAATTTGTTTATTTTCTGAATCACCTTCTTTAGTACAAGATCTCCCTAAGTTAGTCTCCTTGACAAGATGATTATAAAAACTAGTAGTCCTTTATTGGTAGGCCACCAATCGAATTGTAGCATCTTCTTTGACCTATTTAATCATGTTTAGATCTAGTCACCTCATTATATGACTCTTGGGGAAATCAAAATTCCGCACCCTGTGTGTTCGCAAACCTGTTTCAGTTGGTACCACTGCCTCACTGCCAAAAGCGAGCATATAGGGAGTATCTCACGTCGCTATTCTTGGTGTATCCCTATAAGCCCAGAGAACACTATGAAGTTTATTGATCCAATTTCCCTTGGCATCATCGAGACGCTTCTTCAATCCATCGAGTAATTTTTTATTAATGATTTCTATTTGACCATTGCACTATGGATGTTCAGGTATTGAATGTAGCTTTTTTATTTTGGATATAATGAAATACTCCAAAAATTCTTCATGACATTTCATAATGACATATTATCTGCTTCCATATGAGGTGAAACACTTTCAAATAAGGCATATCGATCAAGGGCCCAACCTTAGTGAAGTATTCTACTACGATGACTAAGTACTCGAACCTTCATTTGGTGGTCGACAATAGTCTGACCAAGTCTATTCCCTAAATAGCAAAAAAAAAAAGTAAAAGTATCAGGAGTTAGGAAATCAAGCACCTATTTTTTATGAATAACAAAAAACCTTTGGAACTTGTCACACCTCTTGACAATTGAAACACAAATTATCTTCATTTTTAGCTAATAGTAGCCTTGCATGACTATCCTTTGTACCAAAGACCTTCCAGCTGAATGAGCACCACATGAACTTTCATGGACCTCTTTAATCAGACCATCTACTTAAGTTGGATGGACACATCGAAGGAAAGAGATTGTGTATCCCCTTCTGTACAAAATTCCTTTTTCCACTAATACTCCATATTCAGAAACCTTCTTGCTTTGCTCAGCTAGTCGGAGATCTCTTTCTTGAATAACTGATGATTCCAGTTGGTCGATAACCATCTCAGTTTGCTTTTGAGCTGAGCTCTCTTTTGAAAAAGTCTGCTCAGTAGGCAAACTTGGTGTGATAGGTACTTATGCATAAGTGTATCTTGTTATTAAATTTGCCACTTCTTTCCCTTTCAATGAAGTTCTTGGCTCGTACACAATTTCATATTCTCCCAATTCAACCACCCAAGGCATTAGCCTTCCTGACTTTTTAGGCTTATTCAAAGCTTGTAACAAAGGTAAGTCTGTATACACTATAATGGTATGGGATTGAAAGTATGGTCTCATTCTTCTAGATGCTTCAATAAGTGCCAATGCTAACTTTTCCAATCGTGGGTATCTGATCTCCGCTTCAGAACGCTTTACTGGTGTAATACACTAACTTTTGAACACCTTCCTCTAATCAGATCAAGTTTGAACTTATTGAATACTTTGAAATAGCCAAATACATTTACAACTTCTCGCCTAAAACTGGTCAGGAGAGCAATGGGGAAGATCCCAAGTATTTCTTCAATTCCAAAAAATCTCTTTCACATTCATCATTCCATTCAAAGGTATTTTTATGCACCTTAAATAATGGAAGATATTTATTTGTAGCTCGAGATACGAAACGATTGGGGAATGCATTTCCTGTAAAGTCTTTATTTTATTAGGGTTGGATTTAATTCCCCTTTAATTCACGATGTACCCCAAGAACATGCCTTCCTGTACTTCGAATATACACTAGTCGGATTGAGCTTCATTTGATATTTTTTTAGCTGGTAAAATATTTAGGCCAAATTAGTAATGTGGTTGGCGGTAAACTTGATTTTGGTGAACATATCATCTACGTATACTTCCATGTTCTTTCTAATTTAGTCCTGAAAGACTTTGTTTACCAGCTTCTGATAGGTTGCTCCAGCATTTTTTAGCCCAAAGGGCATAATGTTATAGCATTACATTCCCCAGCTGGTTATGAAGGATGTGCCCTCCTTATCTTCTGGCTTCATCTTTATATTGTTGTAACCAGAATAAGCACCCATGAAGTTGAATAGCTTATGACTTGTTGTTGCATCTACTAATTGATTAATCCTTGGTAAAGGAAAATGATCTTTTCAGCATGCCTTATTGAGGCCAGTGAAATTCACACACACTCGTCATTTTTTGTTCTTCTTCTTGACTACTACTATGTTGTCTAACCAAGTAGGATATTTAACATCCTCAATAAATTATACTTTCTAAAACTTTTCCACCTTTTCTTGGATCGCCATGTTCTTCTTAGGTTGAAAAGTCTACGCTTATGCTTAATTGGTCTGGAATCTTTGTAAATGTTGAGTTCATTAAAAATGAAGTTGGGATCAATCCCTAGAATATCCTCATGACTCTAGAAAAACACATTCTTCCGATCTCTAAGGAATGTAATTAATTCCTGTTTGAGAGATGGTGTTAGTCTTAAGCCAATCTGGGTAGTTCTTTTTAGTTTCTCGTCATCTAGCACACTAGTTTTTATTTCTTCCTTGACCTGTACTTTCACCAAGTCCTCCTCCTTAAAGGATCTAGAGTATCAATATGGAAGGTAGTTGTGCCCCTCTCTATCTCCCGTTGTTTATCTGAAGAATAATGGGTTTTCATCTGGTTACCATTCACTATATCAACACCATAATTGGTAGGAAACTTCTGCATTGATTCACAGTAGATGGCAAAACATCTAAACACTTCAACCCTACTCGACCAAGAATTATGTTGTAGGATGAAGGTACTTTTTATTGAGTACAAAGAAGCGAATTAGTTCCATTCTAATAGCTATACAAGTGCCGACCAGCACATCTGACTTGATAGTTCCTAGGGGATATACCTTTTCTCCTGAGAATACTATTAGAGGACTGCGGTATGGTTCCATCTTACTTTCTCGTAGCCCTATGCTTTGGAAACAGTTGTAAAACATTACATCCGTTGAACTCCCATTATCGACCAATACTCCGGCCACTTTTCCATAGTGAACTCTATAAGTGACGAGTAATGAATAATCGTGAGAATAAAGAACCGTACTCAGATCATTTTTGGAGAATTTGATCACTAGTTTGTCTTTGTTGACTTTCCTAGGCCGACCATCATTGCTCTCGAATATATCAATCTACCTGATAGTGGGACAAAATTTGGCCTCGTTCAAGTAGGCCTTCCTTTCAGCAAGTCCATCTCCTCCACCGGCTTTTCCACCCGCGGTGAAATTACAACCAAAGGAGATCATACTTACATCCATTTCTGGATCATCAAGTTTCTTTGGCAGGTCAGGGTCATCCTCATAGTCGTTGTTGTGTGCCCTTTTGGTGTCGTCTTTTCCTCGATCGGGTGATTTAGATCTTCTCCTAGTATCTTGGTTACCATTACGATCAATAAATTTTCCCAACTTTCCTCGTTGAATAAGAGTTTTAACTCCATTCTTCAGAGCTATGCAACTATTAGTGGTGTGTCTATGATCTCGATGAAAATCGAAATTTTTGGACTTATCCCTCTTGTTGGGAGGTGCCGTCAGTTTTCTAGGCCAGTTCAGATCTTTATTACCCCTGATTTCCTCCAGGATGTGGTGAACATTCTTAGCGAGTAGAGTATACTCATTGAACTTCTTGAGCTTATTAGACTTTTTTTTTTATCTTTTTTATCTTTCTTTAACGGATTATTTTTCTGTCCCCCGGCTTTGCTCTCTAGTGCTTCTTTTACTTCCATGACTTCCTCAGCATTTATGATCTTTCCATCAACTCTATCACAGTGTTGGGTAAATTTTTATCCAGGGCATAGTAAAGATCTTTGGACAGTAATTTACTCATCAAAGCTGCAATGGCTATTTTTTCTTCATAATCCACCACTTATAGCTTCTCATTATTAAAACGTGTAATATAATCTCGAGTACTCTCTTCGAGTTTTTAGCGTATGGTCAAAAGATTGTTGTACCGTATCAAAGCGAAAGTTATCAATAAATAATTCAACCAATTGATGGAAATTAGAAATTTTACCTCTAGATAGATTGTTGTACCGTATTTGAGCTGGACCTGTGATGGAACTGGAGAAAGTTCTATATTTCATCTCGTCGGGGATAGAATAAATGTCAGCAGCAACTTGATAATGCTCTATGTGTAAGACTGGATTAGTTTTCCCATCATATTTTGGAGTGACACCGATTTTTTGAATTTGAAAGGTGTGCGATAGTCCATAATAACCTGAACAAAAGGTGAATTCTTAACAAAAATCCCCATAGCTAATCTTCCAATCGCTGCATGGATCCCTTCCATGAGCATTCCTCTGGTGTGGATTTGGCAGTAGCAGATTTTATGGATTTTCTATGCCTATATACTGAACTCTCTTCCTAGGAAGTCTGGTCATCATGCACAGAGCGCCTAATACAGAGCCCCTAATACTAGCTCTCGATCTCATAAATCCTTCTCTGTGCTTATGGTGGCGTTCTTGCTCATTATGATGACCTTTGGTTTTTTGGGGACCTAAACGGTCAAAAGAAGATTCCCTACTTCGCCTTTCCAATACACTTGGCCTTTCTTTGAAAAAATATCTATGACCTTTGTTTTCTCAGGGACCTAGACGATCAAAAGAAGATTCCCTACTTAGCCTCTCCAATACACTTGGCCTTTCTTAGAAAAAATATCTATGACCTTTGGTTTCTCAGGGACCTAGACGGTGAAAAGAAGATTCCCTACTTAGCCTCTCCAATACACTTGGCCTTTTTCTGAAAAAATATCTGCCGTCATAGTTATTGATGCAAAAAACTAGATTAGGCCTAATTAATTGATCACAGATAAAATAAGTAAAAACAAATAAGCCAAAGGGTTTTTTAAAGTGGTTCGGCTCAATGGAAAAGTCTACGTCCACTGTTATATATTAACTGCCTTGATTTGTTTTTCGATCCCCTGTAATGAGTGTGATACAATGTATTTATATCCCAAGAGGGGTACTGATAGTTGTCGTGTGAAAGGATGTAATGCCTTCATTTGTTAGGCATTTTCATCAATACGTAAATGAGAATTAAATATACTGTTGTTGTCGCTTCACTGGTTGCACAGGTTGTATGACTATTGTCGCTTCATTGGTTGTACAGGTTGGATTTCTGGTAGTTGGTCGCTCTTCCTAGTTGGTCGGGATTCCCTATTGGTTGGGCTTCCTTGTTGCTCGTACTGCCCAGTTGGTTGGGATTTTGCATCATACTGACTTGGATTTAAGCCACACCAGATGACATGTGTTGGTTTATAATTAGTCCACATAAGGTGGTAAAATTTGGTATCAACATAAGTCCCCAATGTTTCATACTTGGAGCTGATACGAAAGTGTAGAATATTATACTTTAATATTAGTTTGGGCTTCTTGGTCAGCTATAGACCTTCCAAACTTGTGAAATTTATCCACAGGATCGACAATTTTTTAGCACGAATGGCAATTTTGTAAATATTTCAAATTTTAGTGAAATTTTATGGGGTATCTTCATCTTTTCCCTTATTATCCACCGTAAACTCAATCGTCATTCACTTTAATCATTACTTTTCCCAATTTCCGATGCGACTTATAAAAAGAGTGGTAAAACTTCGATCATTTTCTACCTCTCATTTATAATTCTGCTGTTGTGTCCTTTGATCTTTCGTGCGATCATTTTCTTTTTTGTCTTCAGTTTTTGCTGAATCCTTAAACCTTTATAATAATTTTTCTTCTCTTCTTCTTTGTTTTCTTCATCATGGTTTATTCTATCGAGTCGCTTGATAAGCTCAGAATTGACTTTAACATTCCATCTTGGGTTGTACTGGAACATCCCACTTTTCCTTATGATTTTTTCTCTCTTGCTGAGGGTCATTGGTTCCCTTCCATCTTTATTGTTAAATGTGGGTTCATATTTCCTCCCAATCCCCTGTGTCTGGAGTTTTGTCAATATTTTGACATTGTTCCTGCAAGAGTGGTGATTAGGCTCAAATTCTTTCGAATTTATTCCCTTAATTTAGAGACTTATACCATCTTGAATAACATAAAATGAGTATAATTATCGCATTCCCATGACGCTAACTCCTTATAACAAGTACATATAGTTTCATGTATTTCTCCTAAGTTTTTCAGATATTTGAAGCATTGAGGAAGAAAGAAACTAGATAAGTAATGAGCAAAGTCAAAGAAGGAAAGTCAAAAGGGTAATTTAGTAAATTTGTAGTCGTCGTTCGGAGTTCAAGCCAACTACAGAGTTGAAGAGAATTCAATTTCAAGAACTTTAGAAGAAACGACAAGTCAATCCGAGCTCCGATGATCAAGTTAAGAAGATTTGAAGTTGAGAAGGAAACAAGGAAAAAAACCTGGATGAAAAAGATACCCGGTCCGGACCTTTTATTGGAAAAGGATCTGGACCGCCTCAAAAGAAATCCTCTGTCTTAAAATAGGGGGAGATTCAGACCTTTCATTGGAAAAGGATCCAGACCGCCTTGAAAAAGTCTCTACCAGAAAAAGGGGGCGATCCGAACCTTTTTCCCAAAAAGGATCCGGACGCCTTATGCTGAGGAACACTGTTAGGAAAAAGGGGGCGATCCAGACCGCCTCCCCCGATGGATCCGGACCGCATTGGATTTTTACTAAATTTTTTGTTCTTTCTCAGAGTTGTAATGGAGTCAAACTCTTATAAATTTCGTGGCTATTTATTCAGATTAGTTCCCTAATATTGGGAATTCGATTTTTTAGTTCTCTAGGTAGGAGTAGAGGGTTTTTGTAGAAAAAACCCTAGTTTTTCAATAAGAAGTTCAGCTGTAAGGATTGTAATTAATTTTCTTCGATACAACTAATGTTCTTCCTTTAAATTTGCAATAGTTAATTAGTTTAATTGCTAATTTGATTCTGCATTTCTCTTTTCATTTAGTTTCTGTTACTTATGATGTTTTCTTCTTCTCAATCCATCCTTTCTTTTGATTTAACTATGTTCGACTAAGTTTTTAAGGGTTGGGGTACATAAACCCCACCCAATGTAATTCACAATAATGGGAAATAGACTTTTGAATTAAATTTTAGATGAATCGTGTTGCGTAACTATTGCAACCATCGTAGGACTTTTGATCTCATTTGCCCTAGGTAATCGGGATGCTTAAGAGTGCGACGCGTGTATTAGTTAATGTGACACCGCTTTATTCTTACCTTTGATTTTGTATGATGTGGGCTACGATCCCTCATATATGGAATGCTTAGGATTAATAAAGACCGAGTTCTTTTAAAGTCTTAATTATGAATCTAGTATCTTACGAGGTAAACTACTAGGGTGTGGGGGATTGTAACCCAACTTATTGTTCTCATTTTATAGTTAAGTTTTTCACTCCTTTTTCTCTTAACTTTTAGATTAATTAGTGTATCTGCATTTTGTTAGTTTTTAGGTTTATTAGTTCTTAACATAAAATTTGCATTGAGTAGTTAGTCCATATTCCCAAATCATATTTTTTGTTCTTTTAGTGTCAAGTTTGGATTCTCAATCTTTCCAACGTCATTACGTTTATTCGTCTTATTTCCATGTGGAGACGATCCCGACTTACCCTGTTTATTATTAACACGACATGCTTGCACTTGAGCCTATATCAGTATGAACATTAGATACACATTTGTGGTCGCGTCAAGTTTTTGGCGCCGTTGCCGGGAAAATAGTTAGACTTAGGTTAGATCGGTTCAATCTATAACTTTGAACAAAAAAAGAAATTATCTCCCAAAAACCTTTCATGCAAAATCCTGAACACACTCTAACTCCTCAAAATACTCCAACCAGAATTCACGAAAACCCAATTGTTGAGTATAATTCTGACAGCCCCCACACTCCTCATGGTCCATAATTCTGGGTTCCACTTCCTACTCCTGAACACTCCATTACCAGTCACTCCTTGAGTTATATTTCTAGGACACTGAGTGAGTATTTCGAGCCATTTGAAGATGGCGCGATGTCTGACGTCGCTAGTTTTAACACTGGAGAGGGAAATCCTCCCTATCGTCCCATGAAAGACTCTCTTTCCTGAACGAGTTGTCACCCCTAGTTGCATTTTACTCCTGTATAATGACGGTCAGTTCCACTTCCATAATGGAATGATACATTTTATTCCTACTTTCCATGGCATAGATTCGTAGAAACCATGCCTCCACATAAGAGAGTTTGAAGAGGAATGCGACACATTTAGTGACCAAGCTTGCATGCAGGATGTCGTTCGCCTAAAGTTTTTTCCTTTTTCCTTAAAGGATAAAGCCAAGACCTGGCTATGGTCTCTACCCCCGAACTCTGTTATTTCTTGGAGGGATATGAAATCCAAATTTATTTCCAAATTCTACCCACCGCAAAAGACCAACTCTGTCAAGACTCAAATCCAAGCTTTTCGACAACAAGATAATGAGCCTTTTGACAAATGTTGGGAACGATTTTAAGAGTTGGTAAGCGCATGCCCACATTATGGTTTTGGAAAACACCACTTGATCTCTTTCTTCGATAATGGTCTCCAAGTGACTTCCGAACAACTTGTTCAAACTATGTGTGAAAGACCTTTCTGGGAATTAGACACTAGTGATGTTAAGGCCCATCTTAAGTATGTTGCAGAGACTACTCAAGCATGGGACACATTTGACCTAATACCCAAGTCCGTCCTTGATAAGCATCGACCGTGCATAATGCATCCGGTCTATTCCAATTGGATATTAATACCATAATAGACCGTCGATTTGATCAGTTTGAGAGAGATATGAAAGATTTTCTTGATGGCCGGTTGAGAGATATTTTCAGATCCAATCGTGTCACGAAAGAAAATGTGTGTGCTATCTGTGAGGTGAGTCATTCCACAAAGGCATGCCCAACGATTTCCCCCTACAAAGCCATGCACAACGAGCAGGTGGATGCTATAGGAGGGTTCAAGGGTAGGAACTCGTACAACCCTTCATGGAGAAACCATCCTGGTTTTAATTACGGACAACCACAAGATGCGATGAACCCACATTCATAGGTTGTCCCACCTCCACCCCCTCCTCAATTTTTACAAGCACCACCTCCTCCAGCTCCATATATCACTCCACCGCGGAGGAACCTCGAGGATACAATAAACTAGTTCATTAACTCTCAGAGTGCAACTAATGCTAGGTATGATCGCATCTTCGCCGACATGAACGTGAACATCTCAAAGTTGCAATCTTCATTGAGTATCCAAGAGAAGGGAAAGTTTCCTTCCTAGGGACAAAGACCTCCCCAAGGTCAAACTAGTGTAAGCTCTATTTTTAGTGAAAATCAAGAGCAATGTTGCATGATAACCACTCTACGTAGTGGGAAAGTTGTCAATTTATTACCTTTCCCACATGACACACCTAAAGGCAAGGAGGTTTCGCCCAGAACGAAAGAGGCCGAAGATGCCTCCTTGAATGAGAGTGATAACGAGAACACTAGTGAGCCCGAAGTCATGGTAAAACACCCCACAGCCGCTCCGTTTCCTCAACGATTAGTATCTCACACCAAAGAGTCTTCTCGTGAAGATGTGTTAGACATTCTTAATCAAGTAAAGATTAATTTACCTTTTCTCGACACCATAAAGCAAATTCCCGTGTACGCTAAGTTTCTTAAGGACTTACTTACGGTGAAATCAAAGCTAAAGGTAAAGAAAAATGTGTTCCTAGCATATAATGTCAGCTCAATACTATCAAGTGACCTTCCACCCAAATTCAAAGATTCGGGTGCACCGACTATTTCGCGCCTCATGGGGGAAATCGAATTGAGAGAGCGTTAATAGATTTAAGGGCAAGTATCAACATTATCCCCTATTCAATCTATAAGAAATTAGATTTGAGGGACCTTAGGCCCACAAACTTGACTCTCCGACTCATAGATAGTTCCATCAAGATACATCGAGGTATCATGGAGGACACGATCATCCAAGTTGACACATTCTACTTCCCGGTGGATTTTGTCATTTGGGATGAGGAGCCCTCCGTTGTTTCGAGTAATCATGTCCCTGTCATTTTAGGCCGCCCATTCTTAGCTACTGCTAATGCCTTGATTAACACTCGAAATGGGCGAATGCAACTCATGTTCGGGAATATGACTCTCGAAACAAATATCTTCAACATCACCAGTCTCGAGGGTGATGAGGGAGAATCGCGAGAGATGGATCTCGTGGAAGAGAAGGTACACGAGAATGAGAGGTCCCACAAGAGAGAGCCGTTAGGGGTGTGCCTTATTTCATCAAGTGATAGTGATAGTTGTGATGATGAGAGAAAAGTGGGGGAGATGTGTGTAGTGAACGCGATTGAGAGCAAGGGAGAGTGATTAGAGGAGAGAAAAATAGTGGAGTTATAGATCGAGCAAGTAAGCGAGGACGTAGGCACTACTCGAGAGAGAGACTTAGGGGACGTGAGCATGGATGATTTTGAAAAAGAATTTGGGCATGTGGATGAGAGCCTGAATGTAGAAATCCAACCCTTATTGGATTCGTTTAGTTACTTGAAGGAGAGCGAATGGCAAGATACAATAGATGAATTCCTTCATAATAACCATCCCTCCACATCATAGAAGTCTTCAGAAGAGAGATAAAGAGAATGTTCTTAACACTCTTGAGAAAGAAAATTAGGAGATATAAGTCTTAAAGACTTTGAAAAAGAATTCGGGTCGGTGGATGAGAGCCTTACTATTGAAGTCCAATCCCTATTGGGCTCTTATAGTCACTTAGAAGACAACGAATGAAAAGATAAAATCGATGAATTCCTTGTTTGTGACCACCCACCCATACCACTTTATGTCCCGGAGGCGATTGAGAAAAAGATTGTGTTTCGTACGACTTAGGGCCCGACCCATGCGTTCCAAAAATTAAAAGAAACTTAGGTGTTCCATTCGAGTCAGTGCACGTAGGCCATGCTTTAAGTAAGCATCACAAGGATCCCTTTCCGAGTAGTCACGACGAGTCTCCCGATATTTCCCTTATCTATGGGCGAGGTCCCAACTTGTTCTGATTATCGGTTTACGATATGAGGACGGGAGAGACGAGGAGATCATTGGACCCCATTCATGGGGTTGGGTGAGCTTGTGGAGAGATGAGAGGTCGTCGCACCCTCGACGCGTATGGGGTGATTTTTGTTGTATTATTAAGTCATGTGTTAATGTCATTTTGCATTTTAAATATTTGTTTATTTTATTTTTCGCACTTCTTCCTTTGCTTTTTTTAGATGCTAGTCCTTTTGATTGAGGACAATGCAAAAGTCTAAGTTAGGGGGGGTGACGAGTGCGTATTTCTAAAACTTTCAAAATGCCCAAAAAATTAAAAAACTTTAAAATTTCAAAAAAAAATTGAAAAAAAGTCCGAAAAACCAAAAATATTTTTCTTCAAAATAAATAAAAATTGGAATTTAAAATTTTCAAAAATATCATTAAAATTCGGTTAAAAGTCTCAAATTGTAAAAACATAATGCACAAAGCCGAAATTGACCAAAGATGGAAATTGAGCGAACATGGACGACTTAACGAATAAGTGTGGAGATTAACCAACCCGGTGAGATTCGAGCCTATCCTTTTTTGTGAGTTTATAAATCAATCTGAGTTAATGGTTAAATTAAAGCTCTATTTAGCATTTACAAAAGTCGTTGAGGATCTCAATTCCCTTGATTTGTTCGGTTACAGGGAATGTGTGAGATGCTGTCTTGAAAAATGCGCTAAAAGAATATCTAAACTAAATTTACCTCGAGACGCATATGGTAACACAATTAATAAGTTGGACAATGAAGTAGGCCCTCGTTTGTTACCCAAAAATATTGGCCATAAAAAGTTATGAAAAAATCATCCATTTGCAACCCAATTTGAGCCTAATAAATTTTTTCCTTTTCGTTTGATAACCCAAAAAACTCAATTAGCCCGGAATTGTGAAAATCGAATATTCATCAAATAAAGTCCGAAAAGTGCATAAAAATGGGCAAGAAAAAATTAGAAGAATTTTCAACAAAAATATCAAGAAAAATGTGAAAAAGAGGAAAAAAAAAAGAAAATAAGCAAAAGCCCGAAAAAGCCTAATGGACATTTCAAGGAAAATTTTCAATTCCAAAGTACCCAATCATCTTCTTTTACCCAATGCACCTTAAAAACCCGAAAAGTCCTAACCGAGTCCAAATTGCAAATTTGCTTACCGCATGGAGAGCTTAGGCACAAAAGATAACAAAAGAGATTAAAGGCGTAAAGTATAGGTGATGTTTCTAGTTTCCCTGTAACCGTATTCTAATGATGAGATCTTTTTACCCCATAAATTTTCGTCCTTTGAATTTAGTATGCGTGAATTTTTGTTCCACTACATTTACTTTTTATATTACGCATACCGAGAGAAAATAGCTACATTTTCGAGTGATTCGTTTAAGAGAGCACCCAGTGAGAATTTGAATCAAAATGAATTTTTGGATAAGTAACGTAATGGTCAAACGGTGGAAATTCGCGATTAAATTTCTGGCTTCGCGCGCGCGTGCACACATACACACACACACACACTGTGATTTGAGATGCTTAAATTGAATTGATGATGAGTATTTTCTGGAAAATTTTAAATTCTATAATTTTTGCTTATTTTGAGTTTTCTTTGAGTCGAATTTTATGGGTATATTCACTGCAAACCCTCATGAGACGCAACTCGTCCTACTAGGGTGACCAAGGAGTTTAAAGGCTTGTTGCATATGCTAAATGCAATCGCTTGCCCGCGAAAGTGCTAATCTATCCAAATAAAGAATTTTTTTTGAGAGTTGATCCATAGTTGCATTCGTTTACATTTCTCGGGACGCGTAAAGTTCTAAGTTGGGGGGGTTTGATTAGGCTCAAATTCTTCCGAATTTATCCCCTTAATTTAGAGACTTATACCATCTCGAATAACGTAAAATGAGTGTAATTATTGCATTTCCTTGACACTAACTCCTTCTAACAAGTACGTCTAGTTTCATGTATTTCTCCTAAGTTTTTCAGGTATTTGAAGCATTGAGGAAGAAAGAAACTGGATAACCAATGAGCAAAGTCAAAGAAGGAAAGTCAAAAGGGTAATTTCATAAGTTGAAGAGAATTCAATTTCAAGAACTTTGGACGAAATAACAAGTCAATTTGACCTCCGGTGATCAAGTTACAAAGATTTGAAGTTGAGAAGGAAACACAGAAAAGACCCATGGATGAAAAAGATACCCGATTCAGACGGAGCTTTTATTGGAAAAGGATCTGGACCGCCTCAAAAGAAATCCTCTGTCTTAAAATAGGGGGAGATTCAGACCTTTCATTGGAAAAGGATCCAGACCGCCTTGAAAAAGTCTCTACCAGAAAAAAGGGGGCGATCCAGACCTTTTTCCCAAAAAGGATCCGGATCGCCTTATGCCGAGGAACATTGTTTCGAAATAGGGGGTGATCCGAACCGCCTCCCCCGATGGATCCGGACCTCATTGGATTTTTACGAATTTTTCTGTTCTTTCTCAGAGTTGTAATGGATTCAAACTCTTGTAAATTTCATGGTGATTTATTCAGATTAGTTCCCTAATATTGGGAGTTCGAGTTTTTATTTCTCTAGGTAGGAGTAGAGGGTTTTCGTAGGAAAAATCCTAGTTTTTCAATAAGAAGTTTAGATGTAAGGATTGCAATTAATTTTCTTCAATACAAGTAATGTTCTTCCTTTAAATTTGCAATAGTTAATTAGTTTAATTGCTGATTTGATTCTGCACTCCTCTTTTCATCTAGTTTCTGTTACTTATGATGTTTTCTTCTTCTCAATCCATGCTTTCTTTTGATTTAACTATGTCCGGCTAAGTTTTTAAGGGTTGGGGTGCATAAACCCCACCCGATGTAATTCACGATAATGGGAAATAGACTTTTGAATTAAATTTTAAATGAATTGTATTGCGTAACTATTGCAATCGTCATAGAACTTTTGATCTCGTTTGTCGCAGGTAATCGGGATGCTTAAGAGGGAAACGCACGTATTAGTTAACGTGACAACGCTTTATTCTTACCTTTGATTTTGTATGATGCGGGCTATGATCCCTCATATATGGAATGTTTAGGATTAATAAAGACCGTGTTCTTATAAAGTCTTAATTCTGAATCTAGTATCTTAGGAGGTGAACTACTAGGGTGTGGGGGATTGTAACCCAACCTAATGTTCTCATTTTATAGTTAAGTTTTTAACTCCTTTTTCTCCTAACTTTTAGATTAATTAGTGTAGCTTCATTTTGTTAGTTTTTAGTTTAATTAGTTGTTAACCTAAAGTTGGCATTTAGTAGTTAAGTCCATCTTCCCAAATCATCTTTTTTGTTCTTTTAGAGTCAAATTCGAATTCTCAATCTTTCCAACGTCGCTACGTTTATTCATCCTATATTCCTGTGGAGACAATCCTGACTTGTCGGGTTTATTACTAACGCGAAAGGCTTGCACTTGAGCCTATATCAATACGAACACTAGATACACATTTGTGGCCGCATCAAGTGGCTCCTAATACAATGAAGAGTAGTGAAAGGAGTATATAGGTTAAATAAAATGTATGGAACGCATCTAAGGATTCCAGAAATAGTGTTTTCTTATAAATGGGTAACTAGTGATACGACTTTCTATTTGAAAACTAGGGTAGTTAGTAAAGCTGTAGTAGTTAACCTCCATGATTCAAATAGGGATTATTTTGATCATGGATTAGTTGTAAAAAATTGGCAACATGCTCCTTTAGTTGGAGGTCCTAAATATCAAGTACCTATATGTCCACTCTTTGACCATGGAATAGTTTGTTTTGTGTTTTAGTAATTTTACCGTGTTTATATTTGATAAAATGTCATACTGACTGTTGCTTTATAAATTGAATTGCAGTTGACCAGAAAAGAAAATCTCCCAAAGAGAGTGAAGTAAATTTGAAAGAATTGAAGTTTATCGGGGGCTTCACCAGATAGTTGCTGAGGAGAACGTTAGGTCCAATTCGTATTTACTTCAATACATAAATATTGCTTATTCGTTTATTGCCAGACCTATTTCTTCTCCTATTCTGGTGATTGATCTTGATTAAGAAGTTTCTACTGATTCAGACACTCCTCTATCTGAAATCATGAAGAAGAGAAAGTTTACTGACCTTCTCAGTGGTAGCACTCCTAGCTCCCAAGCTCCTACTGAAGGAGCCAAGAAGAAAATATGGTATGTTATGAAGCACTCAGTCCCTAATGACCCAGCCCCCAAAGACCCATCTCCTAAGGATTCATCTCCCAAAGATATTGAAGTTCCTTTGAGGAGACTTAGGAGGGGGCTTGTAGAGAAGGAGGTCGACCAGGTGAGTGATCAATTGTCCTTGGTTGAGTTACCTTCTTATGATGTTGTTCCTTCGGCAGCTATTACTCCTAGTTTAGTCAGGAAGTTGATCAAGTCTGGAACTCTTCCAGACCATAAGGGGGTGGATGTTATGCTCTCCTTAGCGAGGGTTTCTGACTTGGTTGCTCAGAGCCTTACATCAGTAAATGGTTTCCATTTTCTTGGTTTGGTTGTCTTTTATATTTCTCATATACTCATCTTGATATTCATCTCTTGCAGTTCTTGGTACACTTCAATAATATGCTAGAGAAGGATGATGCAATTAGGGCTTTTTTTTCTTCAAACGATGTGGAGAAAGCTTTGGCCGGCTTGAAGAAATCTCTACTCGAATCTCAACAGGCCCTGGAGTCTGAGAAGAGTACTTGGGTGGATAAACTGAAGGCAACTGAAACTTCTTGGCAGACATATGATAAGAATGCCTTTAAAGCTGAGCGCAGGGCCAAGGAGGTTGGGCATAAGGCAAAGGAAGCTGGGCCTAAGGCAGATGAAGCTGAGCTCAAGACAAAGGAAGTTGATCGCAGGGCTAAGACGGATAAAGTGCTTGTATCTTCTGCCATATATAAGAGAAAATCTACCGTAAAGGCGCCCATCAGTGCTGGTTGGGACAATGACTGGAACAAAGCCATTTATGTTGCCTCTGCTCAGATTGAGTATGCAAAGAAAAAATGTTTCAGAGATGGTTGGGTTGCTTCCTTTCAGGAGTTGAACACAGCTGAAGGCTCGAAACTTTTTCAGAGATATATTCATGGTCCTCCACCAGTTATTGAGGATGAGGTTAAAGATGAAACTGGTTCTGGAGAGTCTTCTCTAGTGGTTGAATCTTCTTCCGATTATCCTAAAATCACTTAATCTTCTCTTCCTCCAGTGTAGAAAATTGAGCAACTCCAGTCTGTAGTCCTTTCTTCTGAGCAGGATAATAAGGTTGAGAATGATAGGGAGAAGGTTTAAAGTTATTCAACATTTTCCCCTTTTCTTTTTTATTTCTTTTTCTTTATTTTCATTGTACTTGAACTCTTTGTTATCAATAAAAGAACCTTTTGTTCCTTCTATCTCTTATTAATTATACATGTTCTCCATTCTTGTTGTTGATTGGTGGTCATCTCTTCTTGCTAGTTTATAGGGAAGATGTAAAAACTGTCTTCCAATGATACCGATCTACTAAGAAAGTGCAATACTTTTTTCAAAACAGGTCATACGAACTTATCCGGAGAAGAAATTATTCACTTGCTCAGTGATGATGCATCAGAGCAGACTAAAGAAACCAACAAGTATTTGAAGTACTTATTTGATCGGGCAATAGAAAATAATATTGATTACTATGAGATGATAAAAGAACTTCAATAATAACATAAAGAATCTTTTGCGCTATTGCACCCGAGCTACGAGCAAAAATATCAAAGCTTAAGTGTAGGCCAGGACTTTGATAAATTTGTCTCTGTTTACAATAAAAAGTAATCTCTACTTAAGCTTGAAGTTGAAGAAACTCGAACTGTTGCCAAACTCCTGGAAGAGGAGAATAAAAATTTGAGGGATGAAGTGAATCTTTTAAAGTCTGCCTCTAGAGCTGTTGTTGCTACTACTGATGAAGGATACTCTTTTTTAGACGCTAAAAATGTAACATTAAGGGATGAATTGGAAGCCTTAAAGAAAATTAAGCCCGCATCTTCCTCCCAAGAAAGAAATAATCTTGGTCGAGGAACCACAAAAGAAGTTAGTACTCAAAAGTCCCTTGCTAATCAAGCTGCGCAGTTAAAAGCTAAAGACCGAGCTATTGCTGAGATGTCCTAGAAGCTGTAGACCTTGTCTGAAAAATTATCCACTCAATATTTCCAATTACAGGTTAAGGATGGAGTACTGAAGAAGTTGCAGTCGCAGGTTGATAAATTGACCTTTCAATTCCATAAGAAGCCAAGAGAGGTTTGGATGGATGTGTATAATGAAGCTGTGGGGCATCTTGATGATAAATTTCAAGAGGTTAAGAATGATTCCTATAAATGGGGTTGGATGAATGCTTTTGCCGTGATGAAGGTAGATCGGAATAACTCTTTGTGGGATTGGTATGACCTAGGCTTGTTGCATCTTGATAACCCTCCACTCAAGTTATATGTTAACTGGATTCCTATTCATCGTATTCCTCAATGTTTGATTTCAAAATACTTAGGCGATTACGAGATACATGATGAACTAGAGATTGTTCGACCTCCTCATCTGCTTGATCGTCCTAGTAGCAGCAACAACAGGATGCTTCAGAATTTTAACCTTATCAACTCTCCTTATACTTTGGATGATCCTTCAGCTGGCATGGATCCTGTTTTTAAGGTTGAAGGAAAACGTCCTGCAGAATAAGGTTTTGTATTTTGTTTCTGCATGCTTTAGCAACAATATGTAATCATTATTTTAATGAAAAGATTATTTTATGAATGGATCAACTTTTAGTCAATCTTTGCATATATGAATGTCTCCTTAGTCTTTGATTATGAATGGATCGACTTTTAGTTAATCTCTAGTTTTTCATCGGTTCTATTGATATTCTTAGGATTATCCTAAGTATTATATCAATTACCAATGCTTAACCATGGTTCTACTAATGTACCTAAATTTTTAGGTAATTTCATTAGTTACCTTGGTTCCCAGGCGTGAGTGGAATATTTATCCATCTTTTAGCCTAGTTTAGATGAAAATTATTTATCTGGGTCTTCGTTAACCAAGTATTTGGGACTTACAATTTTTCCTTGCATGGTTTTTTATGTATTTGATAACCAGCTTTGTTGGTGCCTTTGTTGATACCAACCAACATTGTTAGTGGATTTTATTAATACCGACCAACATTGTTGGTGGTTTATGCTGACAACCAACATTGTTGATGCCTTTATTGATACCGACCAATGTTATTGGTGGTTTATGCTGACAACCAACATTATTGGAGCCTTTATTGATACTAAACAACGTTGTTGGTGGTTTATGCTGACAACCAACATTGTTGGTGCCTTTATTGATACCGACCAACGTTGTTGGTGGTTTATGCTGGCAATAACATTGTTGATGCCTTTATTGATACGGACCAATGTTTTTGGTGGCCTTTATTGATACCGACCAATATTATTGGTGGTTTATGCTGACAACCAACATTGTTGGTGCCTTTATTGATACTGACCAACGTTGTTGGTGGCCTTTATTGATACCGACCAATATTGTTGATGGTTTATGTAGACAACCAAAATTGTTGGTGCCTTTGCAATGTTTGCAATTTAGTGCATAACACTAGTACTCCAAAAAAAATAATAATTTTGGGGAAATCATATTCTCAAAAATATTGAAATGAACTGATTACAACATGACTACATCACTGATAATACTTCCTCAGGTGTTCCGCATTCTCGAGATTCTTGAATTCTTCACCTTCCAAAGTCTCAATTTGATATGTGCCTAATTGGATGGCTGCTGTAATATGATAAGGTTCGTGCCAATTGGCTTCAAGATTTTGCCCTTCTGAATAACCTTCTTTAAAACATAATCATCTTCTTTTAAGTTGCTCGATCGTATCCTCTTATTGTAGAAACGTGCAGTTCATTGTTAATAGGTTACATTCCTTAAAGTTTCATCTTCACGTGCCTCTTCCAGTATGTCTAAGTCCAGCCTTCTCATCAAATCACTGATTGGGGTATTGAAGTTAAGAACTCTGTGCGTAGGTAAACCTAGCTCGATAGGAATTATGGCGCTTCAGTACTAAATGCTAACAGGTAGGGAGTTTCTCCAATAGATGTTCTAGGGGTTGTTCGGTAAGCCCACAGGAGAGTATGCAGTTCATTGATCCAATTCCCTTTAGCATTTTCAAGCCTTTTCTTCAACCCATTCAATAAATTTCTATTAGTTACCTTTGTTTGGCCATTGCTTCAAGGATGGCCAGGAGCAAAGTTGATTTTTTGGACATTGGATTGAATGCAATAGTCAGCAAATTCATCGTTGTCAAATTGTGTGCCGTGATCAGTGATAAAGGCGAGGGTAAACCATACCTGCAGATGATATTTTTCCAAATAAATTGATAAACCCTGTCATAGGACATATCGATCAATGGTTCAGCTTCCACCCATTTAGTAAAGTAATCAATAGCAACAACTAGGTATTTGAACCTTCCTCGGGTGGTCGGCAGACGCCCGACCAAGTTAATTCCCCACATAACAAAGGGCCAAGGTGAAGTGATTGGTGTTAGGAGAGCTTGTGGAGTCTTGCATATGCTGGAAAACCTCTGGCACTTATCACACTTTTTGGCAAAAGCTTCATAATTTGCTCGCATAGTTAGCCAGTAGTACCCCTGTGTGTGGATTCTTCGTAACAACGTTCTCCCTACTACATGGGTTCCACATGACCCTTCATGGACTTCCTCAATCAAATCCTTTACTTCAGTTGAATGCACACATCGTTGTAGATCAGTAGTTAATCCTCTTCTATACAACACACCACTATTTAACACATATCTCGTGACTTTGTACTTCAGCTTCTTAGCTTTAAGTAGGTCAGCTGGAAGAATTCCTTCTTCAATTTATCCTTTGATGAGATCCATCCAAGATGGCCCCATATCAACTGTAATAAAATTCACCATCAGATCTTCATCAATACTCCTATCTGAACAGCTAACAAAGTGGCAATTATCTCCAAAGCTTTACCTAAGTATCTGGACATCAGTTCTCTTTTAGCTACATATAAGTTCAATACCTGATTTACTACCAACTGTGAGTTACTGTATATCATAACTTGCTTGGCATTCAATGATTTGGCTAGATTAAGCCAATGATCACAGCTTCCTACTCTGCTTCATTATTGGAGGCTTGAAATTGGAATCTTAGTGCGTACTCTATATCTAGTTTGTTTGGAGTATTAAGAATGATTCCATGTCCACATCCAGTTGTGCAGGATGATCCATCAATATATAAGCTCCATATGGGAATATCGTTATCAAACGCTTGGTTTGTCAGAATTCCATGATGGAAAATTTTATCCTTTACCTCCTCATATTTCTTTTTCATCTCCAGTACTCCATTGGAGGGTTCTGTTTTATTGGTGGTAACATCTTCTGTAGTTTCCCTTGCTTGGAGTTGGTCGGGCGTGTCCCTAGTATGTCTGTTGACTCCTGAATGTTGCTCCACCAGAATCCTTTGTTGCTCAAGGACCTCTGGGTAAGTGAATTCTACAATAAAATCTTCTACAGCTTGGCCTTTTAAAGTAGTCCTTGGTTCGTATGCAAGGTCATATTCCCCTAACTCCACAGCCCAATACATCAATCTCCCAGATTTCTTTGGCTTATGCAAAGCCTGCCTTAGTGGCATGTTAGAGTATACCACTATGGTGTGAGCTTGAAAATATGTCTTCAACCGCCTACTAGCCTCAATTAAGGCTAATGCTAATTTCTCCTGTCTGGGATATTTGATTTCTGCTCCTCAAAAATATTTGCTAGTGTAATAAACTGACTTTTGAACTCCATTCTCCTCTCTGATCAAGGCAGAGCTAACAGTTGATTCAGATACAACCAGGTATAAATACAACTTTTCTCCCAACACTAGTTGGAAGAGTAGTGGTGGTGTTACCATGTACTTCTTCAATTCTAGGAAGTATTTTTCACATTCATCGTTCCATTCGAAGGTTTTTCTGAGTACCTTAAAGAATGGTAAACACTTGTCCATTATTTGGGATACAAATCTGTTGAGTGCTGCTATGCTCCCTGTTAGCCTTTGAACATCCTTTTTACAGGTCAGGGATTGCATTTCTATCAAGGCTTTAAGATTATCTGGATTAGTTTCAATGTCCCTTTGATTTATTATATACCCGAGGAACATTCCCTACTGAATTCTGATGACGCACTTGGTCGGATTCAACTTCATCTGGTTCTTTTCCAACTAATCAAATGTCTGGTTGAGGTCGATTATATAATCAACAACTTTTTTGCTCTTAGTCAGCATATCATCAACAAAGACCACCATGTTCTTGCCTATCTGCTCCTCAAATACTTTATTCACCAGTCTCTGATAAGTAGCACCTGCATTTTTTAGACCAAATGGCATAACATTATAGTAATAAGTTCCTCGGGGGTAATAAAGGAAGTACTTTCTCTATCTTCTAGCTTTATTTTGACCTAGTTATAACCAGAACACGCATCTATGAAACTCAGTAGTTCGTGCCCCGAAGTAGCATCCACTAGTTGATCAATTCGTGGCAAAGGAAAATGATCCTTTGAGCACGCTTTGTTCAAGTCAGTAAAATCCACACACATCCTCCACTTATTATTTTTCTTCTTGACCATAACTACGTTAGCCAACCAGTCCGGATACTTCACATCTTCAATAAAGGAAGCCTTTTGAAGCTTTTCCATTTCTTCTTGTATAGACTGGTTCTTCTACGAACTAAAAACTCTGCTTCATTGCTTTACAGGTTGAACCTTCTAATTCACATTAAGCTCATATCATAGGAAGTTCGGGTCTATACCAGGCATATCTTCATGACTCCATGCGAACACCTTCTTTCTTTGTCTCAAGAAAGCCACCAACTCCTGTTTAAGAATCAGATCCAATTATGCTCTTATTTGATTAGTTCGCTCTGGTTTATCATCGTCTAGAATAATGCTTTCTATTGCCTCCACCACTTGGCCTTTTACAAGCTCTGATTTGTCTATTGGATCTAAGGTTTCAACCTCAGATTCGTTGTTCGACTCAGATATATCCACCTGATAAGTGGTGGTTTTCTTCTTTACGTCTACTATATCTTCTTCCTCGATGGAGGAATAGTTGCATTCTTGAGCTACCTTCTGATCTCCTTTTACTACTCCCACTCTGAAGTTAGTTCAGAATTTCAGGCATTAATGAATAATAGAAGGTACAACTTCGAACGTCTTCAGTCCCTCTCTTCCCATGATCATGTTATAGGCAGAATGAACATTTTGTTCATTTTAAAGAATCTCACTTTCTCTGTCCTACTTGCTGGCCATATCCTGATCAACATATCTAGCTTAATTGTTCCCAATAGAAATATGTTCTCGCCAGAGAATCCAAAAAGTGACCTGTGGTATGGTTCTAGTTGGCTGAGTTTCAAACCCAAATTGTCAAAATAGGGATAAAACATGATGTCTATTGAACTTCCATTATCCACTAATGTTCTTGCTACCAGTACTTCTTTCATCATGACTCTGATCACTAAAGGATCATCATTATGATACAACACCCCGAATAGATCATTCTTAGAAAAGCCAATTATGAGCTTATCCTTGTTAAATTTCCTTGTTCGGTCCTCCTCGGCGAGGTTGATTCGCTGGATATAGGAACAAGCTTGAGACTCATTGAGGTAAGCCTTCCTTTCAACTGTATGATCTCCTCCTCCTGCATCTCCATCTATAATCATATGGCAATCAAAGGATCCCAAAGTGAGTGTGAATACCTCGCGTTCAGGTTGTCTAGGCTTCTTGGGGATATCAGGATCGTCTTTTGGATCATCATCATGGTTCCTCTTTTTATCTTCTCTAGGCTTAATAGGTGATTTAGATCTCTGTCGACCTTTACCTCCAGTTCTTTCACCAGCTTGTTGATCAACAAATCTGTCTAATTTTCCTCTTCGGATGAGTGCTTTTATCTCATTATGGAGAGCAATACATCGATTTGTCGTATGATCATGATTTTTGTGAAACTCACAATACTTGGACTTATTCCTCTTATCATCAGGTGACCTTGACTTTTCAGGCCAACTCAAATCATTGTTGTGCTTGATATCTTCCAACACATGACGTATATCCACCGGTAAGGGAGTGTAATTAGTGAATTTTCTAACCTGATCTAGGCTTTCTTTTACTTTTGAATTCTTATGCTCATTTTGATTCTTATGCTCCTTCTTATCTGACTCCCCTTCTATCTTCGCTTTTGCCTTTACGTTTGAATTCTTTTTAGCAGCCATAACTTCCTCGGCGTTCATAATCTTTGTTGCTTTGGCCATCAATTCTATCATCATCTTCGGGGCATCTTTTGCTAAAGTATAATGTAGTTTATCGAGGATCAAACCACTCATGAGAGCAATGATTGCAGTCTTCTCTTCATAATCAATGATTTCTAATTTCTCGTTGTTGAAACGAGTGATGTAATCCCTGTTACTTTCTGCCACTTTCTATTTTACACTAAGCAAATGAGCTACTCACTTCACTGGTTTTTCTCCAAAGCAAAAATTACCAATGAATAGCTCGGTGAGTTATTGGATGTAAGAAATCTGCTCCAGAGGAAGACTATTATACCAAATTTCAGTAGATCCAGTGATTGTTACTGAAAATGCCCTGCACCTCATCTCATCGGAACAACATAGATATCAGCCTCTGCTTGTTATTGTTCTATATGAAGAACTGGATCAGTCTTCCCATCGTACTTGGGAGTGACCATTGGAGATTTAAACTTGGTCGGCGTTGGGAAGTCTACGATGGTTTGCACAAAGGGGATCCCTTAATAAAACTTTTATGGAGAGGATTCTTTGCTTTGGCCATTTCTCCAAACCTGTCTTCCAAACAATGAATGTAACCTTTTCAAGCATCATTACCAGCACCAGATCTATGGGTAGCGACTTTTTTATGCTGACTAATTGATCGTGTTGAGCTTTCTTCTTGTGAACTTTCTCTTTGACTTGACCGATTAGTTCGTCAGGTGTTCAATCTGGATTGGGCAGAATCTTCCCTCAGATCTCTTGGTTGTCTTTTATTTCTCGACGCAACTCGTAGGACATTTCCCTAGGGTCCCAAATGATCGAAATGAGAGGACCTACTTAGACTTTCTAAGTTACTCAATCTTTTTAGGATAAGGGACTGTCCATCAGGGGAATTAGTAATCCCGATAGAAAAAGTTGCTCCATGAAGGTATGAAAGATCCCTTAAAGTGCGGGAATGGCCATGCACAACACTCCTTATTAGCGGTGGTGGCATATTCCTTTGATTAAATTAGGCAGGGACCCCAGTTTGCAGACTTTGGGCCAATTGTCTTATAGTATCCTGCATAGCCTATTGACCTTTGGCCAAGCTAGCCAAAATTCCTGTTAAATTATTGTTATTTTGAGGGATAGAGGGAGTATGGATAATTACCTCATTTTTGGTGCTTGATTTAGGAATTTTAGCCATGGATGATGAATGAGTGAAAACGTTTAGCAATATGTTCCTAAAGACGGCGCCAATCTATTGAAGCAAAAAATTAGACTAGGCGTAATTGATTGATCACAGATAAAATAAGTAAAAACAAATAAGACAAAGGGATTTTTTAAGTGGTTCGGCTCAATGGAAAAGCCTACGTCAAGTGTTATGTATTTACTGTCTTGATTTGTTTTTAAATCCCCTACAATGAGGGTGATACAATATATTTATAGCCCAAGAGGGATACTGACAGTTGTCGTGTGAAAGGATGGAATACCTTTATTTGTTAGTCATTTTCATCAATACATAAATGAGAATTAAATATATTGTTGTTGTCACTTCACTGGTTACACATGTTGTATGACTACTGTCGCTTTGTTGGCTGTACAGGCTAGATTTTTGGTAGTTGTTCAGCCTTCCCAGTTGGGCGGGCTTCCCTATTGGTCGAGCTTCCTTATTGGTCGACTGCCTTGTTGGCCGGGCTTTTGCATTATGCTGACTTGGATTTGAGCCACCCCAGATGACATGTGTTGGTTTATAATTGGTCCACGTAAGGTGGTAAATTTTGGTATCAATATTAGTAGTCTGTTAATCGAAAGGAAGAAGTTGTATATGACCTGTCATAAGAAGAACGGGAGTGGTAATTATTTTCATTCCTAGCTAGTGGAGGTGGCATATATCTCATGGAATTGGAAGATTTATCTTACATCGTATGAGCTAATTGTCTAAAGTAATCTTACATAACTTCATGTCCTTTATCCAAATTGAATAAGATTCTCTTGAGGTCGGTCTCACTAGGGGGCAGACATATCTGGATTACTGCCTGAAGCCGCCAGACTGTTTTCAGGAACAATAGTCATTCTTCAAGCCAAAGAATGAACAAAGAAATGTCTAAGATAGAGAACGATGACTCGCATTCGTTCCCACATATGTCATCAATCTTTTATGTCTGAAAATGGAGTGATCCAATTTTATAATCATAGATAAATAATAAGAGCAATCTAAATAAACACACAAAAGACAAAGACCTTTAAAGTGGTTCGACTATCAATAAAGACTATGTCCACTATTGGTTTTATTTCTGATGATTAAAATAACTCAATATGGTATGCTTGAGAATTATTGAGTTGTCCCCTTGAGCTAAGGGAGACTGTTTATTAATAGTGGCCCGAAGCCCTAGAGATGGAATGCCTTTATATTTCTAGGCATTTGCACTTGTCTACAATAAATGAGACTCTTAGTATTCAATGTTGGTCGCCCTTCCATACGAGTAACTTTTGGTATTCTTGATGGTTCACATTCTAGAGTTGGTCGGCATTCCATTCGACTAGGTTCCGCTGATGCTGATCAAGAAAGATAAATAACCACAGGTATCTGTTGTTAATTGGTCCATGTCGGGAGGTAATTTTTACATATAATAACGAGTTAAAAAGATTGTCTTGGGCACATCCTCTTCTTTCAGCCTCAATTGGTGATAACTAGATCATAAATCAATCCTCAAAAAAATAAAGCTCCCTCCAACTGGTCGAAAAGATCATCGATCCTTGGCAGTGGGTACTTATTCTTCACCGTCACCTTATTCAACTCACGGTAGTCGATACACAATCGCAATGACCCATACTACTTCTTTACGAATAAAACTGGTGCACCCCAAGGTAAAGTGCAACATAGAATGAAGCCCTACTCAAGAAATTGTTTAATCCTATCTCTAATCTCCTTCATCTCCATAGGAGCCATGCGATACGAGGATTAAACTATTGGCTTTTTGTCCGGTGCTAAGTCTATCACAAAATCGATTTCTCGACTAAGAGGTATACCTGGAATCTCGTTGAACACATCGGTGAACTCCCTAACTACTGAAATCATATATAGGATCACCGTGGCCTCCCCATTGATAAAGTACAAGTGGGTAGTAGCCCCACCCTCACATCTAAGCATAACTGCTAAAAAAATATCTTAACCTTGTATAGAAAACTCAATGGTTCTACCAACACAATCTATCTGAGCCTGATAAGTACATAACCAATCTATTCTTAATATAATATCATATGTGTGGGTATCTAAAACCAACAAGTTGGCTACAAACTATAGCCTACCAATATCAATTCCGACCTAATCACAAGTCTCAATAATAAGAATGGATACACCTAAGGGGAAGCTATGGATAAAGCCTTAGAGCATGGAGTCGGAATAATTTTTGATTTCCCCTTGCTGCAATAGGAGAAATTATTTCCTCTTTTACGCCCAAATAGACTCGGGGAAGCATTTATCGTTGAACTACTTCATAATCTCGGAATACACTTTACCAAACGTATCATTATATACGTACTGAGAGTCTTACACCTAATATATCCTTACTCTTAACTGAATTAAACACCATGAGTGGGACATCTCACGAATGAAGTTCAAACAATGAACCCTCCCGATACACTTTTGTCTAGTCAGGTCGTTCATCAAGATAATTGGCACTAAGCTCCCAAAAAAATTTACCCTGTGATTATAATGCAAAGAAAATTAATGTATCAAAGAACTCTATGTGGACAACTAGAATGGACGTATGAAACCTACGTTGCCTAGGACCATGCTTTGATGCCAACTATGACACCCTGTAATTTTATTTAATAATTAAGTTGATCAAGTCTATTTATTAAATAAAACGGTTTGTCAATTCAATTTAAATATCATCCTTAGCATGAAATAAGAATCAATGAGTAAAGATTGAAGTAGAGAGTGATATGAGAAATCCTCAGTTGATCATATAATATAGATAGAATCAATCACCACCACTAAAGTAAGTTAAAAACTGTCTGACAAGAACTAATACATCCCAAATCTCCCAAAATCATATTATCTCCAAAATTGAGTACAAGTGCGAGAAATGAAGTAAACCTTGCATCTCTCAAAACCAAAGTAGGTTTAACACCTACATCTCCAAGAGTCGGTAGTGATTGTAATGAAAGACTCCGTACTCTAGTGAAAAATATACCGAGCACACTGGAACACCTAAAACAACGCGACGAGTCAGACCCACCGTAACAAGATAATAATTACACACTCAAGTAGTAAAACTATCAATCATGATTATAAATAATAATTCTACAATTATTAAATTAATTGTTATACCCCACCCTTACAAGTGTTATTTTCTTTAAATTGTGCATTCAACAATAATATTTAAAATCCTCCTAAATCCCATATTAGAATAGACAACTAGTAAGTATAATTTTCAAAATATCCATAACTGTGATCTATTCCAAATGACCATGCCATAAAGCATATATATGTATAAACTGGGACTAGTCCTCCATTTGTTGAGGGAATCTCACAACGCATAATGTGCGTCTCACACACACACACACACACACACACACACACATATAATTTAAATATTTTATTAATAAATAAGGTGCATGATCATATCTAGGACCTCATACATGTGAAATAGAATGCAATTCGTAACATAAATAAATTTCCATCATAAACATAAATTCAACCTCACATTATCCACCCCAAACTAGGGTTGTAAATCGGGCTGGGTGAGTCGAGCTTGAGGTTGCTCAGGCTCGGCCCGAATTACCTTACCTAGGCTCAAGCCCGAGCTCGGCCCAAACTAAACTTTTCTACTCAAGCCCGAACTCGGCTCATAAATATTTTGGGCTTTGGGCCTGATTTCATTTTTTTTGTTAAAAAAAGTTTGAATTATAGTTTCTTTCTTGTGTTATCATCTTGGAGAAAATGAATACATCAAAATATAATTGATATTTGATAAAATAAAGTATATAATTATGAAACGCATTAAACTAAAACAAGGAGACTAAGAATGAAAACCTACAAAGACTAATTATATTTCGCGCATATAAAATTAGTTAACATAAATATGTTATATTTTATTAAATTATTTATTTATTTATATATTCAAAGCTCGGGCTTCGTGCCCAATTCGGACTTGGCAAAATTCGACTCAAGCTCGGCCTGAAATTCATTCGAGCTTGAAATTTTTGCTCAGGTTCGGCTCGGCGCAGCTCAAACTCAAATAAAGCGTGACCCGAAAATAGAGGCCCGAACGAACGGGCTCGGGCTTGCCCGACTCAATTTACAGGCCTACTCCAAACACTACCAATAGTAAAATCATCGTAATCGTGTCTAGTTCCCAGTTCCTGTTGGTGTCACCAAGCCCCACGATACGGAACCAACCTTATCCACCCATCATATTCATAATAACAATATAAAAAAGTGGCCCCATGTGTAGGGTCATCAATATAAGAGTAATATTTATCCATTCTCGATAAAATCAAAATTTAAATTTCACATGTAACTAATGTATTCCAACGTCTTTTTATACTTTATCTTTATGTTCTCAAATTTTCTTAAATTACTTCTAAATGTTATATTATTTTTAAAAAGGAGGGGGTGAGGCATATATTCTTCATAAAAATCAAAAGGAATAATTTCATTCCATTCTCATATCATAAAAAGATTAATTTTTGGCGTACTTAACAATGCTCATAAATTAGGATTGTATTAATTTAGAATATAACAAGTATTATGATATGAGAATAGTAATTTATTACTTTGGGCTTCTTATAATCGGATTTCGGGAAAAGTAAAAATACAAAAGTTGTCGAGAATATGATTTTCTACAAATAAACGCAAAACGTCTCAATTTACGCCTTCTACAAGAATCAAAATTTTACTTTTCTATAATGTTACTACACGTCAACAAATATACCTAGTCCAATATTTCTTATTTTTCAAGACCTAAATGACCTTTTTTGGATTTTATTAAAACATGAAACTTTTAGATTATTACATTTTACATAAGACTATGATGTTTCATATTTTTTTGAGTAGATTTACTATTTAAAAAAATCCGAGACTATCTCAGATCTTCAACATAATTTATAAACCCAAAAATGAATAACTTAATATTTATTAGAACCCCAACTCCCAAAAGTATGAAAATTAAAATTCAACATAATAAGACATGAATTATCTACTATCATAATTTTCAGCACATATAATTAATTCAATATTAGCTTTAACATTTAAATCATGCCAGGACTGTTCAATTTACAATTCAATTTAACGATACCAAATTAGACTAAATTAATCAATTACATAATTTCATAATTTCATAATTAGATTCATTAATTTATTCACCAAAAATCAAAATTTATAAAGGTATGATCAAAACAAGATAAACCTTAATATCTCTATAGAAATTTTAGAATTTATAAAAAAAAAACTCTTTAGTTAAAAAATATTATTTATCTCATGAGAGGAGAGAGTAAAGAGTAGAATTATCTTGTCTCAGTTGAGAAAAACTTCAAAATAATAAAAAAAAGATTGTAGAAGAAGTTCATCCAAAATTTCTCCTCAATTTATGAAAATAATCTCCCAAGTTTATAGAAGAAATCCTTTTTGAAAATTTATTATATTGGCCTCCAAACATTCTTTAGAGTTGATCCAAAACAATACCATTTTTTTTTTGCTAGAATAAAAGAGTATGATTTTTTAGATTAAATTGTAAAAGTTAGATGGGTTGACTTTTGAGGAGGATATGAGAGAATGAAGAAGAATAAATGGCCTTTAATACCATTTCTTTCTTTTTTTTCCCTTTTTTCTTTTAGAGTCCTATGCTAAATAGTAGATACTATTTTAATAATAAATACTATTTATCATCATATGTGAATAATAAATACTATTTAGCATCCTATCTGAATAGTAAAGAGAAGTAATTACTAATTATCATCCTATGTGAATAGTAAATACTATTTATATATTTTTTTTCCATATATAATTTCCATTAAAATAATCAATTGAAAATTCTCAATATATAATTATTTAATAAATACCACTAAATTTTGGGGTATTACATTCTCAAATTTAATATTTAACTATTTTGACACCCCGCCTAATTAAATACAGGGTGATCAGTCCTTTATTAAATTATAATTAAGATGAACGGTTGGTTCATTCTTAGCATCACTGTCGTAAAAATAACTTTTCTAATTTAACACCCTAAATAATTAAGCTAAGTGCCAAAACTATTTTAGACATTACTTTCCAAATTTTATTTATATAAACCAACATTTAAAACTTTACGAAATTCATAATTAAAGAATCACACAACAACTATACTAGAACAAACAATCCAATAATGAAACATCCAACTAAGTAATTCCAACATTAAAACTTAAAGGAAAAATATCCTGACAGTAATAAATCCCAAAGTGTAAATACTGAAAATAAACGAATGGCAATATCCAAAGAACAACTGAATAATGGAAAGGGCGACACATGCCCAACTGAATAAATAGTGCTAGTAGTGGAATCAACAAATGAGGTCGTCTAAGCAAGAGGCCTGCAACTCCCACCTAAGATGCAGCGCGTTCCTTCAAAAGGATCCTATGTAAGACGCCCCTGTGGCTGGGCACCTGCAATATATACATATATATACAAGAGAGAAAAGAAAATGGAAACGGGTCAGAGCCCGATTGTAAAAACGATTTAAATTTTTTTTTAGCAAGTATTTAAATTGTTTACTGACCAACGCAACAACATATTAGTGCAGCACTCCCTTGAGAAATTCTCACCTCTACTAGTGTGCACGCCTATCGTACTAACCTTCCCAACGGTTTAACTTATCGTCTCTTAGGTTGCTCGTAAGATTTAAACTGACAAATTCAATTGTTTAAATAGGTTAATTTTATTTAACAACAAAGTTCTCATTTAAACCTTATTTACTAATAAAGTTTCTCAGTAACACATTATACTATTCAAACATTTATTCCCCAATTGAAATAATTATTCATTTCTTACTTACCTTAAGCACAGTAGGTAGTTCCCAAATTTAGATTTAAATATATATATAATCCTCATATAATATATATATTCTAACAGCACCCCACATAAAAATTATGGTGCGGGCATACTCTGCTATCCAGTCCCCGTATTACTCATACTAAGGGAAATACAAGTTCGGAATCACTCTCGAACTATATTGAACAAAACACAAACAATATTGAGGAGAAGCATAGTTTCCAAGTCCAAGAGGTCAGCACGTACCCTCACGTCTCTTAGGAGCGTGACTATCGATTCGATATTCTGTACCTAGGATTTCTATCTTCTAGGGTACGAGTCAATATTCCACATAAAGGTCCCATCGAGATAAGGCTGTCCCAGCGCGGTAACCTCAGGGATAGAAAGTAGTGTGGGTATGATTTTTACACGTATATAGTATATGCATAAACACAGTCATATAAATATACTACTATTACCATCTCAAATTTAGGTACATCTCATAACCCATAATTATGATATTTATCCTTATTCCTCGTTATTTAGTTATCACGCATAACGGTTCGTTTCTTACTTTAATTTGTGGGATTATCCCAACTTATCAAGTGTCACTCGTGGATTCCTATCCTCCCAAGTCTAATTTCAGTAGTTACTCATTTATTTTCCAACGTAACTATCTTACGCGTTTTCCCCTTTAATACATAGTTCTATCGTCCCTTCTATGTAAACATCCCTAAAAATGTATTTCTTGTCCTACATTAAAGGTTTCATATTTTTAATAAGTCCTATTGGTCTCCTTTATCTCTCAAAATATTTTAATACGGATGTCCAAAGAGTATTACTCATTTAAATTGAATTCACTATTTAAAAGGGGAAATATGAGTCTGCCAGGGGGGGGGTCGATCGATCGATGGCAGGAGCTCGATTGATCGATGCGTCGATCGATCGACACTCCTGGTTCGATCGATCGATCAAAAAGAATTCTGCAGATTAACAGTTACGGGTTCTATCATCCAACATCATCCAAATCCAGATTTTTAACACCCAAACTCCCAGAAATTTGTACTACAAACATTATAAACCCAAACTAACAATCTTCTACGTAAAGCATGCGAATTTTCATCAATAACCATGGATTAAAGGGCCAAAACTTATATAAATCTCAAGAACCCTAGAAATTTCTTTAACTTTGTTCTAATCAACCTTTTCCCACAATTTTTACTTCTAATCCATCATAAATCCGTGGTTCAACCTCTACATGTGAAGGGGATTTCCAGATTATCATTTATATCATTACTACATGCAATTTTCCTATCTCCAACATGGGTTTTCTTCTATGAAACTCATCCTAATCGACCCTAGACTAACATAAATGATGAATTAATGTAATTAAGCAAGATAAATACTTGCCTGGGAATTTTTGGTCTCTGATTTGTGCTGAAATCAGTGTGGTTATGATCCTTGCGACGTGATCTCTCGTTTGGCGGCGACGGCGGCGCAAACGGAGGGGTTTTCGGCCTAGAATTCCTTGGCAAGCTCTCTCATTCCTTATCCAATGGCCGTCATTTGCTTTTGGTTGTGTTAACCCTAGAAGGCAACCCTAAGCATCTGATATAACCTTGTAATTTTCGTGAATTTAATTACCCAAAATTACAAAATGTCCAAAACGCCCTCCCGGGGTGCTAAATAGGCCTAAAAATGTCCCGAGACCCAAACTAAACCCCCGGGTATATATTTTTGACTATCTCGACCCTTACGGACACTTTGGCACACTTGAAATGATCATACAGGTGACTTATAATTTATTCACTTTTATTAATCAATATTTAGTCCCGACGCGACACGAGCGCATCCCGACTCAAATTTCCAAAATTGTCATTTTATTCAATCGTGACATTTAATAGTACCAATATTATATTAATTTACTCATTAGTAATATTTGACAAGTTTCTAATGATTACTAACTCTCATCACGTTAGTAATTAAAAATAATTAATTTTCGAATTTATATTAAATTAATAACTCACATTAAATTTAATAATTCCCCATATTTATAAAGCATAAAAATACGGGGTATTACATACTTCCCCCTAATAACGGAATTTCGTCCTGAAATTCTGAAAATAAGGCATACCTGGTAAGAATAAATCTGGGTATCTCTCGCGCATATCTGCCTCGCGCCCCCAGGTGGATTCCTCCACATTATGATGCTCCCACTGGACACGTACGAGTGGAATTACCATTGGCCTCAATCTCCTCTCGCTATGGTCTAGGATAGCCACTGGTTTCTCCTCGTAAGAGCTGTCAGGCTGTAAGTCTATCTCTTCTATCGCGATGTGGGTGTGAGCCATGTCATCCCGAAGGTATCGTCTCAATGACGAAATGTGGAATACATCGTGAATGTGATGTAAATGCTATGGCAACCCCAATCTGTATGCTACCGGCCCAATCCTCTCGATAATGGGAAATGGTCCCACATACCTCAAGGATAATTTCCCTTTCTTTCCGAACCTCATCACTCCTTTCATAGGAGATACACGTAGTAATACTTGGTCCCCCACATTAAACTCCCGGAAGAATAGTTTCGCATTGGCGTAGCTTTTCTGCCTGTCCTGGGCTACCCGAATGAGACTCCTGATGATCTCAATCCTCGCGGAGGGTTCCTGAATTACCTCTGATCCGAGCAACTTGTTATCCCCCACCTCTAGCCAACACGTTGGGTAACGACAAGGCCTGCCATACAAAGCCTCGAATGGAGCCATGCCAATCGTGAACTGATAAGAGTTATTATAAGCGAACTCTACCAATGGAAGATGCGACTCCCAACCTCCTCCAAAGTCAAGGACACACATGCGTAGCATATCCTCTAACATCTGATTAGTACGCTCTGTTTGTCCATCTGTCTGATGGTGATAAGCTGAACTCAACCTCAACTCTGTACCCATGGCCTCCTGAATGCTCTCCTAGAAATGCGATATGAAGATCTTTTTCTATCTGACATAATATTCAGGGGCACCCCATGTAATCTGACAATCTCAGCAATAAACAACTGAGCATACTGACCCATGGTATAGTTTGTTCGCACCGACAGGAAATGAGCCACTTTGGTCAAACGGTCCACTATCACCCAGATGGAATCATGGCCCCGCTGTGATGTAGGTAACCCTGTAATAAAATCCATGGAAATACTCTCCCACTCCCACGCGGGTATTTCCAATGGCTGAAGCAACCCTGACGGTTTCTGATGGTCCACCTTTACCAGCTGGCAGGTAGAACACTTGGACATGAACTCCGCAATGTCCTTTTTCATTCCACTCCACCACTATTGTCGCCTCATATCCTGATACATTTGATCTCCCCCAGGATGTACTACGAATCGAGACCCGTGAGACTGCGTCATTACTGCATGATGTAAGTCTGCTCCTTCTGGGACCACCAATATCCCATTAAACCTCAAACCCCCATCAGAACTAACAAAATAGGACTCAGTACCCTCAGCTAATAGTCGTACAATCTGCTCCTGGCAAAATGGGTCTGCGGTCTGTGTCGGTATCACCCTCATAACAATCTCGGGTGTCACTATCATGACAGATATAAAGGAACGGGATACTGCGTCCTAGTGACCCAACTCTTTCCACTTTGCTTTCCAGATGTCCGCTACATCGTCAATCGGTCTACGACTCAATGCATCGACAACTACGTTGGCCTTCCTCGGATGGTACTGTATGTCGAACTGGTATTCCTTCACAAACTCTAACCACCTGCGCTGACGCATATTCAGCTCTCGCTGAGTGAACAGGTACTGCAGTGACTTGTGGTCTATGAACAAGCGAAATTTCTCTCCTAATAAATAGTGCCTCTATATCCTCAATGCAAAAATGACCGCTGCTAACTCTAGGTCGTGGGTGGGGTAATTCTTCTCATGCGGCTTAAGCTTGCGGGAGGTAAAAGCTATAGCCTTCTCCTCCTGCTGAAGTACTCCCCCAAGTCCCCGTAATGAGGCATCCGTGTAAACCAGGTATTCCACGCCCGACTTAGGTAACGCAAGGGCTGGTGCTGAAGTAAGCTTGTCTTTCAGCTCATCGAAAGCTAATTGACAAGCATCGTCCCAAACATATGGCCCCACCTTGCAAGTCAGGTTCGTTAATGGGCCCGCTATTTTGGAGAACCCCTGAATGAATCTTCTGTAGTATCTGGCTAATCCCAAGAAACTACATACTTTCATCGGTGTCATGGGCAATCCCCTCTCCCTCACCGCTGACACTTTACTCGGGTCAACTGATATCCCCTGTTCAGAAACAATATGCCCCAAGAACTGCACTTCCCGTAACCAAAACTCGCACTTCTCGTACTTAGCATACAACTAATGCTCTCGTAGAGTCTGAAGGACCTGCCTCAAGTGCTCGACATGCTCCTCCTCGGAGTGTGAATATATCAGAATGTCATCTATGAAGACGATGACAAACTGATCCAAGAACTCTCTGAACACTCAGTTCATCAAGTCCATGAATACGACTGGAGCATTTGTGAGGCCAAATGGCATCACTCTGAACTCATAGGACCCATATCTCGTCAAGAAAGCAGTCTTTGAAACATCTTGCTCCCTAATACGTAGTTGATGGTACCCTGACCTCAGATATATCTTCGAAAAGAAAGTTGCTCCCCTTAGCTGGTCGAACAGGTCATCGATTTGAGGCAACGGATACTTGTTCCGTATCGTGACCTTATTCAGCTCCCGGTAGTCCACACATAGCCTCAATGAACCATCTCTCTTTTTCACAAACAAAATTGGAGCGCCCCAAGGTGAGGTGCTCCTACGAATGAAGCCCTGACCTAACAGCTGCTATATCTGATATCGTTACTGTCGCATCTCTATCGGATCCATACGACATGGAACGCGTGCTTTAGGTCGAGTATCCGGTAATAAATATATGACAAAGTCTATCTCTCGACTGGGGGTAGGCCTGGTATCTCCTGAAATACATCGGAATACTCACGAACAACTGGGATCGAGTCTAAGGGAATCACAACCTCCTTAGAGGTATCCTCCTCTATGTAATACAAATGAGCGATCGAGCCTCCCCCTGGGCGAGGCATCGCCACTACAAACATCTCTTGCCCCGGAATGGCAAAGATAATACTCCCACCGAAATAATCTATCATGGCTCGGTAAGCTGCGAGCCAATCCATATCGATAATAACATCGTGCTCATGCATATCTAAGACTAACATATCTGCTGGTAATACCAAGCTACCAATCTCTACCCCCACACCCCGGCATATAAAGAAAATTAACGATCCATTTCCCAATGGTGAGTCTACACATGTCACAGTGCTCTCTGTTGTGGCTAATAACCCTAAGGCCTTCACAAAATGGGTAGCTATAAAATAGTGCGTCGCCTCAGTATCAAATAAAACCCGACCCATAGTACCATGGATAGGAAACATACCCTCAATCGTGGGCGTTGCCTACGGAGCTGCTGCCTGGTGGACATTATAGACACGTTCGTACTGTAACTGCCCCTGCTGCACTGGAGCGGCTGGAATGGCTGGTAGGGCTGGTACCTGAGCTGGTGCTGGGAGGGCGGGTGGAAAAAGTGGCCTCTGTGGTTCATTACGGGCACCTTATTGCTGTGGAGCCCTATCACCCTCTGGACAATCCTAGCACTTATGGCCATTCTTGTTGCACACAAAACATCGGCCTCTGAAATTATCTCCCCTCTGACCCTGCTGACCACGGCCTTGTTGGCCATTACTGCCCCGCCACTGGCCCTGTTGGCCCTGGTGGAAACGTTGTTGGCCTTGTTGGCCCTGCTGCTGATAGTGTTGGCCTTGCTGGCCCTACTGATTAGGCTAGCCCTGCTGACCCTGCCTAAATACCCCAAATCCCTGCCGGGAATCACCTGATAGGAACCGCTTGGTAGGGTCTCCCTGATGAGAACTCTGCTCATGCTGGCGAGTCTGCCCCTGCGATGTCGGTGCTCCAGTATCGCCACTACCCCCTGTCTAGCCCTGCTAGCTGGACTCTCCTGCCCGCTTACTTCCCTGCTAATGGAAGCGGTGATCCTGGCAGTGTAGTAAAGCAGCATTGGGTACATCTGTGAAGGTACTCACAGATAGATTCCCTACAAGGTGCTGACGAATCCTCCAAGATAACCCGTCCACAAATAATAGTATCTTCTTGCCCTCAGTGGGTGCCTCATCATGCACTATAGTGAGAAGTCTTGTGAACTCCTCTTCATACTCAGCAACAGTAGAATTTTCCTGCTTCAAGTTCAGTAAATTTTGCCTCATCTCAGTTTGCACGGCGGATGGAAAATACTTGCGATCAAAACTCTCCCAGAATGACTGAATTGGAATAGTATCCCTCTCCTCTAAGGTGGTGGTGGACTCCCACCACTTCAAAGCGGCCCCCACTAGCTTAAAGAAGCTAACAACTATTTCTGCATGTCCGTGCACTCATGCATACGCAGATGCCTCTGGATATCTTTCTTCCATTGGATGACGATGATGATATCTGAACTACCCGAGAACTCAGGGGGATGCGCCTTCTGAAAGGCATCCCTAACCCGCTCCCATGCTGATGGAAGCTGTACAGGTACTGGCGCCACTGCCTGGATCTGGGGTGGAGTCCGCTGTACTACCGCTAATGCGGCATTCACCGCCTGAGCAATAATAGCGGATACCTCATTAGCATTCATCGTTCCTTGAACCGGAGCTGCTGGTTGCTCTGCTTGGGCATGCCTATTCTTTGGTGCACGTCTCGGAGGCATCTGAAACGTGAAGAAATTTATTAGTCTACAGTTATTATCAAATCTCAAATAGCTGAAGACGTATTCGTAAAAGTAAGAATACAACAATCCTAAAATAGGGCTCTATAACAAAAATGTTAAGCTGAAAGCGAAATAAGCCGTACAGATCCTAAGGACACTAGAACCTGATGCTCTGATACGACCTGTGACACCCCGCCTAATTAAATACCGGGTGATCATTCCTTTATTAAATTATAATCAAGGTGAACGGTTGGTTCATTCTTAGCATCACTGTCGTAAAAATAACTTTTCCAATTTAACACCCTAAATAATTAAGCTAAGTGTCAAAACTATTTTAGACATTACTTTCCAAATTTTATTTATATAAACCAACATTTAAAACTTTACGAAATTCATAATTAAAGAATCACACAACAACTATACTGGAACAAACAATCCAATAATGAAACATCCAACTAAGTAATTCCAACATTAAAACTTAAAGGAAAAACATCCTGACAGTAATAAATCCCAAAGTGTAAATACTGAAAATAAACGAATGACAATATCCAAAGAACAACTGAATAATGGAAAGGGCGACACATGCCCAACCGAATAATAGTGCTAGTAGTGGAATCAACAAATGAGGTCGTCTAAGCAAGAGGCCTGCAACTCCCACCTAAGCTGCAGCGCGTTCCTTCCAAAGGATCCTATGTAAGACCCCCTGTGGCTGGGCACCTGCAATATATACATATATATACAAGAGAGAAAAGAAAATGGAAACGGGTCAGAGCCCGATTGTAAAAACGATTTAAAATTTGTTTAGCAAGTATTTAAATTGTTTACTGGCCAATGCAACAACATATTAGTGCGGCACTCCCTTGAGAAATTCTCACCTCTCTACTGATGTGCACGCCTATCGTACTAACCTTCCCAACGGTTTAACTTATCTTCTCTTAGGTTGCTCGTAAGATTTAAACTGACAAATCCAATTGTTTAAATAGGTTAATTTTATTTAATACAAAGTTCTCATTTAAACCTTATTTACTAATAAAGTTTCTCAGTAACACATTATACTATCCAAACACTCATTCCCCAATTGAAATAATTATTCATTTCTTACTTACCTTAAGCACAATAGGTAGTTCCCAAATTCAGATTTAAATATATATATAATCCTCATATAATATATATATTCTAACAGCACCCCACATAAAAATTATGTTGCGGGCATACTCTGCTATCCAGTCCCCGTATCACTCATACTAAGGGAAATACAAGATCGGAATCACTCTCGAACTGTATTGAACAAAATAATATTGAGGCGAAGCATAGTTTCCAAGTCCAAGAGGTCATCACATAACCTCATGTCTCTAAGGATCGTGACTATCGATTCGATAGCCTGTACCTAGGATTCCTATCTTCCAGGGTACGAGTCAATATCCCCCCATAAAGTTCCCATCGAGATAAGACTGTCCCAAGGCGGTAACCTCAGGGATAGAAAGTAGTGCGAGTATGATTTTTACACGTATATAGTATAAGCATAAACACAGTTATATAAATATACTACTATTACCATCTCAAATTTAGGTACATCTCATAACCCATAATTATGATATTTATCCTTATTCCTCGTTATTTAGTTATCACGCATAACGGTTCGTTTCTTACTTTAATTTGTGGGATTATCCTAACTTATCAAGTGTAACTCGTGGATTCCTATCCTCCCAAGTCTAATTTCAGTAGGTACTCATTTATTTTCCAACGTAACTATCTTACGCGTTTTCCCCTTTAATACATAGTTCTATCGTCCCTTTATGTAAACATCCCTAAAAATGTATTTCTTGTCCTACATTAAAGGTTTCATATTTTTAATAAGTCCTACTGGTCTCCTTTATCTCTCAAAATATTTTAATACGGATGTCCAAAGAGTATTACTCATTTAAATTGAATTCAACTATTTAAAAGGGGAAATATGAGTCTGTCAGGGGGGTCGATCGATCGATGGCAGGAGCTCGATCGATCGATGCGTCGATGTATGGGAAATTCTGCAGATTAACAATTACGGGTTATATCATCCAAATCCAGATTTTTAACACCCAAACTCCCAGAAATTTGTACTACAAACATTATAAACCCAAACTAACAATCTTTTCATCAATAACCATGGATTAAAGGGACAAAACTTATATAAATCTCAAGAACCCTGGAAATTTTTTTAACTTTGTTCTAATCAACCTTTTTCCATAATTTTTACTTCAAATCCATCATAAATCCGTGGTTCAACCTCTACATGTGAAGGGGATTTCCAGATTATCATTTATATCATTACTACATGCAATTTTCCTATCTCCAACATGGGTTTTCTTCTATGAAACTCATCCTAATCAACCCTAGACTAACATGAATGATACATTAACGACATTAAGAAAGATAAATACTTCCTTGGGAATTTTTGGTCTCTGATTTGTGCTGAAATCAGTGTGATTACGATCCTTGCGACGTGATCTCTCGTTTGGCGGCGACGGCGGCGCAAACGGAGGGGTTTTCGGCCTAGAATTCCTTGGCAAGCTCTCTCCTTCCTTATCCAATGGCCATCACTTAATTTTGGTTGTGTTAACCCTAGAAGGCAACCCTAAGCATCTGATATAACCTTGTAATTTTCGTGGGTTTAATTACCCAAAATTACTAAATGTCCAAAACGCCATTCCGGGGTGCTAAATAGGCCTAAAAACGCCCCGAGACCCAAACTAAATCCCCGGGTATATATTTTTTACTATCTCGACCCTTACGGACACTTTGGCGCACTCGAAATGACCATACAGGTGACTTATAATTTATTCACTTTTATTAATCTAGACTTAGTCCCGACACGACACGGGCGCGTCCCGACTCAAATTTCCAAAATTGTCATTTTATTCACTCGTGACATTTAATAGTACCAATATTATATTACTTTACTCATTAGTAATATTCAACAAGTTTCCAATGATTACTAACTCTCGTCACGTTAGTAATTAAAAATAATTAATTTCCGAATTTATATTAAATTAATAACTCACATTAAATTTAATAATTCCCCATATTTAGAAAGCATAAAAATACGGGGTATTACAACTATCTAATAAATACCACTAAATTATAGGGTATTCAATTGCCAAAGAAATAATGTTTAATTAAATATTTTCAAATTTAATATTTAGCTATTAATAAATACAACTAAATTTTGTGGTATTACATTTTTAAATTTAATGTAAATATTAGTAAATAACATTAAATTATGGGGTATTACAATTAACACCTAATTAAACATGACAATACACAAATGACGAGTAAAACAACATTAACACGACACGACTTACAATATTGACACAAAGATGCCATGACATGACTTTGTATAAAAATGAACCAAGAAAAATAACTAAATTTTAATTTCCAATTAACACTTTTATATTTTATATACATGAAAAATAATTAACTTATTTCAGTTATTTGAGAATTGATATGCTTTCTTAATCTGAGTCTGCGAATCATTGATATAATTAGTGCTGGAATGATATTCTACATGATTTTTTTTTATTTCAACAATGATTTTATTTCCTGGACATAAGATTTTAGAGTTCCTAATCAGAGTCGAGTATGGGGGTACGAATTATTTTTTTTTGGGTTGTGTTTATGCTCGTGATGATATAAGTTTTCTAGATGATGATACGATCTGATATGACTCTACTTTATGTTGTTTTTTTATTGTAACACCCCACTCTTCCACCACCAATATTGTCCCCACTTTAACCACCGCACCTAGAGATATGGGGTTTTTATTAGCTTTACATCCACAATCTGATGTCAGTGGGGTTCAAACCCCTAACATGTGCATCATCAATCACATGCCTTACTAGTGGAGCTAAAATGCCTCGATGCTAGAATAGTGTAAATATACATATTTGAACAATTACTTTCCCTCACGCAGGCGATGTGAGATGTAACTTTCTGGATACCGAATCAACCATATCCCAGTCTGTTACAATCCACCCCCCCTTAGGGAGCTCAACGCCCGCGTTGGGATGAAATCAACCATCACTCAACATGTTGTCACACTTATTCTGGCTCGGTACTGGCTCTGATACTATTCTCTAACACCGTACTTTTTCACCACCAATATTGTCCCCACTTTAACCACCGCACCCAACGGTATGGGGTTTTTATTTTCTCTATATCCAGAAACTGGTGTCAGTGGGGTTCGAACCCTGACATGTGCATAATCAATCACATGCATTACCAATGGGGCTAAAAGACCACGGTGTTAGAAGAATTTAAATTTACATTAATGAACCATTACTTTTTCTCACACAGGCGATGTGGGATGTAACTCTTTGGTTACCAAATCAACCATGGACTAGTCTGTTACATTTATAACACGAAGAAAACCTATTTTGAATAAAACACGACACGACGAGCAAGCTAGAATATATTTACAATCTATTAAACATGATTGTGTACAAAAGACAAGGAAAAGAGGATTAACGCAACAACGCCCGATAACCTAACTTATAATTTTGACACCAACGTGACACGACACGACCTTTTGTCAACATTAACCTCAAAGAGACGAATATTATATATTATGCCAATAACAATAAAAAACTATGGTAAAAACTAAAGTAAATAATACAGGGCCTTATTGTAAACCAAGAACAAAGTGTTTGGTTCTTTTTGGGATTCATCAAGCAATTGACTTGTATAATTTAATGACCAATTACACGAATAAAAAAAATTAGAAGCATTGTCAGATTACCTTATCACATCTACCCATATTTCTATTTTTGATATACCTTTAGTTATTACTGAACTTAGCATTCTTTAGTAAAATGTTTCACTTAGGTTTAATATATATTTATATATAATTTTCTCTTACATGATTTGTTCCCATTTCCATATGTAAACTGTAATTCTTAAATTTTATTTCAAACATGAGCCAGAGTCTTGGTCTTGTAGTCTTTTTGTTTGTCAAGAGGACTTGTTACTTCAGCTACATTAAGTAATAATTTAGACTGATTTCATACTTGCATGTGATGATTGCGTCAATGATTTTTTCCCCCAACATACGACTTATACCATTTATTTTTTTATCGTTCCTGTATGGGGTGGTAATGGAATTATTTTTTTTAGACGCGGATATCACATGCCACGACTCTACTTTGTGTATTTTTTGTAAGACACAGACACAACCCTTAATACATATATTGAACTTTATTTTTGTCAAGGGTCATTTATTTTTCTTACAAAAAAAACTTGTTGTTACATTTGCTAAAAAAATACACATAAGTACACATATATGAACGACATATATGTGTATATAACTAAAACTTACATTGTTTATTCCCATTGCTATATGTAGGGGCAGATTTGTATAGGGCTGAGGAGGGGCAAAGGCTCCTCTTGAGATTTCCTGAAAAAAAATAATGAAAAAAAGTACATGGGTGTTTTGTGTAAAAATCGTAAGTGAAAGATGAATTTTTAAGAGTTTTTTGAAAGTTAAAAGGGAAAGAACGTAATAAATTTCAATCCTCTCTTATTAGGTTTAAGACCCGCAACTGATAATTCCCTCCCTTACTCATTTTCATTTTCATTTTCTCCTCTCACCTCTTTTTCCTCTAGCGCCTCTCCTTTCCACTCTCTATTCTCTTTTCAGAGGCTATCTCCAGTGGCTGTCTTCTCCATCCGACGTCCATCTTCTCTCCTCTCCTCCGGCCCCTGGACTGGGTAGACGCGCAACGCCTCTCCTTTTCTCCCTCCTGCGGCATGATGCAGTCTCTGATCTAGCTCAGGTCAGTTAAGTTTCAGTTTCAATGTCATTATCATTCCTTTTTTCTAAATGTTACATAAGACATAATGTTTGATTAGTTAGTTTAGAATCGTTAAATATTTTTTTAATACATATACATGTTAAATTTTTTGTTAATACTTTTAAATTTAAACGTATGTTGTTAACTTATAGTTAATATTGTTAATACAAGTTAAATGTTTTGTCAATATTGTTAAATGTATGTTAATTTTAATATTATTAAATGTATGTTATTAAATGTTAAAATTTAGGCATAATATTTTAATTTTTATACAAAATATTTTAAGTGTGTTTTTAATTGTTAGGCATAATATATTAATTATATTATTTTTAGGCATATTGTTGTTATTAACATTGTTAAATGTTATCCATTATTTATTGTTTGTGTTTATTTGTTATTTATTGTTAATTTTATGATATTTAGTTTAAATGTTAGTTGGTGCCAATTTGTTGGATGTTTTTTTGGTAACTCTATTTTTCTAAATATTGTTGTTAACTTTTTAACTTTTTTTTTTTTGTTATTTTTTTAAATAATGGTAAGAATAAGGTTTGATTAGTTAAATATTGTGTCAATATTATTAACTGTTAATACTTACCAATAAGGTTTAGGCATAATATGTTAATAATATGTATAAAACTCAAATTAATCAAAAAATATTCCCCTCGAATGCTCCCGCCTCCGAAATTCTGACATCAAGCGAAAGTTGAAGTCCCGTGAACAAAAGTCATAAATCTGCCACTAGCCATATGTAAACTACAATTCTTAAATTTTATTTCAAACATTAGTCCAAGTCTTAGTCTTGGATGTAGTTTTTGTATTATATATTGACTTGAACATATAAGGTGTTTGTTTAATATCTTAAAGCACTTAAACCCACTATAAAGTAATGTGAAAACTTTGTGCATATAGATATATTTATTTTACTTATCCAATATATATACTAGCGGAATGCCCGTGCCTGAAGGCACGATAAAAAAATTCAAAGTATGTAATCGCGAAACGACAAAAAAATTTCAAAAGGAAAAAAATATCGTTCCCCAACAAAACAAAGTATAACTTTTAGAAAAAATTTCTATAATCTCCTTAGTTTATAAGATTATCCACCGTGCTTAACAAATAACAATTTGTCTAACAACATTCAAATAGTCTAAATTTATCAAACCGATTCACATATAACATGAAATATATAATATTCATCCCTAAATTCCCATTATGCCTCAAATAAACAAAGTGTCCATTTAAAAAAAAATGAACCTAATCTCCTTTGTTTATTGATTATCTACCTCTTAAGGGATAAAAACCAATCCAACAATATTCAATGATCTCAATTTCATCTAACAAATACTTCAATGAAACAAACTTCATAAAAAAATCACATATATATAAACATAGGTTCAAGGGTTTTAGAGTGTTCTTTTTCTTCTTCATCATCCTCGCTGAATGAGTATGCCACGTCCTTCAAAGCTTTAAAGATAATCGAGGTGACAACTTGTGGAGAATTTTGACCGAGAATAACTGTATATGAAAGCAATATAAAAAATTATTTCAATTCTAAATAACGTGAGAAACATAAAACAAAAAATATCATATATAAAGAATAGAAAAAATAATACATTTCATCCACATGAGTTTGTCTATCGAGACCCTTAACATATGTTGTTCTAGAGCTTGGCCTTATGAGTCATCTGTCAACAAATATACATATTCACAGTGTTATAGAGAGGGAGATATGGAGCATTCGTGATGATAGTGATGTTTACGAACATACCTTTGATAAACTTTGAAATACCCAACATCATGAAATACATATATCTACTCCAATATTGAATGTTATCCTTTGTTATCCAAAAATGTTGTGATAATGATCAGACACAATTTTATATGAATAATTAGATAGAGATGTTTTTAACACTTACAATAAAAAAAAATTACCTCTTCACCACAAACATATTGTGTCAAACCGTGCCATTGCTTCCATTCGAAGAACTAAAACTTTACTGAAAAAAGAGGTTACGGTAGTACATCTGAATCACCCTTCTAAACATCCACACATTAGATCTCAAGGTATTTCCAAAAGAGGTTACGGTCGTGCAAGAAAATCTATAAATATGAGGAATAGTCCCAATCTATAAAGATGAGGAATCTATAAATATCGATCGGTATTTCCAAATGGGCTAACAAATTCTTATTGTGAGACAACTAATCATAATCTCAATCCCATTAGTACAACATCTAAGAAAAACATAAACAGATGATATGATGTGATATTGTACCAATTACACCTTTTGATGGCATAAATCACTAAACTATCATTTAATGCTTGTGTTTCAAGAGCATTTTATGATTATACCTACACTTAGATTAAGACCATTTAATGCACTTAGATTACAAAAGTTGGCATACACTTAGATAAGCATATATACATTCAAATTTGGAGTAACCACTGTAATAAAATCAGACTCAAATAGAGAAAGAGATGTCATTACATAAATTTTCGAGCGAAAGATGAGCCATACATTTCATGCAGTTTATTGACCATGTCAACTAAACTGGTACAATATTTGCTAAAGAATAACTGAACTGGTACAATATATGCTAAAGAATAACAAAATATATTCTGAAGAATTGGTACAACTGAACTGGTACATTTCAGGTTGCTATCGTCGACTAAATTGGCCCAAAATTTTCTCCAAAGAATAACACCATCATTAATTAAAAAAAAACATATGCCTATGACACGCTGCCATGCCTTGCAAGTGTCAAAAGACATCAAAACATTGAGGGAAAAAATTCCATGTGTAATGCATATGACACGCTACCACACCTTGAATATGTCATGCATATGAGAACTGTAACATTGAAATCCATGGAAAGGTAATTTTTTTGTCTGAAAAATTAAGAAAAATGGCATAGGCACACTATGACCCTGAATTTTCTTCCTCGTGTTTGTCTATTTGAACGTTTCGTACATAGGCCTATCAAAGTACCTAGCTATCTCAAACAGAGTGCTCAGATAGCAGTTATTTTTCAAAGCAGGTAATGCCTACTTGATTTATTCACTGGCGTTCCTCTTGCTAGTTGGATGCTTTCTCCGGTGCCAGCTCTCAAATGGAGACGTTCGTGACTCTAGACAATAAAACCTCTGCCACCTTCATCCAAGTGGCTTTCTTCTTTCTTTCATGACTTGAAAATTGTATATAATTAGTAAGATGTACCCTTTTCAAATGAATTTCTCAATGCATTTCGTATAGCCTATTGACAGCACACTTATTATTTGGATTCATTTGGACCTGATAAGGGGTATTTAAGGGAGAAAGTTGAGACTGAATTGTGTACAAAGATGATACACTCGAAGATGAGATGCAGTGGTCTTTGTTCCGATTGCGAAAATTTAAATGGCCCTTTAGTGTACTTTAGGTGAAAACAACTTTGTTCCAATTTTTAGTCAAAATCAATTTTAACTTCTTAAACCATATCATGCATTTAAATGATTAAATCCATTCGATGAATAAAATATGCGGTAAACGAAACAATTTGAGGAAAAATCCCCGAAGGGAAAAACCTTTATTTCACTATAATTTGTAAGATAACGGCTTACACGAATTACAATCAAATAAGTGCGATATACGAAATACCCGCAGGTGTCGGTTTAGATGTCTCGGCTGGAACTTTCCCTTTCCAGGAGGGCGACAGTGAAGAAAAGAAAGGTTCCTTCACAAGATACTTCGTAAGGTCTCCTTCTACAATAGCAATCAGCTCTCGATTGTAGAGTTCTCCTCACAAAGTGCAACACGGTGTTGTTGATGAACAAATAGTCTTCCGATAAACCACGTTCAAGATCACTAACTTTAGAATTAAGTAATACGATCTTGAATAAACACCGAAAGATGAAAAACTTGAATGGGAATAAGTTTTTCTAAACTGTTATACATGCAGAAACGTTTATAGATATATTTTATTTATAACTGAGCTGCACAGAGTCCAAGAAAATGAAAACACGAAAATCGAGGCGGTAGGTCATTCGAGCGAGATGAGATCTCGTTCGCGCGACATGCAATGTCGTTTGAACGATACTCAATCTTGTTCGAGCGAGACAAAGTAAAAATATTATTTTTCTTTTTGATTTGATACTCGAATTTTCTTAGACTGTTTGCAACTCAGAAATAGTTTTCAAAACGATAAAACGATTTTAATTCCCAAACAATTAAATAACCCAGTATTTAATCAATATAAAAATTACCCAACTACTCGTAAGTATTCATACGTGAGTGATCTTAAACATATGAAACACGTCTTGACATGTAATCTTCTTGAAATCTTTGATTGCACATTCTTGGACTTAAACTATGTGTAAGGCTTTTAAATAGACTCCATAAATAACTGGCCTAGACTTAGTTTATTTTGTCCGAAATTAAGCCAATAAAACCAAATGAACATACTAAGAATTATGTTCTTACAAATCTCCCCCTTTGGCTATTTCGGGACAAAAATAAACAGATCTATATGCCATAACCAAAAACATATACATGTCTTATCCCAAAAACACCTAAATATAAAAGTACAGGACATAGTGAGACTGAATAAACTGTAGGCATCTGAATCTGTCTCTGAATGGCAATCATTTGAATCTGTCTATGTATGTGATGTATAAATTAATATCCGATTCTCTGAAAACAATACAAATATCTGAATCAGTACCTACACACACGAGACACAAACAAATACCCAAGTGAAGTATGTAGGAAATAAACAGTAAAATCATAATAAATACTCCCCCTACATCACATACATCTCTCCCTTTTTGCCTGGAATAGACAAAAGGTGGGACAAACACACCAGATCTATCAATAACATATGAGAGTGAATCATCATATCTAGATAAGCAATAGCAATATGACAATGGGTAGGATAACAGAATCATAATAATAATGCGAGAATGACTAAAACAGCAAAAGTAGACAGTACATCCATGTCATAAATACAAAGATACAGCTGATCAAAAGAGTACATCATATCAGAGAGAATAAAAAATACATCAGGAATATGGATGTCTCAGATATAATAAAACAACTACAACTAGGCATCATCAGTATCATCATCATCAGCAGCATCATCATCATCATCATCATCATCATCAGTGTATATGGAAGAAATATGACCAAGTCCAGATGAACTGACGCCTCTCCGCTGCTCTCTCTGCCGCATCTCATCAAAAAATGCTGTCATCCTGGACTCAGCACGAGCACGGGCATCAGCCTCAGCATCAAATCTAGCCATGATAGAATCATACAGTCTGGACTGGGCAGCTACCTGTGCCTGTAAAGAATAAACCTCCTCCTCAATAGGACGTGTAGGTGCAGGAGTAGGGGGTGGAGGCAGAGTAGACAAGCTCAGATCAGTGTGATCAGAGGCCTAACAAGGATCAGCATCAGGGAAGACTCCCTCTGGGGGTGGAGGTCTCGCTCTAGCTGACTGTGGCAAATGGCTCTCAGAACTAGTGAAAGTAGACTGATTAATAACACTAGGTGTAGGTAGACGCAGATCACCCTCTAAAACAGGGACACTAGTAGAAGTGCAAATGGTGGAAATGAGAATCCCATAAGGAAGAGAAGGACGAATAGAGATGGAACTATGGATAGTGACTGAAGATATGACTCGAAGCATGACAGTCGGAAGATCGATATCCCACTCCTGAGAAATATGGTACATAAAGTAAACAATATATGATCCTATCTGAGTATGATTTATCCGAGGATAAATGGATGATGATACAAACCGATTGAGTACACGGAAGGCATGATGAAGCTGGCGATGATACATCGTAGACCCTGCTAGAGGAATCTCCCAGAAACAATGCCGCAAAATATCATCATAAGTTGGTCCATCGTCGGTATAACAAGGGAACACAGCAGCTGGGACACGAGAAAGGTGCAGAACAGCTGCAATGAGATCTGCAGTGACGAGTAAAGGAATGCCATGTACAGAAGCAAAAATTCCCTCGGCGTGGGGAAGAGAACGGAAGAAAAACTCTCGGACAATATCCTGATAAACATCCCCTCGAATCTCGAACATATAATCCCAACCTCTAGAAGATAACCAACGAGGAAGTCCTAACTCATTAAATTCAGTATAACAAAAAACCCTCTCGGAAACAACTGACCGAGTATGGAGGCCCAATGAGGAGTAATGATCATACTTAGCATGAGTGGCCCACCGTACAGGAGAGTACGGGGGGCTGCTAGCCTAAGCTCTCTGAGCTCGAGCAGAGGGTGGAGCCTCATCGAGTAGCCCAGTAGGGGCACCACGGCTTCTAGGAGGCATGACCAGAATGTGCAATTTGTGATGTAAAAAATATCATCTTGGACACACTCACACCTAAGCACCTATCTCCGTACAATCGTCCAACCAAACCACTGCGAACACCAACCACAATCAAAGTCAAAATCAATAATGGAAATAAGAAATTTCTCAAAACAAGTTAAGAAATATCATTATTACCTCGAAACCACCAAAAAACGGGAACAATACGCCGAAGAAATAATGCAGGAGAATTGTTGAACTTGAAAATCTCTCTAGAATCGCTGTCCAGAGGTAACAACCGGAAACCGTACCACCGACGAGACAAATCTGAGAACTCGTTGAAACAGACCCTTAGGAGAAACAAAGACTGATTCTAGGAGCTTAAGGGAGATAAACGAAGTGCAGAGGAGTGTTAAAGAGGAGACAGAGGTGAGAAATGAAGCTTAAATCACTGAAAATGGCGGAAAAATGAGTGCAGGGGCTGCTATCGCGTGAAGCAGATGAGAACGACGGCTTAAATGAAAACCTAATCTCGCGTGAAGTCGTTCGAACGACTTAAGATGTCGCTTGAATGAGATAAAATGTCGCTCGAACGATTTTGGAAGTCGCTTGAACGACGTGTTCGCGCGACATGAAAATGTCGTTCGAACGAGAAATCAAAATTTCCAGAAATACCCCAAAAACTTGCAGAATTTTCCCAGCGAAAAAATTATCCCAAAATAATACCTGTAACACAAAAACAGACTGCAAAACAAATAAAAAATAGAAAAAAGTGTAGAATGCGAAAAAATGGGAATTACGTGTTAACAAGGTACTAATGTGCTCAATTAAGAAAGAGGGTTGATTGGGAGGGAACAACAATAATTGAGCCATCATTTCAATACGTCGAATCGATCAAAGAGTTCTTATTGATAGCAAGGAATCATCAAACTTCATCAAATCCATGTGTGACAAAAAGTGTGAGTTTGATGAACTAAACTTAATCAACATGCATACAAGTCCGGAATGTTGACGATTCTATAAACAATAGCGTCATGATACGATGTTTCAACATAGGATTCGTGGTGCAAACCCGTTTACTTTAATTTCCAACCAAACTCCTTCAATATTTGAATTTTTCAAGAAATATCTATCAATCTCTACATAGAGAAAGTCCTATTGGCCCCAATTATGGCATTGATTTCTTTTTATTTCCTTTTGGGCTCTTTTAAACGGTGGCTTTCACGACGAGTTAATTATATACTTTCGCAGCCCTTTTCCGTGAACACTCAACATATTTTCAATACCAATTCTCATGGAAAAACGGTTCTTACAAGCACACCTCCTCCTTAATTTTACTTACGCATAGATGACATAATTGAGATAAGAACGTCTCACCAGACTCAAATATGCAAGAGAAGTCAAACATCCATATAAACTCGTGCTTGTGTGCAAGGATGGTATATAAGCAAAGTCGAGTAAAAAATGCATATCAACATCGAAACAACCCCATAGTGCAAAGGTTAAGATCATTCTAGTCATCAATAATAATGACCAAAAATTCTAACCCCATAAAAAATGAAAGGGGGGGGGGGGGGGGGGGGGAGGGGAGAATCAAGGACACTAATATCCCTATATCAATCATGTAAACACACGACTCAAAAATCAAAAAATCTTTTTGTATTTTCAAAAGTTTTTATAAAAGGCAAAATCTTTTTGTATTTTTCGAAAAAACTCAAATAAATGACAAAAAAAATAAGAAACATGCCATAACACTAGCCAAATATAAGGAAAGATGAAAATACTAGTGTATGACAAATCAACGAACAACCTCAATCGAAAGAGGAAAGATGAGGAGAACCACGAGCAATGATACGAGAATCAACAATCTTTAAGCCTAACGCTTCCAAATCCGGCTTCCTAACCCAAGTAGGTGTGAACCGACGAGAAGAGGTATTGGGAACCAGAATGGCTTTAGACTTTCTAGGAGCATTCTTAAGGTCATAGAAAAACCGTCTGAGATGACCTCTCCTACCGCAATGTGTGCAAGTGTAGTTACGGTGAGGAGTGTGTCCTATAGGTCTATTATACCTCACATTCCTATGTGGCTCTCTCCTAAAGTTCCTAGGCAACTTCCTTGTTTGGATGGTTTTGGCTTTGGGAGCAGGTGAGACATGAATATTAAAGCCAATACCTCTCCGATTATCTTTGATTTCGACGGTGCCTAAGATTTTGTCTAACTTTTCAGACCTAGCCTCCAAATCAAACTTAACTTTACTCGAATCTCTCAATTTTTCTTCAAGCTCACCTATCCTTGACTCAAGTAAACGCGTAGAATTTTAAAATTTCAGAATTTCCTTTTTCATAGTCTCCATCAATCCCCGAAGACTATCTCTCTCACCCTCGACATATTCTAGCTTCTCTCGAATTTTCTCTTCTTGTGCCCAAGTTCGTCAATTAAAGAATTGGAATTATTTATTTCTATGGCACGTTCGTTTAACAAGGCTGCTAGTTTCACGTTAGCTTTCTTTGTTTTTAAAGTTTCTTCATACAATTCTTTGAAAGCAGTTTGCAATTCTCTCTCGTCTTCGCTCTCATTCTCACTCACCTCCTCCTCACTCTCAGAAGTATCAACTTCAGTGATTGTGGAAGACTCATGCAAAGGTAAGTCTTTATTACTTACATGACTAACCATAAAAGTGGAAAGATCATGTACTAGTAAAAAAAATTTCTTCTTCTGGGTCACTATCACTAAGGGAAGAAACGCGATTTATCGATTTATTAAAATTCTCCCTCAGTTTAGTGGGACACTCATCTATCCTGTGACCAAAACCTTCGCAACAAAGACACTTTTCATAATCACCTTTATTGACAAGTTTTTTAAGAGCAGTTTTCATGTGTGATTTCCAATTAAATGAATCAAACAGTTGAATTCTAAAATCATCAAAAACCACCGAAAGGCATACCTAAGGACACGGGATCACAAACACAATAAAATAGTGCAACATGCTCTGATACCAATTTGAAATGGCCCTTTAGTGTACTTTAGCTAAAAACAACTTTGTTCCAATTTTTAGTCAAAACCAATTTTAACTTCTTAAACCAGATCATGGATTTAAATGATTAAATACATTCGATAAATAAAACATGTGGTAAAGAAACAATTTGAGGAAAAATCCCCGAAGGGCAAAACCTTTTTATTTCACTATAATTTGTAAGAGAACGGATTACACGGATTACAATCAAATAAGTGCGACATACGAAATACCCGCAGGTGTCGGTTTCGATGTCTCGGCTGGAACTTTCCCTTTCCAAGAGGGCGGTAGTGAAGAAAAGGACGGTTCCTTCACAAGATACTTCGTAAAGTCTCCTTCTACAATAGCAATCAACTCTCGGTTGTAGAGTTATCCTCAAAAAGTTTAACACGGTGTTGTTGATGAATAAATAGTCTTCCGATAAACCACGTTCAAGATCACTAACTTTAGAATTGAGTAATACGATCTTGAATAAACACCGAAAGATGAAAAAATTGAATGGGAATAAGTTTTTCTAAACTGTTATACATGCAGAAACATTTACAAATATGTTTTATTTATAACTGAGCTGCACAGAGTCCAAGAAAATGAAAACACGAAAACCGAGGCGGCAGGTCATTCGAGCGAGATGAGATCTCGTTCGTGCGACATGCAATGTCGTTTGAACGATACTCAATCTCGTTCGAGCGAGACACAGTAAAAATATTATTTTTCTTTTTGATTTGATCATCGAGTTTTCTTAGACTGTTTGCAACTCAGAAATAATTTTCAAAACGATAAAACGATTTTAATTCCCAAACAATTAAATCACCCAGTATTTAATCAATATACAAATTACCCAACTACTCGTAAGTATTCATACCGGAGTGATCTTAAACATATGAAACACGTCTTGACATGTAATCTTCTTGAAATCTTTGATTTCACATTCTTGGACTTAAACTAAGTGTAAGGCATTTAAATATACTCCATAAATAACTGGCCTAGACTTAATTTATTTTGTCCGGAATTAAGCCAATAAAACCAAATGAATATACTAAGAATTATGTCCTTACAAAAATGTCACAGTTCTTGGGACTTCGGGACTTTCTCGTTCTTATGTTGAGCATAGACCATAGTTTCAGTGAGCCAATAGAAGAACCTCTGCCTTCGTGAACTCTTCTCTGCATTGTTTTCTTTGTGAACTCTTCTCACGTGATCCGCTTTTGCTTTTTCTTGTGCTAAAAAAATAAAAATAACTTGGATTAGAAAGTAAACAAATTGAGTAGAATTCAGGAAAAAAATTTAAGTAAAATGCAGATCTAAGATGTTGAAAGAAAATTAAACAGTTATTAAAGCAAAGGATATAATTAATAGATCTAACACACATAACGAACTTCAATAAGAAGGGGCACGGGGTTGTTGTATAGCATTACCAACTGCAATAAGAATATAGCAGCACTAACTGCAACTGTATGCATCTCCTTCTTTTTTTTAACCCAAAAATGGGGAAAAAATCTTCAAAACTCAATGAATATAATTCTTAAAATATCTGTTTGGTATTTTCCCATAATGGAAGTACACGGATCCTAATTATATTCTCATCACATTTATGCCGAAACAATAGGATATACCTCCCTCGAGAGAGTGACCATTCAGTAAACTACAACATTTGCAATAGAACACGATATCAACCTTTGACTATCGCCCGTATTATCTTCACATCGTGGATTGGCATATCAATGTTATTTGTTTGAACACTACCAAGTCACTTGATGAATTTCATTCTCTACATACTCTCCCAAATATCGCGTGTTTTCCATTTAGTGATTGTGCTGGTGCCAGTGTAATATTTGGCTCCCATTTGTATTTGGAACAACATTTACCATCTCCACAGTGCTTTAACATTGGGTGTACTCTTCCTCAAACTTGACCATATATAGATTCACCACCTCTTCCTGTCCTAGTGGGGTCCCAACCTTGTAGTATAAAATCCTTAATGATTATGAGGAACTTAAGGTTGTCTTAACATCCCCTGTGAGATAGCTTGATGAAGTTTTTGCAGGTTTTGGGGGCGTGCTTATAATACATCTCGACGGTAAAAGAACCCGCGGAGGTCTCCAGAGTAACCTCCAGTGGCGGCCCTCCTTCTGCACCCGCCCACATGTATATCTAGAGTAACCTGTGGATAATTAAAGGGGAAAAAAGACACATCAAAAGAATATAAGACAATACATTTAACAAAAAAAATAGAAGAACACTAAAATTTAACAAAATCAAGAATACACTACAAAAGAAAACCACACAACAAAACTCAAATGAAATCCAAACCTACATTTCAAGGCATAAAAACCTAAGATTTGAAGATGGAAAACAAAGGGGTTAGATATAAAAAACTAATATAAGAGAATACCATTAGTTGTTAACTTGTTCGTGGGTGATCCACCGCCAATGCTTGAGACAACGGTGATATGTTTTAAGAGAGTCGTGTTTGGATTGTTAGAGAAACGTGAGATTGTACTGAGATAAACTTGGGATATGTGCAAAGATTATGATAGAAGCTTGCTGAAATGAGCCCAAACAAACCATTGAGCGTTATAACTTATGAAAAATCTTAGAATCCGTTCACATTCTTTGAATTCAACACATCATATATGTGATTAAAATTAAGGTTTTAAACAATGGAAAAAAAAAGATAAAAGATATTACCATGGATGGGTATGAGAGAATATAGATTGCATGGTTGAATCTGTAAAATAAAGCATGAAAAATGAAATAGATATATAAGTAAATAATGGAGTAGTGTAGGGTTATAAATAATGGTAAAAGTGTAGTTTACACGTAGATGAATCTAAAATAGAGTGGATGTAACATATTGAATGCAGCATATTCGTTTTCACATAACAATTTTAAAATAAACACATATAGGTGAAAATAATAATCCTAAAGCCCTTGAAACAAACAGTTATGGGAAAATATCATATGAGCATCTATTAGAGATGATCTACCATCAGGGGTGAATATAGTAATTATTTAAGAAATTGCATTGGACTTCATCTAATAAAGTAACAATTTTATCATCTGCAGTACAATTTATATCACTAGAACTTCTACAAACTGGTACACAATATCACTAAAAGAAATAGAACATAACACATTTCAGTTACCATTCTCAACAACAAATTCAACCAAAAGTGCAAAATGTCTATAGTGTTGCTTAAGCTAGAGTTCGCTTGACAGTCCAAATTGTCTAGAATTTCTTGAGATAGAATTTGATTGATCCAGATAAAATTTTCAATAAAATTCAAACACAAATGAAAGTCCAAAAGAAATTACTCGGAACCCAGAGTTTTCTTGACTGTCCAAAAAACATTAGTTACAGTCCACTATCGAAATTAGAGACTGATTATTCAACTATTTCCCTCCATTTGATGTGTCATTGATCTTGTTTTCCCCATCATCATATTATATTTCAACTCTCTTTTGTTGTTGCTCAATTTTCTTTAGATTGCCAACTAATTCTTTATCTTTGGCATTTTCAAAAACACCTTGAGTGACCCTCCCTTAAGTTAGGCTCGTGTCTAAAAAATCTTGATTGCCCTTATATGTTCCGTTATATCATTATGCACTTCCCTACCCCTTGGTGGCATATCTGATCACTTGTAAATAGAATATAAATTGAGTTATTCCTATTAATCAATTTGCAAAGAAAAAGATCAGAAATATGAAACACTATATTTTTCCTAATTAAACATGGAAAACACAATTTACTCATACGCGGATACTTAATGGAGAATCACCACTGCAAATATATTATTCGATTGTAAGAATACTACAAATAGAGTAAATGCCTTAAAAATTAAAATGTGACGTATGTGATGTGACACCCCGCCCAATTAAACCTTGGGTGATCAAGCCTTAATTTAATTTAAACAGGTTTCTTAAATGGTTCATTCTTAGCATCACTGCCGAAAGCTTTTTAAGTTACTAACCACCTAAGTGAAAATTAGCGAGTGCTAAATTTTATCTTTCTTAAGCAGAATAAATAATCCATACAAACACATTACAATTCTACTAATAATAAAACAATTTGCATAAATAACCGAATGCAGGTAAAGTCTTGCCGAAAACCAAGGCCAATAAAGGATAACTCAAAATCCAGAATCAGACTAAACTGTAAAAGTAAAGATAGGACAACATGTCCCAACAAGAATACTAAAATTGAAATCCTGCATTAGAACTGAAAAAGAGGAAGCGTCTAAACAATCCCAGCAACATCCACACGTGATGCATCTCCCAAATCCCTGAAATGAAATCATGCTGGGTGTCCCTGTGGCTGGGCACCTAAAAGGTTTTTAAAAAATTTACATAGCAAGAGTTAGTACTCAAAACATTTAAAAATATTTTGCAAGCAGCTATCACAATTGAGTTATTGATTACACATATTAAGGTTTCGCACAACTCCCTTGAACTTCCTCACCTCTCTTCTATAGTGCATGTCTAACGAGGACACTTAGTTCACCTAGTTATACTACCCATAATCGTAGGTAACTTATTTACTGCTCGTTATCCTTATTCTTGTAATAATTACATCACGCTATAAATTATTACGAAGATATTTACAATTCAGTTCATTATCTACTATTCTCAATCTGTAGATTATGCACATAGGATACATTTTATCACACAATCATGTATTTAATATCAGTTATCACTAACATATCCTGTTTACCACACATAAAGGACTCTTGGTTCGGAATGATTCATCGACCCCAAGTAAGAGTTGGTTCGGAATTATCCATCGACCCCAACTATTTAAAAAAATATATTTATATACACATATTCTGGTTCGGGACTCTTTCATCACGACACCAATTTAAGGTTTGGTTCGGCATTTCACATCGACCCCAAACATATAATAACTTTATGTTAGTTCGGAATGTCTCATCGACCCTAACATAATTAATTTAGGTAAAATCCACTTAACCCAAACATTTATATAATTTAGTAGGTACACACCCGACCTAACAAATCATGCCCGTACGTAATATATTTTACTTATATTCACCGTACTCATTAATTTACAATTTATTTCACTATTGTAATTATTCGAGTATTCACGCAACTCTAAGGGTCCTAGTTACCCCTCCCTCAATTCAGTAGTTAAGTTAACTTTAACCTACTGGTATTTTATCGGAATTTACTCTTACTCTTTTCGTAGCTAAATTCCCACAATCCCAACATACGACTATCGATCGTTCCCTCGTCGGTCCATTTTTCCAAAATTCCCACTCAATCATTTATGAAGAAATCTAACGGTACACCTACTGGTATTTATGAAGTCTCCTTATAGGTAAAATATCATCACTAAGGTTCCCATTAAGCGACGGTAATTACACGGAAATTTATTCATACAATTTTCTACAGTCCAGCCAGGGTCAATCGATCGATGGGATATGGTCGATCTATCGACTGCTCGATCGATCGACATTCAAGGGTCGATCGATCGATCAAGCAGTGACAGACCAAGTTCATCTTCCTCATGCGGGTTTCACCATTTTTATCTATCTATCTATCTCTCATGATAATCCACCATGTTTGCATCCAACAATTTCTAATCATTCCTACATGTTTTGGGATGATTACTAACGATTTAAAACAACAAAATCATTATAAATCTTGGCCAAATTAATTAAAAATCTTATTAATATTCAAGAACCCTAAAAATACATTCTTTACATCTTTCATCACAATTCCAGATTTTTAGTTTGATTCAATCATCTAGTTTTCTATGATATCAGAATATTCGGAAATCCAAAAACGTTACATGCAATCCCTATCAATCATGGATCATAATAATGTGTTTTACTCCCAAAAATACCATAAAAACCATGATCTTCATCAAGCTTAAATATGGGTATTATAACTCAATTTATTTTGCAAATAACCACTTGCCTTACGATTTGTAGGGTCTGATTTCGTGGTTGTTGATTTTAGTCCTTCAATCCTCCTTCCCAACAAATTTGTGGTGAAATCTCCTTAGAATTTCCCCTCCTTCTTTCTTTTGCCTTAGGAAATTACCTCTCCCTCTTCTCTAATGGATATGGTGTATTTTCTTTCTTTCTAACCCTAGCCTCAACTCTTATAATCTGATTTAGGGTTTCAAAATTCGTAGGTCTACTTATCCATAAATGTAAAGAGACCAAAATGCCCTCGAATGGTCCCGATTTAGCCCGAAAATGACCCGGTACTCAACTAGTACCCCTGGGTACACTATTTTGATTAATTCGACCCTTTTGGAATCATCTGTGCACTCTAAATTACCTTTTGAGTCTCTTAAAATATTTTTCTAATCTCATCTTCAATTTTTGTCTATGCGTGACACTCGGTTGAGATAACTCAGGTACGTCCATAAAATCACTAGACGGTACATATCAACTATCAAAATTTACTACTCACATTTAGTATTATATCACATTAAATTACTCTTCTCACGTAATTTAAGTAAAACGTATTTTATCACATTAAATTACTCTACTCATGTAATTTAAATAAAACTTATCACATTAAATTACTCTACTCATGTAATTTAAATAACACGAATTTTATCGCATTAAATTACTCTACTCATGTAATTTAAATAAAACTTATCACATTAAATTACTCTACTCATGTAATTTAAATAACACGAATTTTATCGCATTAAATTACTCTACTCACGTAATTTAAATAAAATGTATTTTCCTAATTAAGCATAATTATGGGGTATTACATACTTCTCCTCTTACGAAAGGAATTTCGTCCTCAAAATTAGAAAATACCTGCTGTGAATAATTCTGGATATTGTTCTTGTATATCCTCCTCCCGTTCCCAAGTGGACTCATCCATATTGTGATGTCCCCACTGTACTCGCACTAAGGGTACCACCTTGGATCGTAGTTTGAGCTCACTATAATCCAGAATAGCCACGGATCTTTCTTCACACGAGACATCTGGCTGCAAATCGATCTCCTCCAGTGGAATGTGCCAGAAGGCTCTCTCGCTCCTCTTGTATTTCTTCAGCGATGCCACATGGAACACATCATGTATTCGCTGAAGATGCTCAGGGAGTCCCAATCTGTAAGCTACCGGTCCCACCCTCTCAATGATAGGAAACGACCCCACATATCTCAGCGCTAATTTCTCTTTCTTGTCGAACCTCATAATCCCTTTCATAAGAAAAACTCGAATTAATACTTGGTCGCCCACATCTAATTCCACGTGTCTCCTATTGGCGTCAACATAACTCTTCTGCCTATCCTGAGCTATTTGAATACGTCCTCGAATCAACTCTATTTTGGAGGAAGTATCCTGTATCATCTCTGGCCCCAATAGCTTGTTATCCCCCTCCTCTAACCAACAGGCGGGCGAACGACAAGGCCTCCCGTAAAGTGCTTCGAATGGAGCCATGTTGATAGTGAATTGGTAAGAGTTATTATATGAAAACTCCACCAAAGGAAGGTATGGCTCCTAACCTCCACCAAAATCTAGGACACACATCCTTAGCATATCCTCCAACATCCAGTTTACCCTTTCAGTCTGACCGTCCGTCTGTGGATGATACGCTGTACTAAACCATAAGTCGGTGTCCATGGCCTCCTGAAAGCTCTGCCAGAAATGTGACACAAAAATTTTGTCTCGGTTCGACACAATATTAATAAGAACTCCGTGCAGCTTAACAATCTCTGAAATGAATAGCTGCGCGTACCGCATCGTATCATAATCCGTACGAATCGGTAAGAAATGATCTACCTTAATCAGCCGATCCAGTATCACCCATATGGAATCGTGACCCTTCTGTGATGTTGGTAACCCAGTAATAAAATCCATCGAGATACTCTCCCACTTCCATACGGGAATCTCCAGTGGTTGTAACATCCCTGAAGGTCTCTGATGGTCAACTTGTATAAGCTGACATGTAACACACTTTGAGACAAATTATGCAATGTCTCGTTTCATACCTGACCACCAATACAATCGTCGCATATCCTGGTATATTTTGTCCCCACCTGGATGTACCGAGAATTTTGACCCGTGTGACTCCGTCATAACGGCATGCCTCAAATCATCATCTTCGGGTACTATCAGCCTACCATTGAACCGTAGTCCGCCCTCTGAGCTGATGGAGTAGGACTCTGTCCCCTCGGCTAGTAACTGTCGTACTTTGTCCTGACAAAATGGGTCTTCGGCCTGTGCCCTCACTACCAGCATAACACTCTCGGGAGTGATAGCTAAAACTGCCATGCATGCTCTCGCTATCTCATCGTCGTGTTAAAGTTCACTCCACTTCACCTTCCAAATTTCTGCCAACTCCCCGGTAGGTCTTCTGCTTAACGCATGTGCCACCATGTTAGCCTTACCAGGATGATACAGTATATCAAATTGGTAGTCCTTCACGAATTCAAGCCACCTTCTTTGCCTCATATTCAGATCCTTTTGAGTGAACAGATACTGCAATGACTTATGATCCGTGAATAGAGTGAACTACTCGCCCAGAAGATAGTGCCTCCATATCCTCAATACAAAAATGACCACTGCCAACTCGAGGTCATGGGAGGGGTAATTCTTCTCATGTGTCTTAAGCTTTCGGGACGCATAAGCTATAGCCTTCTCCTCCTCCTACCAAGCCCTTGTAAGGACGCATCAGTATAGACTCGGTACTCCACTCCGCTCCTAGGCAAGGCAAGAACGGGTGCTGATGTCAACTTGTCCTTTAATTCATCAAATGCTAACTGACAACTGTCACTCCATACGAAGGGCACTCCCTTCCGAGTCAAGTTCGTCAAAGGTCCAGTAATTTTTGAGAACCCCTTGATGAAGCGACGATAATAACCGGCCAACCCTAAGAAATTGTGAATTTCGATCGGTGTCGTGGGCTGTCCCCACTCCCTCACCGCCGATACCTTACTTGGGTCAACCACAATGCCTCTGCTAGATACAACGTGACCGAGGAACTGAACCTCCCGAAGCCAAAATCCACACTTCTCAAATTTGGCGTACAACTGATGGTCCCACAATGTCTGTAGAACCATTCGTAAATGTTCAGCGTGTTTCTCCTCCGTACGAGAGTAAATCAGAATATCATCTATGAATACAATCACAAACTGATCCAAAAAATCCCTAAATACTCTGTTCATGAGATCTATGAATACTGCCGGCGCATTAGTTAGCCCAAACGGCATCACTCTGAACTCGTATGACCCATACTGCGACAGGAAAGTGGTCTTGGGTACATCCTCTTCACGAATGCGCAATTGGTGGTAACCCGATCTCAAATCAAAATTTGAGAAGTATGCAGCCCCTCTCAACTGATCAAACAAGTCATCAATCCTCGACAACGGATACTTATTACGTATCATCACTTTGTTCAGCTCTCTGTAATCTACATACAGACGAAGTGAACTATCCCTTTTCTTTATAAATAACACCGACGCACCCCATGGAGATGTACTCCGTCGAATGAAACCCTGTCTTAATAGCTCATGAATATGTTCTCTCAGTTCTTGCATCTCCGAAAGAGCCATGCGATACGGTGCTCTAGCAATTGGTCTCGTCCCCGGTGCTAGGTCAATAACGAACTTTATCTCCCTGCTGGGTGGTAACCCTGGTATCTCCTAAAAGACATCCTCAAAATCCCTCACAACTGGGATTGGGTCCAGAGAAACGATAACCCCATGTGAGATCTCCTCCTCAATATAATATAAATGAGTTCGCGATCCTCCCTCGGGGAGTGGCATTTCCACAAGGAACATCTCTTATCCCGGGATGGAGAACACGATAGTCCTCTCATAACAATCAACCATTGCCCTATAATGCGCCAACCAATTCATGCCTAGGATGACGTCATATCCTTCCATATCTAGTACTAGGAGGTCCACCGCTAGACTCAATCTCCCGACCATAATGTCCACACCCTTACAAATCGAGTGTATAAGGGACCCACTACCCATCGGCGACTCCACGCACATAAGATGAGTGTCAGCTGTCGCTAATAGGCTGGCTGCCCGTGCAAATCTAATGGTAATAAACAAATGCGTCGCCCCGATGTCAAAAAAAATACTACCCTCAAGTCCATGAATAGGAAACATACCCGCGACTGCCGGCGGTGTAGGAGGTACTGACTGAAAAGGAATATCACGGACATTGAACACACGTCCGTACTGCATCTATCCTAGTTGTGGGGCCTGTGATACTGCTGGGGCTAACGGAGCCTGCTGCCCCTATTGGGCACCCTGTTGTTGTGCCCTGTCTGGCTGTGGATAATTCCTGCTCTTGTGACCCTGCTCGCCACAAGTGAAGCACTGACCCGAAAACTGTCTCTTCCCTTGGCCCTGTTGGACCTGTCGACCTTGGCCTTGCTGTCCTCCATTTTGGTTCCCTTGGCCCTGTCGGCCCTGAGGGACTGGTTGCTAGGGACCTTGCTGGCCCTGTCTGTCAAAGCGATGCCTCCCGTGCTAAAACTTCTTGGTAGGGTTCCCCTGTCCGGAATCGTGCCCTAACTGTCCCACTGTTTACTGCTATGGTGCGCTGCTTCCACTACCTCCATCCACCTTGCCCGGTTGGCTAGGCTCACCTCTCTTATTTCCCTTTGAATGAAAAAGGTGATCCTGACAGTGTAGTAGAGCGGCATTGATGACATCTGTGTAGGTTACCAATGTCGGATTACCGATCAAATGTTGTCTGATTCTCCAAGTTAGGCCCTCCATAAATTTTGACTTCTTCCTCTCCTCATCGCTCACCTCGTTTGGCACAAAGTTAGCCAAGCGGGTAAACTCCTCCTCATAATCAGCAACTGAGCGATCACCCTGAACCACTTCGCTAAATTTCTTCCTCATCTCTGACTCCACTGCTGGAGGTAAATACTTGCGGTCAAACCGCACCCAAAACTCAGAAATTGCCAAAGTATCCCTTTCCTCGGTGGTGGTAACTAACTCCCACCACTGTAAGGCCACTCCCGACAGACGGAAAGTGGCTAGCATTTGTTTCTGTACCTCGGTGCACTCTAGCATGCGCAAGTGGCGCTGGATATTTTTCTTCCAGTTACACGCCTCTACTACATCGGTACTACCCTAAAACTCGGGTGGATGTCCTTTCTGAAATGTCTCTCTGACTCGCTGCCAAGTAGATGGTCCTACTGGATCCTGAACTACCGGTGCCACAGGAGGAGGTACTTGGGGCTGAGGAAAGTGGGCTGCCATGGCCCTCATAGCTGTTTCGACTACCTGAGCCACTATCACTGCAACCTGAGTAGCGGAAATTAACTCGGGTGGGGGTGGGGGTATCGGCACCTGTGGCTCCTGATGAGCCTCCCTCACCTCATTTCTGGCTTCAGCCCTCTCCGCTCTCTATTTCCTCGATGGCATCTGAAATAAGATCAAATTGTATAAGTACACAGTTTATACAAAATTTAAGAGCAGATGTACGATAACACAAAAGCGAGTATTGAATCAACAGTCCTAATAGTAGGGCTATAATACAACCAAACGTTACGCTGAAACGCAGTAAGCCGTACAGATCCTATGGACACTAGAACCTGATGCTCTGATACCATCTGTGACACCCCACCCAATTAAACCTTGGGTGATCAAGCCTTAATTTAATTTAAACAGGTTTCTTAAATGGTTCATTCTTAGCATCACTGCCGAAAGCTTTTTAAGTTACTAACCACCTAAGTGAAAATTAACGAGTGCTAAATTTTATCTTTCTTAAGCAGAATAAATAATCCATACAAACACATTACAATTCTAGTAATAATAAAACAATTTTCATAAATAACCGAATGCAGGTAAAGTCTTGCCGAAAACCAAGGCCAATAAAGGATAACTCAAAATCCAGAATCAGACTAAACTGTAAAAGTAAAGATAGGACAACATGTCCCAACAAGAATACTAAAATTGAAATCCTGCACTAGAACTGAAAAAGAGGAAGCGTCTAAACAATCCCTGCAATATCCACACGTGATGCATCTCCCAAATCCCTGGAATGAAATCATGCTGGGTGTCCCTGTGGCTGGGCACCTAAAAGGTTTTTAAAAATTTTACATAGCAAGAGTTAGTACTCAAAACATTTGAAAATATTTTGCAAGCAGTTATCACAATTGAGTTATTGATTACACATATTAAGGTTTCGCACAACTCTCTTGAACTTCCTCACCTCTCTTCTATAGTGAATGTCTAACGATGACACTTAGTTCACTTAGTTATAGTACCAATAAGCGTAGGTAACTTATTTACTGCTCGTTATCCTTATTCTTGTAATAATTACATCACGCTATAAATTATTACTAAGATATTTACAATTCAGTTCATTATCTACTATTCTCAATCTGTAGATTATGCACATAGGATACATTTTATCATACAATCATGTATTTAATATCAGTTATCACTAACATATCCTTTTTACCACACATAAAGGACTCTTGGTTCAAAATGATTCATCGACCCCAAGTAAGAGTTGGTTCGGAATTATCCATCGACCCCAACTATTTAAAAAAAATATATTTATATACACATATTCTGGTTCGGGACTCTTTCATCGCGACACCAGTTTAAGGTTTGGTTCGGCATTTCACATCGTCCCCAAACATATAATAACTTTATGTTAGTTCGGAATGTCTCATCGACCCTAACATAATTAATTTAGGTAAAATTCTCTTAACCCAAACTTTTATATAATTTAGTAGGTACACACCCGACCTAACAAATCATGCCCGTACGTATTATATTTTACTTATATACACCGTACTCATTAATTTACAATTGATTTCACTATTGTAATTATTCGAGTATTCACGCAACTCTAAGGGTCCTAGTTACCCCTCCCTCAATTCAGTAGCTAAGTTAACTTTAACCTACTGGTATTTTATCGGAATTTACTCTTACTCTTTCCGTAGCTAAATTCCCACAATCTCAACATACGACTATAGATCGTTTCCCCGTCGGTCCATTTCTCCAAAATTCCCACTCAATCATTTATGAAGAAATCTAACGGTACACCTACTGGTATTTATGAAGTCTCCTCATAGGTAAAATATCATCACTAAGGTTCCTATTAAGCGACGGTAATTACACAAAAATTTATTCATAAAATTTTCTACAGTCCAACCAGGGTCGATCGATTGATGGGATATGGTCGATCGATCGACTGCTCGATCGATCGACATTCAAGGGTCGATCGATCGATAAAGCAGTGACAGACCCAGTTCATCTTCCTCATGCGGGTTTCACCATTTTTATCTATCTATCTCTCATGATAATCCACCATATTTGCAACCAACAATTTCTAATCATTCCTACATGTTCTGGGATGATTACTAACGATTTAAAACAACAAAATCATTATAAATCTGGCCAAATTAACTAAAAATCTAATTAATATTCAAGAACCCTAAAAATACATTCTTTACATCTTTCATCACAATTCCAGATTTTTAGTTCGATTCAATCATCTAGTTTTCTATGATATCAGAATATTTGGAAATCCAAAAACGTTCTACATGCAATCCCTATCAATCATGGATCATAATCATGTGTTTTACTACCCAAAATACCATAAAAACCATGTTCTTCATCAAGCTTAAATATGGGTATTATAACTCAATTTATTTTGCAAATAACCACCTGCCTTATGATTTGTAGGGTCTGATTTCGTGGTTGTTGATGATGGTTGATGATTTTGATCCTTCAATCCTCCTTCCCAACAAATTTGTGGTGAAATCTCCTTAGAATTTCCCCTCCTTCTTTCTTTTACCTTAGGAAATTACCTCTCTCTCTTCTCTAATGGCTATGGTGTATTTTCTTTCTTTTTAACCCTAGCCTCAACTCTTATAATCTTATTTAGGGTTTCAAAATTCGTAGGTCTACTTACCCATAAATGTAAAGAGACCAAAATGCCCTCGAATGGTCCCGGTTTAGCCCGAAAATGACCCGGTACTCAACTAGTACCCCCGGGTACACTATTTTGACTAATTCGACCCTTTTGGAATCATCTGTGGACTCTAAATTACCTTTTGAGTCTCTTAAAATATTTTTCTAATCTCATCTTTAATTTTTGTCTATGTGTGACACTCGGTTGAGATAACTAAGGTACGTCCATAAAATCACTAGACCGTACATATCAACTATCAAAATTTACTACTCACATTTAGTATTATATCACATTAAATTACTCTTCTCACATAATTTAAGTAAAACGTATTTTATCACATTAAATTACTCTACTCACGTAATTTAAATAAAACTTATCACATTAAATTACTCTACTCACATAATTTAAATAACACGTATTTTATCGCATTAAATTACTCTACTCAAGTAATTTAAATTTTCCTAATTAAGCAGAATTACGGGGTATTACATGTGATTACTTAAGTGATGTGTTGTTAGAATTGTGTCTTATGTAAAAAATACCCGAGCTATGATAAAATAAGTATGAACAAAATAAGTCTACACAAAATAAGTATGATAAAACAAAAACACTTTTAGGTTCACCTTTGTGCAATCTTTGACTTTTCACCTCCACATATAATATGTGAATTTTCACTTTTAACTTCATAATAGCCCTTGAATCATTTTTTGGGGAAGTAGCATCACAATTGAAATTTAATGACAAAAAAGTATGACTAATGACCCTAAAAATCAGTCCTAACAAATGGTAAAAAAAAAGTATTAGTATAATGATTCGTATCGAATATTGCATATTTCCGCCCGTTATCTTTATGCATTCTAGCACTTTTACGGTCCTAAATGCCTATAATTATGCTCATTAACCAGACAACCTTGTATTTGGATATATACATGCTTTGCAGGGGTTATTTGTGCTTTTGTAGGTATTGGAACGCTAAAAGTGAGGATCGGTTGCATTTCGGAGAAGTTCCGTCGTCGAATGCTACTTCAAGGGCAATTTGGTCTTTTCAAACTCACTATTTTTTATGGAATGAAGTTACCAACATGTAGATCATCAAATTATCTTTCCGTGGCCACTGATCGTGCGTCATTCTGACTCCGTATGTGGAAGTTATGCCCATTTCCGGAAGGTTTTGGTATTTTCTCCTACTTCAAGGGCATTTTGGTAATTTCATACTGCATAATTTGGAGGGTTTCAAAACAGAATCATGTATAGAGTTGAATTAGCTTCGCGTCGGTTCCGACCATGCCTCATTTCGATTCCGTATGAGGGAGATATGGCCGTTTCCGTGCAACGCGTCAAAATTAGTTCGGAGGGAAAAAGGGGGCTGCCTCAAGCCCAAGGCAAATTCCAAAAGTGCGGTCGACCGGTCCCAAAACAGAGGTCGACCGGTCCCATCAAATATGGACGCAAATTGACTTATTTTGGGTTTTTTGGCTTGGTTTTGTTTGGGGTTTGTTTTGGGGTATAAATAGAATGTTGGGGGCTTTTCTTTGGAAGATATATTTCATTTTAGATACTTAGTTAGAATAGATTGTAGAGAGTGGTAGTTAGGGTTTGGGTGGTTTTGGATGGTTCTTCTTCATTTATACTTGGTTTGACAACCCATTTGTGGTGTAAGTTGACTATTCATTATCTCTTCCATTGAATTTAAGTTGTATTTCCTTTGTTTCCATTGTTGTAGTATAATTTACAAGCTTTCTAATTTAGGTTTTCTTGCTTTATTTACATGCTTTGATTTACACACTTTCTAGTATAGATTTACCTCATTTATTTACCGCTTTCCATTTATCGCGTTTTTAACATGCTTTCTAGGTAATTTAAATTAGGTTGTGTTTGAATTGAACTCACTCGAGTTGACGCGTTGCTTTGCTTTGGTGATGGAGTTTACGGGTCTATTTCGGGTGCGTTGTCCTAGTTATTACGCCTAGGATATTTGATGGGGCATATCATGTATGTCCCGTGCTTACGGCCTTTCGTGCGTAATTTCCGGGATATTTGTTGACGCCAAAATCTTATTAGGCTTTTATGATGATTTAGGGCGTAACAACCCTTGATTTAATTAACTGTCGAAATGAGACGCACTTGTAATAACTCGTCGACCCATGTAACCATTTTATACTAATTAACTTGGGTGTGGGATATTCGACGCAACCTATAGTTTTTACTCGCTTTCATAATCTAGTTTCAACACATTGCCTAGATTAACTTTTCCTTTTAGTTTGTAATCATCTTTTACACTTTTATTTCGGAGTATTAAATCACTTAAATTCTAACATCTCGTCTCTGTGGATTTTCGATACCCGACTTACCGTTGTGCTTGCCTCGCAAGTGTAGTAGTAACTTAGGTTTTTGTATTGAGTTGGCGAAACGAAAACAACGATTAGCGTCTTTACACGCGCTACTTTTTGCACTTAATCAAAATGGCGCCGTTGCCGGAGATGAGTTTGTTTTAGCATTTATTTGATTTAGTATTTCATAGTATTTTCTTTCTATTTGTATTATTTGCTAACCTTTTTGCAGGACTTCCACATTTGAGCACTTAGAAACGCTCGAATTCTTTCCGCGCGCACCTACTTTGTGGAATTCGCCACTTGAGCCATTTTTGGGGTAAGCATGTCTTATTCCAATTCTTTCGGTAATCCTTATTATAATTCTCAAAATTCTCGCAAACCTATGACTTTCGGTGAATACTTAGAGTCCCAAAAATTTGCAAATTTACATATGACTTTGGGCGAGTATAACGAAAGTCAAAATTTAGGTTATTGGAATTTTGATGATGATGACAATGATTTTGGGCCTTTACCTCCTTATAATAGGAATTTTAAAACGAATTGCAATAGTTTTCAAAATTCCTATAATAATGAGTTTTCGTTTAAGTCCAATGGTAATTTTCAAAGTTCCCATTCTAATGCATCCGCACCTCGACCTATGACATTCGGTGAGGGTTTGCATATGTATGAAAATGAGAAAATGGAAAATCGCTATCGGGAAGAAAATCGTTCGTGGGAACATGAGTTGGATTTATTATTTGAGTCCGACGACGATTTTGCTTCCGAGACTTTCGAAGTCGAGGAATGTTTTGAACCAAATGAAGTACTTGTACCTACTTTGGAACAAGCCATTCTAGACTTTGCCCATCGTGTAATAGATATTGAAAGTGAGGATGAAAATGACGTAATATCTATTTGCAATGAAATGATTTCTTCTTTGGCCCCCAAAGAAGAACATTTCATTGAAAATGATATTATTTCCTTTGAAATTCCAACTTCATCCGATGATGATTCATCTCATGAGTTTGAATTTCTTTCATCCCCATTTTCATTCTCTATTACCCCACCGGAACAAGTACCCGATGTTTCGGTTTCGAACTTTAATGTTTTAAACCCTATCGCCGATGAGGAGTACTTGCTCGAGTCGTCCTCCACGATTGCATCTTTGCCTTTGTGTGCGCCGCCTCCCATTCCAACTTCAAAATCATTGGGAGGATATTCGGCTTTTCTCGGTCCCCACTTGTTTTTGTCACCCGTTCAATCCAAACCCCCCATCGTCCCTCCAAAACTTTTAATTGGCGATGGTTCATTTCTTCCGCCTTACACATGCCTTCCGTTGTTAAAACGGAATTCATATTTTTCGGAAGGCATGCTTGTATGTGAGGGTACACCGGTTATCCTCCAAAGTAAAATCGTTCTTATGGTGGACCCTCAGCTATTTAGACTTCTAGTGTACAGTTAGTGTGAAGTCTAAATAGTAGGTTGTATATAGTTAGCTTTTTATTCTTTCTTTTTATTTTTTTCCTTCCTTTTTAATTTAGTCTAATGTAATTAGTTAACTTTTTATTATTTGTTTTTGCTATGCTCGGTACTAACTTGTTTTGTAGATTCTTTGGACTTGTTCTTATGGGGATCGCTCCAATTTTGGGTAATATCGCTCTTTTCCTCTCTTTGACTTGGTTCTTAATTTACATTGAGGACAATGTCAAGTTTTAAGTTAGGGGGTGTGGGATATTCTATCCATTTCTTCATTTAGTCCATGTTTTTGCTCACATGTTAGTTACTTAGTATGCTTTTCTTAGAAAAATTCAAAATTTTCAAAAAGATTTTCTTTGTTTTTTCTCCTTTTTTGGTCATTTTGCCTTTGTTTCCGATGATAAATTTCAATAATTGACCGATCCAATAGACAACCCAATGATGCATGTTCTTGATTTTAGAAGTTATTAGACTTTAGTCTCGATTATTGATATTATGAATAACTTCATGAATTAAACTTTAATCCCGTGAGCACATGCACTTTCCTTACTTTATTGATTTGGTTTAAGATTTTTATATCTCGGTAATCTTTTGTTGCATTGTATATACTTACACCGAGTAAGCTTTGTACCTTTCGTCGTTTGTGAGTGTATACACTATCCTTTTCTCATTGAAAACGTTGAATTCGTTGGTAATCTCTTTATTCTTTCATTTGACCGTTCATTAATTGAGTTCATACTTGAAATGTGTTACTTGAGCATGATTTTCATGTATTGTTTTGACTCGAGAATTGCGTAAACTTTGTGAAATGATCATAGTCCCTCTTTGATATATCACCCATATTAGCCTTGACGTCACCCTTATATGTTTACCCTTGTTAACCCCTTTGAGCCTAAATATAGCCTTTCGTTTCATAACCCCATTCTCATAACCAACTCTACATTTGAGTTTTAAACCATACATACACTTTCCATACCTTTATTTGGAATGTTACTTGGGATTGAATTATGTGGTTGTGATGTCGGTTGCAATTTAGGCATATGAGAGTTTGATAAGTAAAGAAAAGAAAGTAGTGTAAAAAAAGTGAAATAAAAGAGAAAGCAAAAAGAAAAAGAAAAGAAAAGAAAAATGAGAAAAAGAAGAAAAGAAAAGGAAGAGAAAGTTGTAAATATTGTGTATATAGTTCAATAAGCTTTGATTACTCTCCCCGATGATATATCTAATGCCGTTTTGGAACTTGTTTTCCAATTTTGATATTGCCCGCATTTTTCCATTATCCCGAGTTTTCATTCCGAACACTTTGAATCCGTACATATATTCCTTCGTTTCGTACCTTAGCCATACCTACATTATAACCCTATTAAAGTCCTATGTGATCTTAGGTTGATGTAATTTAAAAGCCATAATAGTTGTGATAATCTGTGAAAATACATTTCGCCTCCTTTAATGAGCGGTATCATTCATTGAGATTACAGTTTTTAATTTCATATATTGCGTTCTTCGTTTGTGACATTTGTGCGGCCTAGTTTCCATTTACATTTACTCTTTAGCCCGCATGTTCCGTGTGTTACCTCCCTGTTTCGAGTGAATTCGCTTGATGAGTGTAATGCCCGTGAGGATTGAATATATGCATGCTTTAATGTTAATTATCCGGTTTATTTAAGTTTTTGCCAAATCACACTTTGCATGTACTCGCTCCCCTCCCACATTTAAGGTTTCAATTCTATGAGGTGCATTCTATAATGTTAATAATTTGGACTTTTGTGTGAATTCATTCACTTTGCTAATAATGCGTATGAAATCCTTTTCGCCATTGTTGGGCTTGTCGCACGTTGGTTTGGGCATATTTTGAGGAAACCTTATGATGTTTGTGGGTATCATCCCTGAAAACCCTCACGAGACAACACTCGTCCACTAGGGTAACCTAGGGGTTTAACGGCTTATTGCATATGCTAAATGCAATCGTGTTCCCTATGAAAGTGGCAATTATATTTCGATGCATATATACGTTTTGTATTTCCTTCTATGGACTAGTTTTGCTTGTTTCATCACTAGGGACTAGCAATGTTTAAGTTAGGGGGTGTGATTCGTATCGAATATTGCATATTTCCGCCCGTTATCTTTATGCATTCTAGCACTTTTACGGTCCTAAATGCCTATAATTATGCTCATTAACCAGACAACCTTGGATTTGGATATATACATGCTTTGCAGGGGTTATTTGTGCTTTTGTAGGTATTGGAACGCTAAAAGTGAGGTTCGGTTGCATTTCGAAGAAGTTCCGTCGTCGAATGCTACTTCAAGGGCAATTTGGTCTTTTTAAACTCACTATTTTTTATGGAATGAAGTTACCAACATGTAGATCATCAAATTATCTTTCCGTGGCCACTGATCGTGCGTCATTCTGACTCCGTATGTGGAAGTTATGCCCATTTCCGGAAGGTTTCGGTATTTTCTCCTACTTCAAGGGAATTTTGGTAATTTCATACTGCATAATTTGGAGGGTTTCAAAACAGAATCATGTAGAGAATTGAATTAGCTTCGCGTCGGTTCCGACCATGCCTCATTTCGATTCCGTATGAGGGAGATATGGCCGTTTCCGTGCAACGCGTCAAAATTAGTTCGGAGGGAAAAGGGGGCTGCCTCAAGCCCAAGGCAAATTCCAAAAGTGCGGTCGATCGGTCCCAAAACAGAGGTCGACCGGTCCCATCAGATATGGACGCAAATTGACTTATTTTGGGTTTTTTGGCTTGGTTTTGTTTGGGGTTTGTTTTGGGGTATAAATAGAATGTTGGGGGCTTTTCTTTGGAAGATATATTTCATTTTAGATACTTAGTTAGAATAGATTGTAGAGAGTGGTAGTTAGGGTTTGGGTGGTTTTGGATGGTTCTTCTTCATTTATACTTGGTTTGACAACCCATTTGTGGTGTAAGTTGACTATTCATTATCTCTTCCATTGAATTTAAGTTGTATTTCCTTTGTTTCCATTGTTGTAGTATAATTTACAAGCTTTCTAATTTAGGTTTTCTTGCTTTATTTACATGCTTTGATTTACACACTTTCTAATATAGATTTACCTCATTTATTTACCGCTTTCCATTTATCGCGTTTTTAACATGCTTTCTAGGTAATTTAAATTAGGTTGTGTTTGAATTGAACTCACTCGAGTTGACGCGTTGCTTTGCTTTGGTGATGGAGTTTACGGGTCTATTTCGGGTGCGTTGTCCTAGTTATTACGCCTAGGAGATTTGATGGGGCATATCATGTATGTCCCGTGCTTACGGCCTTTCGTGCGTAATTTCCGGGATATTTGTTGACGCCAAAATCTTATTAGGCTTTTATGATGATTTAGGGCGTAACAACCCTTGATTTAATTAACTGTCAAAATGAGACGCACTTGTAATAACTCATCGACCCATGTAACCATTTTATACTAATTAACTTGGGTGTGGGATATTCGACGCAACCTATAGTTTTTACTCGCTTTCATAATCTAGTTTCAACACATTGCCTAGATTAACTTTTCCTTTTAGTTTGTAATCATCTTTTACACTTTTATTTCGGAGTATTAAATCACTTAAATTAACATCTCGTCTCTGTGGATTTTCGATACCCGACTTACCGTTGTGCTTGCCTCGCAAGTGTAGTAGTAACTTAGGTTTTTGTATTGAGTTGGCGAAACGAAAACAACGATTAGCGTCTTTACACGCGCTACTTTTCGCACTTAATGATATAACATGAATGCTTAAAAGTTACTTTTAAAAACGATGCACATAAAATTTCGGGTTCATTTTGTAACCCCATTTCAGATGATTGGGTCAAAATTTGCCGTTGGAGATGATTGGGTCAAAAAGCTCTTAAAACACAATGAGATTCACACAAAAATGCCACTTACATGACGTTTGATGGGTTAATCAAGATAAGGCCTTAATATAACAAATAAATTATAATCAAGATAACAAAAACAAGACATTTCTAAAATACTAATATTGCAATAGAATAAAACTAATAAAACAAATGGAAATCAAAGGGTTATTTCTAACATACTAACATTGCATTAGAATACGACTCCATGATTTGAGTCCCCAACATTTTCCAAACACCATCTTAGAACTCGTGAAGACAACAATGGTCATAGGGTTATTTCATCGAACACTTTCTATGCCCTACAGAAAATGAATCAAAAAAAATGGATAGGTATACCTTTGAGTGTGAGTGATAAGAGATATATACATTTTTTTTTGGCTAAATGACCTATAAAAAAAGAACAAATATATTATATCTAACTATTAAACAAACCAAATATAAGATTAAAACCCTAGGCATTCATGGGCATTTATTAAACACAACTTTTGAGAATCTTAAGTAACATAAAAAATTCTCATCACAAATAATGAATTGAAACAACCTACACATCATCAACATCAAGAAAAACATGATGAGATTTTCTCCTACCCAAATAAAGAGAGATAAATACAAAGAAAAAAATAGTCAGATATGTAAATAAAACCAGATCTAGAAAAAAATTAAACACACAACTTTTGAAAATCTTACTTAATCATCTTATCAACCACACAACATACAACCTGTAAAACACTGATTAGATAATCAATAGAATAAATTTTTAGGGCTGAAAAAACAAATTCAAAAAAGGGAAAGAAAACCATTTTTTGTTCAAAACAAATCGATCGATCGATCGATCGATCGAGAGAGCTCACTATTGAAACCACCCTATTCGCACAGGTACATCTGAAAACATCGAGAGTTCACGATTGAAACCTCCAACCTAAAAATTTAAAAACTCAAAACTTAAGTAGGTGAAACCCCAAAATATTAAAAATTTGATGGCTTAAAAGGTTACAAAATCGAAGTCAAAGCCTGTAAGTTAACCATGATGTTAAAGACCTTTTCATTTATAGAGGAAAACATATACAAAGTAAAATCTTGTAAGTTAACAAAATAAATCATCGTAAAAACATATTATATTTCCTTAACTGAGGTTGAACCTAAATCGTAAATAAAATCATACCATCTTGGAGGTGAAGTCAATCCATATCACGGCAAGAGAGAGAGAGATAGAGATAGGCTTGTAAGAGAGAGTGTGAGTGCGTGTGGGTTTCGAGAAACAAACACTATGTTTCCCTAGGGTACAGTTGTTGAAAGTGTTTTGAAATAAAGTAAAGAGAGACATGAGGATTTGGGCGGGATGATGAGAAAACAAACGGAAGATGATCACAACCGTCCATTTCGTGCCTAGTTGGCAACATTATCACCCCTAATTAAGTTATCATCTTATTGAATAGTAAAAACCTTCTGCTCCTTATATATATATATATGTGTGTGTGTGTGTGTGTGTGTGTGTGTGTGCAGATTTCTGTGCATATTAAATTTGCAAATGTGTTGGCGCACACCTAATTTTTTTAAATATTAAAAAAAATTGAGTTGATTTTTTTTTATGTGATATTTAAACATTTCAAGGGATTCATATAATAAAAATCAACTCAAAAAAACTTTTTTGCTATTTTATAAAAATCGATCAAACTTTTATAGCTTTTAAATTTCTTTAAAGTTTGATCGATTTTTTTAAATTAGCAAAAAAAAAAATTTATCTGATTTTGTTTTATATGGGTCCCTTGAAATGTTTAAATATTACAGAATAAAATCAACTCAATTTTTTATTTTTTGCCATTTTAAAAAAATAATGTGCAAACTTAGTGTGCACAGAAGCCTCTCTATTCATATAAAAAAATCAGCTCAAAAAAACTGTTTTTTCTATTTTATAAAAATCGATCAAACTTTCATAGCTTTTAAATTGCTGTAAAGTTTAATCGATTTTTTTAAAATAGCATAAAACGTGTTTTTAGTTGATTTTTTTTATATGGGTCCCTTGAAATGTTTAAATATCACAGAAAAAAATGAGCTCAATTTTTTATTTTTTGCTATTTAAAAAAAACAATGTGCAAACTTAGTATGCACAAAAGCCTCTCTCTCTCTCTCTCTCTCTCTCTCTCTCTCTCTCTCTCTCTCTCTCTCTCTCTCTCTATATATATATATATATATATATATATATATATATATAATAGTGATCTAACCACTTACAAACCCAAACTGAGATTATTATAAATATTATTGAAAATATAAAGTCTCCGTAAATTTTTTAACTAATTCTTAGTAGCATACTGTTAAAAGTATATAGTTAGAGAGTATGTGGTTCTTAATTTCTCGTTCAAAATGTATCCATTCCTTCATATATTTGAACCAAAATTCTATCGATCTTTTATTCTTTGACTCTACCATGATTTAGTTCCTCAAAGAATCAAACACAAGTTGATTGTTTTTTATTCTACACATTTTGGTGAAAAATGACTATTAATATATATATGTATTTTCATATATTTATATTGTAATATAATTGGTTCCCCTTTAATCTTTGTTTATTTGTAAAATTATTCTAAGTTACGTTGATTTTTTTTTTTTCCCTTCAAGATTACATTCACAGTCTTGAATCACTTATATGTTAGTTTAAGTTTATTCTTAGTGTGAAAAGTGATGAAAAGACCTTAAGTTAATTAACCAATTCTTTGTAATTTTGGTGGAGTTTTGTCAAGAAACTCTAACTTTCACAAATTTTATAAAATAAAGGCCGACCGTATAACTGTTATTAAATTAGTTCCTATACTAAAATGCTAAGATCATTCTTTAAATTATTCGGGTTTACGTAGGAATGCTACTTTCACATGTTTCTAACATTTATTTGGTGTAAAATAATTTAAATTCCACCCGATGCATTAAATTTATGTATAGCACCATCTTAAAACGTCTTTCGTTTAGTATCACATGTTTATATTCCTGATTCTCCCATTTGTTTTAACTGCTTTTCTGAAGCCATTAATAGGTTTTGAAATTTTGGTCGCGTTAATGACATATTAATAATAACCGCACTACATATTTTTCCGAAATCTAGTCTCTCTAAAAAGATTTTTTTCCAAGATACGTAATTTTAATCTGTTGATAGATTAAAAATATATATATATATATATGGGTATTTTTTTTTGTTTTTCAATTTCAACTTTCATCATTTCGAAAGAAGAGCTACAAACATCATATTCAAAATTTGATTTGGTTTAAATAACTTTTATTTATAATTTATTACGTAAATGATAACTTCAACCAAAGGATATTATGCATTCGGAGTATATAGGAATGCTATATAACTACATCGAAAAAGTGTTCAAGTTCTATATCAAATTCAAATTCTGAGATTCTGATTGCAAGCTTGACACTTTGTCGCACACATAAAAAATAGAAGAAGTCGTTGAAACAAGCGAAAGTAATAAATGCCAAAAGCAAAAAATTGATATATTCATTCACCTATGAGTCACTTTAAAATTTTGCATTTTGTTCATCGTCTACGTTCTTAATTTTTAAAGACTTACTCCCTGCTTATGTTTCCGACATGAATCATCTTCAAACTGTATTTCTATTTAACTGCATATGGATTTATATTACTTACAATAATTATAACGTCTTTACCAATAAAACATACAATTGGTATAGATTTCTGAAGTGGAAATGGATTTTTGTACTTATAATGCAGTATTCCTTACTTTTAATGCTTAAATAGAATATCCGAATTAAATTCCACGTGCAACGCACATGAACACACTTAGTAAATGATAATTATGGCAAAACATGTAGAAGCATACGGGTCCCACTCTTCATTAACTCATGTTGTATCATTACACACATACATAAATATGGTCTTTAATTATATAAAAAACCCTAAGACCTTACGTAAAACTACAAGTAAACCCTTTCTATATGAATTAACATAAAATATATTGGGCCATTAATGTATAAATTATAGCAAGGATATTTTTTCACCTTTATACATTACTAATTTTTTATAATGGACTTTAATACGTTGTAATTGGTTTATTAGACATTACTATGTTTTTCGACGCTAAATGTCCCAAAAGATCAGGCAAAACTTTTACATTTAGTGACGAAAAATGTACTAAAGTCTAATAAATTGATTAAAATATTTTAAAATCCAATAATATAGTAATATATTAAAGTAAAAAAAATACTCATAACAAACTTTTCTGTATTGTAATTTCACTTGATCAGAAGCAGCCCTACACACTTACAAAGACATAACCATATATTATCACACACCAAAGAGAAGGATAATATTTATGCAAGAAACTTGTGGAAAAGGGTTTGAAATTTGTCCATCTCCTTGGGAGGTAAAGCCACCAAAACATTAACTCCATTGCTTGTTACCCCTTCAATATCAGGAAATAACAAAATAATGTCCTTTCTATGGTACACCACAGGGCAACTATACCTTGGTTTTCCCCATGGGTACTCCACATCCGCAAACCCTAATCTCCACCATGAAGATATCAGAAATTCCCCATGGGGAAACCCTTTGTACACCTCCCCCCAGTCTATTGCGGACCTCGCGTACTCGTCGGTCATCCTCCCAGCCCCCTCCGACACCTTCTCCACCAACCTCCAAAAGGGCCCTTCTTCCAGCTCCTTCCTCGTCGTCGTCGCGTACGCACTTAGTACTGCATTGCCTGTTGAAATAACCATGGAAAAATGGAAATTTATTTGATAATAAATAATATTACCTCCATTCCAAATTAATAGTCGCCATTTAAAAACAATAGTTTTAAGGATTTACTCATTCTAAAATTTCTCCATACTTTTAATATAATTTTCGTATTACTCTAACACCTTGTTAAAAATATGAGATAAGCATTGTTAAAACTCTCATTAACGACCCTTTAACTTAATAATGGTAGATAATGAACAGTTATTAGTAAATAGTTTAAAAAATAATTTAGGTAATGAACATATATTAGTAAATAATTTAAAAATTATTTTGGGCAATGGCATTTATCAGTAAATACTTTAAAAAACTAACACTATTATAATTGTAGTTAAAATGAGAATATACTAATGCACTTAAAGTTTGAAAAAAATAAAAGAAAATGTCATTAAGAATTATATCATTTAGCGTGTTTCACAAATATGTCCCTTAAAATATAGTCCAGTCATGATTAAGTCCCTCACGGGAGTGACACGTGCCAATTCCATTAAAGGAGTTAACTTTGCGTTAAAATTTGGGGACAAAATTGAAACACTAGCGACTCAACTGAGACTACCCCCAAACTTCGGGGGATGAATATGTTATTAACCCTAAAATTAATTAGTTTAACTAGGTAGATTGGTTTAGAGTATGGATCGAATTATTTTAGGTAGGTTATAATAAATATCGTTAGAGACAATTCACTTTGTGTACAGATTCTGTACACTTGTATTGAAAAAATCATTAGTTAAATGAATTAATTGGCAATATGCTTTTAACTCCATTTTTTTAGACAAGAGATAGGCTAATTTCACATTCTTCATGGTCCACTTGGATTTTAATTTCCATTTTTAACTTGTTAATAATTTTTGTGTCTCAAGTAAATTGTTTGAGACATAGCACCTGAGTACGACGGTGGCAGCGGAGGCTTCAGTCTCGACCTTATATCCACCGCGTAAAGCACGGTGGACGATTTTTCTTCTCCATCTTCTTCGGGCTCACTTGACAATGACAATGCCTTGCACCGCCAAATATGTGTCGTCACGACGTTAAATCCACTTGCCTTAACATTTGGACCCTCTTTCGCCTTTTCTTTTAGCCGTGCCACGTCGGCGGGACTCAGTTTGAATACTTTGAAGTCAAGAACTTCCTCTTCCACCTGTGGTGAAAATATTGAATATAACCCTTGTATGAGAATGTTACTCAAATAATAATGTTGGAGCATGTCTAGTGGTAGTGTTAAAGCTAGTTAGTGTATTTACTTGAAGTAAAATTCTTTTTTCACTTGTTTATCTATTTATTCCAATAACAGTGCTTATTCGTTGCCAGTTAGACACGAGTGTCTCTCCATTCTAATACCTTTAGACTACATTTGGTAAGATGTTTGAAGCATGATACATATCTCATTTTACGTGTGCTTCTTTTCCGTTGTGCTTTTGAATTTCTGATCATAAATTGATAGAAACCATTAGACTACAAAATGAGATACGGTTTACATGAAAGTTACACACTATCGTTGTAGATGGTCTATGTCTTTCACAATAGTTGAAAATATATTAATTTAACGAAAACGCGTGTTTGTATCGACTGGACAAATTTTATTAACTTGTAAGTGCGGCTATCATTTCCCCAGTCAAATACGGACGCAATGTTTACCTAACAAAAATGAAGGCACATCATACTTAAATATTATAATTATTTAACATTAATACGATTAATAATTACTCTTAAAGAACTAAATACATTTTGCACTTGATTTCATTTATTTGATTTAAGTTTAAAAAACTTCATTATTTATTTTTTTTGAATTTTTTTAAAGATTTAAGATAAAAAATAAAATAAAAAGTGTTTGAATATTTTATACTAGAATTGATGTTTTGAAACAAAATAAAAATATTTGTATTAACTGTTCATTAAAAAAATAATAAAAATAAAGGAAAGACGTGGATTAAATGTTAATTAAAAATTAATAAAAATAAGGGGCATATACCAAATACTCCCTCGAACTTTTTTTAATACACGTTTAGTCCAAGCCTTTTTATTTTGCACCAAAAAGTCATTCACCATGCCAAAAAAGCTTTACCATGCCGCTGACGCGGATCTTTAAAGATAAGAGAATAAGAGACATGCCAAGAAGGCTTTACCATGCCGCTGACGCGGACCTTTAAAGATAAGAGAATAAGAGACTTTTTAGTACAAAATAAAATATTTGAACTAAATGTATATTAAAAAATATGTGAGAGATTTTTTGGTATTTGATCCTAAAAATAATTCACCTACCAGCCTTTATCGGTTTAAAAGTCAATGACCCTATCATCCTTTCTTAATAATAAAAATAATAGACCCCGAAGCAAATATATATATATATATATTTTTAAATTTAAAGTCATTTTCCTCGATTTCTTATTCTATCTCCACTCTTTTATTGGTGAGCTGCTAATATAACAAGCTAGAGTCTCTTGGTTTTCATTATTGTGAACTAATAATTATTGTAAGGTTCTATGTTGTTTGATTTATTTTGAAATAAACAATAAAAAATTAATTACATTAGTGGAGGGATAACGTAAGTTAATATAGAATGTAAAATGAGAAAAAGTTTATATGTATCAAGTTTTTTTTTATCAAGTGTGTCCTTAAAATATATAAAAATATTATACTCCATATATATATATATATATTTAGTATTACTCTTATGCAGAGCAATCCTTATTTTAAGTGTGCGGACCGGACATGGTTCACCTGGCGGTGAGCCTAGAAATTATAGGCTAAATTATAGGCACACTCTCTCTCTTTTCTGAGCTCACACACATGTTTGGTCCGCACTCTTAAAATGCGGAATGATCAACACAATAGCAGTATATATATATAGAGAGACACACACACACACACAAAAAAAAAAAAAACATAAACTCTCCTGTAAGGATTTCTTATTGTGCAGACTCCGATATATACTATTTTTTTAAAATAGTAAAAAAATGATTTTTTTTATGAAACTTCATGGAGATGATCTCCACAGTGAGAAGATCATCTCCAATTTTTTTCAAAAAAATATTCAATAAAAAAAGTGTTGAGATGAGGTGATATGTCAAAAAATGGTATAAATATGTATTTTCGACCGTTGAAATTTTCAGTCAGCGCCAGCCGTTTGATTGATTAAATTTTTGATGAAACTTCATGGATATGATCTTCTCACTGTCGAGATCATATCTATGAAGTTTCATAAAAAAAATCAATCAAAAAGTGGGTGAGATGATCGTCAAAATTTCAACGGTCAAAAATGCAAATTTATACAATTTTTTTATACATCACCTTATCTCAACGGCTTTTTTATTGAATTTTTTGATGAAAAAAATTGGAGATGATCTTCTCATTGTGGAGTTCATATCAATGAAGTTTCATAAAAAAAATCATTTGTTTACTATTTAAAAAAATAGTATGTACCTATATATATAATAATACTTTTGTGCGGACTGTCCCGCATTTTAACAGTGCGAACCAGACATGTATCGTCTTCGGTGAGTCCATAAATTATTGACTAATTTATAGGGGATCTCTTTCTCTTTTCTGGTGTTACCGTCGGGTGGTACATGTTCGGTCCACACTGTTAAAAAGCGGGATAGTTCGCATAAGAACAATACTATATATCTATATAGGGAGAGGATCACAAGTGGACCTAAAAAGTGGACTTTTTAATGGACCTTAACAAAAAACAGTTAACAACCCATTAATTTTAATTTTTTTTGTTATAATTGGTCGGCGCCAGCGGCAACGGATACGTGTGTGACACGAGACCCCCTTACCCCCTACCCACCCCCCACCCACACCCCCACACCCACCATGGCAGACCACTAGTTAAAAAAAATTGCTGCTGGCGCGGACCAATTATTACAAAGGAATTAAAAGTAATGGATTGTTAAGTGTTTTTTTTATTAAGGTCCATTAAAAAATCCGCTGTTTAGGGCCACTTGTGATTCTGTCCATATATATATATATATATATATATATATATATATATATATATATATATATATTTTGAGATATAAACTTAATAAAAAATACTTGATGCTTATAACATTTCTTGTAAAATAAATTTATTACCTTATCATCGATAGAATCGTTGTCTTTAATATTTTGGGACTCCTCTGTGGAGTCAAAGACAGCAGAGTTTAGGCCAGGGCCTTCTGGGATCTTAAGCTTGAGCAGCTCAGGGTGGGGGAACGTGACACGTGGCGGAGATCTAGCGGCAAGCAAGTGACGGTCATTGCATGGGATAGTAGCCAAGGGCTTGTTATCGGCAGCTTGAGAAGCTAGATTTTCTAAGAATATTTTAAAGCTTATGCCATCAAATGTGCAGTGATTGGTTGAAAGCCCAATTACAAAACCGCCACACTTAAATGATGTCACCTGTAAATCACACCACCACCACCAACTTAATTAATTTGTTAGACACATGTCATTTTCAACTTTTGTCAACTTAATTTTAATCCGTTGGTTACGAATTCATTTTGTAGTGTTACTATCCGTTGGACCATCATCATTAATAATATGATTCAAGTGACTAAAAATAAGTAAAAGTTGATACATACTTACAAGGTCACCTACTTGTGGTTTGGCCAATATTTGAAACATCACTAGTTAGGAGGAGGATGTCCACCTAATTTGATTTCTTTGTAACCAAGGTGTCACATATGTAAGGCTTGCTCAATATTTGAACTCATCACCAGTACGGGTGATAATCCATATTTTTGGGTCCGCGATATGATATATTATTTTAAAAACTTAAGTTCATATTTTTTTATTTGATGCGAACATTACATGCACAGAGTACAATAGGGCACAATTAATATGATTTCGTAAATTTATGCTGAATTGAGTATAGATAGACACCATATTCTAAATAAGAACACAATTAACAGGATAAATCGTGATAAAATGATTCATAATATTGAGGGTTAATTACACTTTTGACCCCTCAAACATTGTCCCTATTTTTACTTTACCACTCGTACTTTTATTTTCTACACTAAACCCCTGAACTTTTTAAAAAGTGATCAAATTACAATACTTCCTAACGGTGTTATGTTCAGGATAAAAAAAGTGGTCATGTTAATGGCACGGGAGGATTCTGTCTAAAACATAACACCGTTAGGGTTTTGGGGGTAATTTGACTCATTTAAAAAGTTCAAGTTTAGTGCAGAAAATAAAAGTTGGAATGGTGAAGTAAAAATGAGGATAACGATCAGGGGGTCAACATGTAATTAATCGTCATATTGACACGAACACGAGACGACATGACTTTGTATCAAAAAGATCCCATATGAACATGACTCAAACACGATATATCATGTCAATTTTGAATCATTTCGTGCCGTGTTTTTGTAAAATTGTCACCCCTAACCACGGGTTATAAACAATCATTATGTCCATGTAAGTTGATCCCTATGTAACCAATCGTTACTTTTAGACAAATAAATATTTGTAGTTTGTAGTTTTAATATCATTGAAACTTTTTCTACATTTTAATATTTGGATGATTAGGACTTAAGCACATAATTAATGGTCCAAGTTAGACTTAGTAGATATATAATTGATTTTTAGACTTTTATACTTTTTTGTTTGCTAAATGTAAATGTTTTTCTACTAAATGTATCAAAATTGAAAAAATTATTATATGAAACGAAACGGAAAAAAGTGTTATAGTCTAAAAAAAAATGCAAATGCCATCTAAATTTGATAACTAGGAGGAACCCAAATTTAAACACCCATACTTTATTCATTTACATTAATGTTTTTTTCTTTAATTTTAGAAAACGACACTTTACACAATTTTTAAGTTAAAAAATCAAGTGATAGTGATGTATTGTGAATGCAATGATCATGTGTAAGGATGACAATGTCTAGTTAAAACTTGAGTGCAAGGATGACAATGTCTAGTTAAAACTTGAGACGAAAATAGAAGACGCTTATCTATTCACATTTCAATAATATAGAAATTATGTATATTGTTTCAAGTTCTTGTCAACATGTTCTTCAAAATGATATTTTACAAATTTAAGGGACATTATAACATTACCTATCATTTTATTTGAGCTGATGTTCGGTTTTCTTTTAGATTTTAGCCGTTATTTAGATTTTGGCGAGCCAAAAGAGGTCACAAAAAAGAAAAACGTGGCACTAAAAGTCAAAATGGTGATTAATGTTTCGAAAAGAAAAATTGGTTGCTAAAGTAAAATAATGGTAGTTAAAGTGAAAGTGATCATAATTTTCAAATATTAAACATAAACAAAAATCTTCTGGTAAAATATACAAAATCTAATTATGCAGATCCTGTACGTATTGGATATTTTAATTTGTATACCTATATAGAATTTTCTTATTAAATTTCACCATTTTTAAACAATATTTAATTGGAAAGATATTATCATCATTGCTTCCTTTAGTCTAAAACACATCATCTATCCTGTTAGGAGCCAAAGAGATTAGTTTCGAGGTGTGCGATAACTGGCCTTGGGATTACCCTCCAAACCCTTCCCCCTCCCCCGAAAAAAAAAAAAAAAAAAAAACTAGCAGTCATGCATGCAGTGGAAAAAAGGAATTACGTGGTAGTTATGCATAATTATAAAGTAAAATAAATCGCATGCCCTATTTTGTTTACTCTTGTGCATTGCAAGGTCAGAGCTAGTAGTAGCCAATTATCATGTGTGAAGATATTGAAGAAAGGGAGAAAAAGTGATTATAGCAAACCTAAAAGGGCGGTTTTTATTTTGAGTAGTTGGAGAAGTCACGGTACACATCAATCATACATGAAAATGAGAGGCCATTTTTTGTACGATATACTTCAAACAGCCCGAAAATGTTTATTTAAGAATACACACAAATAAATTCAATATAGAATACAAAAGCATAAAATTTGCTATTTGCATGTCGTGAGCTATGCATTTTGTTTTAACACATCTGTCTCTGCAGAGTTTTTAGTAGACACATAAGAGGACCTTAGTTAGAAAATGCATAGTTTAAAGGGTTAGTTTTGTAAATTTCAACAAGCTATATATTACACTTATTTGGCTGTTTTGCTTCTATATGCTATGTTAGTTTTGTGTAATTTAATAGAAACTACTGTGTTTGTGGCAACGAGCATTCTATCAAAGGAATCAAAATTTATGGAAGGGTCCTTATTGTGTGGCAAGGTAATTCTATATTGATTTGTGCTAACTTCGTACATTAAATTTATAGTTTTTGTAGTTTTAATCCAATTTCTAAAGTTTTATTGTGTTTTTTTTGCATGTATTTTTTAAATTGTAGTAAGTCTCTTAGCCACTCAAAATCACTTCTAATTGCCAATAACCGCTTCTAACCGTCATTTCTTTCTACAAGAATGACACTTTGTCTAATTGTTGTTATAATGGAACCAACGACTAAAAAACATGAGAGTAATTACAAATGATTCTATAAAAATTGAACTAAGTACTTATAAAAATAAAGAAATAATACCATGCACGTTTACGGATCACATGTCCGTACTCAACACTAATAAAAACATGACACGAATGCAATATATGTTCCACATATCTCCACTCTAAAACGTTTCGTGTTCTTATTGGTGTTGACGAACACGTGTCAATGCAAACGCGACACGTTAATGAGTAGGAATTGTGAGTAGGGCCCGACTTATATGTGGGCTAAAAAAAGAAAATGAATCTTGAAAAAGGGTTGTTTGTATACCTGTACAATGCAGAGTGGGTGATCATTTGATCCCAACTCAGTCACACTAGAGACGATAAGTTGACGAAAGGCGGGGTTAGGATAAACTAGGTCTCCAATCTCATCAAGTGTGAACTCAGTTGAAGCCGACACAAAAGCAACACCAGCCGCATTGCAATTAATTTCTAAGCGTCCAGAATCCGGGTTAAGTTTCAACCTTCCAGCAAAAAAATCATAGGGCACCAATACTTGGCTTAGAGCGGATTTGAGTTTTTCTTTAACCACGTTGGGAGGAAAATCTTTGTGTGCACCAAAGAAATGTACAGTTTGGACGTCAAAATTGAGGACTTGATCTATGTTTGATAAGAACATTGATTTTGTCTGGGTTTTTTGGGCTGGGAAAACCAGTGTGGAATCATGAAGGGTGACCTTGAGGTCAGGGGGTCCTTGGTGGAGAGTTCCCATTCTATTTGTATTTTCTAATTGTGGATTGGTTTTGATGGTTCCCCATGTGGTGGGTTTGCATATTTATACATGTCTTAGCTGAAGAAAATGCTTAGGTGACAGTTTTGTTTCGATGAGTTCCCCATGTGTGGTTCTAAATCACAAACGATTTCATGTTATCACGCATCATTTATTGACATTAAATGAAAAGGTCAATAACTCTAAATCCGGTACTCTTTTTTACTTACAAATAATTTTAATTCTTTTATATACAAAAAAATTACCAATCATATGATCAAAAATAGGTTTGGGGATAAATATTGGTGTTGTTACAAAAACAATTATCCGTGTGTGTATATATACAAACACACACACACACACATTCGGTTTCATTTTTTACCAAAATTATAATTACCTTTTATTTAAACAAGATAAAGACCTTTTATTGTCCAAATTTCTGCGATCTTATGTTTTTAGCATAACCACAAATAAAATTACCCTTGCAATCTTTAAGTACCCCACCGATACCCGTTGATTTATTCAAGTTATTATTAGAACCATCAATATTTAATTTTAATAGAGTAAGGTATGAAGGATCCCATTTAGATCTAAACATGTTATTCTTCAAGCATATAGGGATAATCTTAGAATTATATTTACTATGATTAAAAATATCATCATTAACTTGATAATTTAAGACTGAAAGTCGAACCAGGGTGTTATTAAAAATAGCATTATTTTACATAAGTCATAATCTCTAACAATAAAATATTTTTTAATTATTATTTTTTTGGTACTATGATTAAAAATATCATCATTAACTTGATAATTTCAGACCGAAAGTCGAACCAGAACCAGAGTGTTATTAAAAATAGCATTATTTCTCATAAGTCATAATCTCTAACAATAATATATTTTTTATTTATTCTTTTTTTTTTTGTAGAAGTAAAACCATTATTTATCTCCGTATAATCATCAAAAATACTTTTATAAAGGAAAAGTGATTCATAAAAAAGTAGCCTTAAGTCCGATGGTAGCTAGAATATTGCTAAAGATAGGGGCAGTGACTAAGAAAGTTAACATTAAAGTCACATAGGTTACACAAGAAACAATTATTAGAATTAGAAATATGTTTGCCATATAAGATATCCACATTAGGAAAAGCGTTATGAGCTAAAAATTAAATAATCTTTTTTAGGATTTTTCATGTATAGATTCTATATTAAGAGGATTTCTTTAAATAAGTTTTAGTGACTTTTCAATCATTAAATAGGTTCTATTCCTAACATTTTGGTACTTTTTTTTCCTTCACAATTTTACCATTTTAAAATCAACAATCCGTAACTTCTTAGGGGAAGTTACATAAGAAGTTGACCTCCCCCCCTCCTCTATTTGTAATCTTCAAATGATTATAACTTTTTATTTACAAATTCATTTTTTACAAAATTACTATTTTTGAAATCTCCTCACCGAGATCTATCAAACAAGATCTATAAAATCCATAATATTAAAAAAAAAAAAATTAAAGAGACAATAACATTTACTATATGCAGCGAAAAATGAAACAGTTTTATATCTGAGACATTTTCACGGACAATAATATTTAATGTGTTAATATTACACATACAGTAAAATTTACAGTGTTCACCAGAAAATGAAATCCATAAATTTCTCAAGCAAGATCCATGGAGTCCATAATATTTCAAAGAAAAAACATTACAAATACAATAATATTTACTGTGTGCACCTTTAAAAGTATAACTTAATTAATGGTTGACTAGTCAATATGACTTAATTGAGAAAATCTCTCAAAATTATACTTCCATATAATAATACTTATTAACTGCATTGTCACATTTATTGTTAGGATTAAACTATACAAACAAATTGTCTCAAAAAATGAGTCAATTAATGTATAATCTCCAGCATAAATATATATTTTGTAAAAAAGATACCTATTTTTATTTTAACCCATTTAGTCCCTCAAACACCAATTTATCCAATATTCTCTTATTTTTAAAGGTTCGTGCCAGCGGCACCCCATCCCACCCCATCCGCTTGGGCTCTTTTCAAACGGTGGCTTTCACGACGTGATTATTATTGACTCTCGGCCCTTTCGTGTGATCACTCATCATTTTTTTTCAACTTTTAAACAAATTCCTTACGAGCAACGGTTCTTACATGCACTACTTTCATTATCAAGTTTTATCGCATTTGATTCATTTTAAAGACAGGATTGAGATGAAAATATTTCGACCAATATGTGATAAACAAGCACAATAACCAAATAAAGCTGTGCACGTGTGCAATAAAGAAAATCATGAGTCAAACATGTAGGAAGTAACAACTAAACATATCTCAATGACTCCAAACATTGTAAAGTACAAAATGAAATGACGATGCGTCTCAATCCACTATCAAATAGTCACATGGATATGGAATGATGTTGTGACTTGGTCATCCTAAATGTCCATTCATTAACGGTGGAAAATGAAATATAAAAAACTTTTTGTCTTTTTCTAAAATTTTTATCAAAATAAAATCTTTTGGTATTTTTTCAAAATTTTTCAAAAATGTAAATCTTTTTGGGTTTTCAAAAAATATATCAAAAAAGGAAAAAATAAGTACAAAAGTGATACACACTAGAAGTAGGCATAAAATATCATTATGAAAATCATCATATGCTAGAAAACAAGTCTAAACCTCAACTATTAGGTGAGGAGGAGTTTTCCAAAGGTGGTGACATCCTATGAAAAACATCCATAAAATCATATGAAGTTTTGATAAAAAAAAATTAACTTGATCTCGAATATATGAAAACTCTCTCATGTAATCTCCCGGAGCAGGCAAAGTATCATATGTGGGTGCGTGTGTGGGAACGCATGGCAAAAATCTATGTGACACACTACCCATCTTAAAAAAGAATTTCCTAAGGTGTCCTCTCTTCTTACAATGGGTGCAAACATACACGGTCCTAGGAACACTTCTCTCAAATTGTCTACGAAGCACTTTCCTATACGGTAACGGACACCTAGGTGAGTTGGGCTGAGAGCTATATAGATCTATCACAAACTCGGGAACTGGCTCGGGTACAACATGGAAAGTAGATGCACCGTCATAACTTATTCCTAGTCTCTCAACATTACCCCAAGCGGGACTGAGAAGCATCTTTACAACCTTCTTAGATGTGTCCGCTATAGTAACCTTGACCTCCTGCGAATGTTTGAGATCTTTCTCTAGTTGTAACACATGGGCTTCAAGTTCACTCTTTTCTCGACCTACGATGATCAACTGCTCACTCAAAGAAACCTTCAACTTCTCGAGTTGACTCATTAACACCTCAAATCCCCTAAATACTTCTCTCTCTCTCTCCAAGTCTAACACCTAACTACTTAGTCATTTTCTTCGTCTTTAAGGTCTCGATGTATAAATCTCTAAACATTTTTTGGAGTTCACTTTCACCCTCACCTTCAAACTCACCATCACTCTCACTCGAAACACTCAAATCATCATCGGGGCTCTCATGTGCACAAGTATTCTCATCATCGTGGGACAAACTAGGTGTAATAACATGACTTTCCATAAAGGCAACACACATACCATGTGATGACTCATCCCCGTAATCGTTCACTTCCTCATCACTATCGTTAAGAGTGGCTGGAATAGTAATTTTCTTGCCCTTTCTCTTTAGCATAGTGGGATATTCAAATGCTTTGTGCCCCTTGCCCTCGCACTCAAAATATCTCTCATCCTCCTCTGTCTCTTTCTCACCGCTCTCATTGGCCTCTTCTTTCTTTTTATTTTTCTCAAAAAAAATTTGCTGAAAGAATTTTATTTTGAAAATTTGAGAAATCTTTTAAAAAATTTCGCAAACATGGCCACATCATCAATAGTAAACTCTCCCTTAGACTCGGAATCACAAACTCTCTCTCTCTTTCTTCTTCTTCTTCTTCTTCTTCTTCTTCTTCTTCTTCTTCTTCTTCTTCTTCTTCTTCCTAGACACTTCCTCACATTTTATCTATTGCGCATTAAGTGCAATCCCTTTATCCTTAGTCTTAATAGTTTTAAAAAACATATCAATCTCATAAGTTTGAAGGTCTCCTATAAGTTCTTCTAACTTAAATATATCTAATATCCCCAAAGAATTTAAAATCGTTACCTTAGGCATAAAACATGATGGAAGTGACCTCAAAATCTTTATAACAATCTTCGTCTCGTCAATTTTCTCACCCAAATTAAAACTCATGTTGACTATGTCCAATAACTTAGCATAAAACTTGTTAAAATACTCAGACTCGGACATCATGATTGTTTCAAATTGGGTGGTCAAATTTTATTACTTAGAAGCCTTAACTGCACTGGTACCCTCATGTGTCAATTGGAGGATATCCCATGCCTCTTTAGACGTGGTGCATGATTCGTATCGAATATTGCATTTAATTACCCTCGAACCTATGCATTTTATCCCCCTCGGGTATCGTAATTGTTATAATTATGCTCAATAATCAGAAAACCTCTGTTGTATATTCTAACATGTTATTTGAGGTATTGTTGAGATTTTATAGGTGTTACGGAGCTTAGGATGAAGTTTGAGCGCGTTCTGGTTAAGTTCCATTGTGATTCGCATGTTCGGGGGCATTTCGGTAAATTTACACTTCAGAATTTTTGCCTGAATTCTTCACGAAAGTTGTAGCTCTCTGGCCAAGCTTTGTGTAGCCGTGAATGGTGCTTGAATCGGAGTCCGAACGAAAGAAACACAGACCTTTAATCAGAAAGAATTATAAGAGATTCATTAACAATTTTATTAATTACCCTTGTGTCCCTTTTCTCATTTAATAACGATTTCATTAATTCCATTTGTATCCTAACTTCGTTTTTTTACAGCAAACTCACTTTTGGAGATGGCTATTTGGCCCTAGGCTCGGGTTTTGCTCGGGTCTTGATTTTGTTAAATTGGAGCTTGATTCGGATCTTGTCTCGGGTTTTGACCATTTCACATGCATTTGGGTCATGGTTTTTCCATCCATGGAGATTGGAAGGTCATTAATGGTGGAAGTGGTTTGTTTTTTGGCAAGTTTTATTTTTTGTTAAAGCTTGTATGGGAGTTGGCCTAACATGGTAGGAATCGGTTTGTTTACATAGTAGGTTCGAAAACGCAACAAAGGTACTTTTGGTTTACTTCCATGGCCATGGCAGCCATGGATATCGGGTTTGGCCAATTTTATGGCATGTGGGTATTTATCCATTGCAACATAAATGTTGTTGCAGGTCTTGATTTCTTGGGTGTGGGATGTGCGATGGAACACAAGAGAGAACAGAGGGCTGAGTTACTGTCACCGACGATCGACCGGTAAATGAGATTTTGCCTTGGTTCATTGGCAGTGGGTTTGGTTGTGTTCCACTGGTCACCACCCCCGGTCGATCGGGACTCTGTTTTGGACGATTATACCTGTTGCCCATTTTCCATTTCTTTTTTATTTTTATTTTTTCCTTTTCTTTTATTCCTTTAATTTGTAACTTATCCTTATTTCTTTTCTTTTTCTTTTTTCTTTTTTTGTTTATTCCAACTTAGTATAAAAGGCAACTTATTTTTATTTGTAAAGGGAGATATAATATCTAGTTTTAAGGTTTAGAGAGATTTGGGGATTTTTGTTGGAGTGTTTTCCCTCTCCATTTTCTCCTTGGTTGTGTTCTTCCATTAATGTAAGTTTCTTCTTGTTTAAGCTTTGTTCTTTGTTCTTGCTTTGGTATTTATTTCAAGACTAGTTTAAATTGTTGTTTCTTAGTCAATTAGTTGCCTTAATTTAATTAGTTGCTTTAATTAATTAGTTGTGTTTATTTATGTTGTTAATTATGTGTAGAGGCTAATTTAGTCTAGGTTGAGTCGGATTGAACTCAATCCGAGTTGACACATTGCTTTGATTTGGTGATGGAGTTTACGGATTTATTTCGAGTGTGTTGTCCTAGTTATTACGCCTAGGAGATTTAACGGGGTATATCATGTATGCTCCGTATTTACGACCTTGTGTGCGTAATTTCCAGGATATTTGTTGACGCCGAGATCATATTAATCTTTTATACGAATTTAGGGGTGTGACAACTCTTGATTTAATTAATTGAGGAAACGAGATGCAACCTTAATAACTCGTCAACCCATGTAATCATTTTATACTAATTAACTCTGGGTGAGGAATATTCGATGCAACCTATAGTGTTTATTCGCTTTGTTAATTTAGTTTAAATACATTCATGCCTAGTTTATCTTTTTTTCTTTTTAGTTAGAAAAATTACCCTTTACACTTTCATTTAGAAGTATTAAATCCAATTAAATTCGAGCAACTTGTCTTTGTGGATTCGATACTTGGACTGGACCTTATACTCCCTTAAAAGAGTGTAGTCATAGTTTAGGTTTTCGTATAGAGTTGGTGAGAAGAATATAACAAACGATCGGCGTCGTTGATGTGACACCACGACAAAACCCTGTCTATCAGTGCACGTCATAATACGGTGGAACTCGTCAGCGGTGAAGACTCTAGAAATAGCGTTCATGCCATAAAATTTAAAATTACTCCATTTAAAATCATCTTCAGTCCAGTCCGACACAAGTTTGGGATTCGTGACATTATTAACGGTGACGGTGGGAGGAGTCCACTATCTTTCACACATAATCTAGACATGCTCATCAATTGCTTTTAAACCAGATTTCACACGGGCTTTCCAATAGTCATAATTTGTTCCATCAAAGATGGACAACTGATTATATAAGTTTTCCATTGGAAAAATTAGGAAAATTTTCAAAATCAGATTTTTCAAACAAATCAATATCATAAAATTTTTGCAAAAAATGAATCACTCAGTAAATTAGAGTAACCGGCTTTAATACCAATTTGTAAATAGGGTAAACACGATCTATAGCTCTGACACCAGTTTTTAAATGCGGTGATATCGATTACTTGTTGGATTTGCAAATTTCAAATTAAAACTTATTTAATTATATGCAGTCTTATATCCAAATTAATTCTAATTTTATTTAAACCCTAATCATGCATCTATGTGAATAATTATGCCATCACAAATAATCTCAAAATTTTTGGTAATTTTTTTTTTTAGGAAAAATCCCCCAAAAGAGAAAAACCATTTATTTCAATAAATGTTTGCAAATCTCCACCTACAATACACTTACAGAAATCTGTAATGAATCTATCGCAGTAAGCCCACATAGATTGTAGCGTAGTAACCAACAATGGACTCCCGAAACACCTTATAAGAACCGTAACTCTCCTTAGCAAAGAACACCCTCGAGTATCTTCAAATGACCGCAGTCGTCAGCAAGCAGCTCCCTTAAGAGCTACCAATTCTGCATTAGAGATGGCACTCCACAAGAACAAACTTCAATATAAGTGATTTGGATTCCACAAATAATTCACAAAAGAATTGGGATGTTTTGGTGTGGATCAAACTAATAAAAAGACGTAAATATGAAGACTAAAAGTTCTACAGAAAAGTAGTTTTTGTGTATCAAAAGTCTTAATGAAATAGGTCTCCAAAGCAGGTATTTTTAGTTGAATTTTTTTTTTAGGCGTGGCAGGTCTTTCGAATGACTTCAAATGACGTCTCATGTAATTACTTACGGCCTTAAAATGACCTTAAAAATACAAAACAGTATGAGTTCATTTGAAGCAGTAAAGAAACGACCATTTGAGCGACTCTTCAAATGATATTGCTTGTCATTAGTAAAAGTCATTTGAACGACATTGCCTTGTCATTTGAACGACTGGAGCGAGGAAATATTATTTTAAAAAGCTCTCCTACAGGCCTTGAAATAATATTTTGACTTAGAAAAAATGCCTTATTTTGTTTTAAAACAGTTTCGAAAAGTATCCCAATATAAATCTAAACCATTTATGAAACTTAAATACATTCTATATGAAATTGTACCTCATGTCGCGCAAATGTTAAAGATGCTTGAAAATCGGATCCGTCGTCTTGAATAAATGATTGTGAGCTTCTTCGACAGTTGTAGTGGTATATGGCATGTCCTATGTAAACTATAAACAATGGAAATAATGTCCTTACAATATCTTTCATTATTATAACAACATATAGAATTAAATTAAATTAACTAAAATATTCGACATAAGTATAGTCTGAACAATCACACGGCATATATTTATAAATGAATAATACCTAATAAACCATCGGTTTCCAAAATAAATAATCCAACCACAAGTCTGACATAATAAAACTGAATCTAGATGCAGGCTGATAAATAAACTGGAGAAATAAATAGTCCGAAGGCAACATGCCCAAATGAAATACTGAAGAATCATTATTTAGAAATAAATGAGCTGAGGCATCTAAAGCAACTCCTTAAAGCCTCTACAAATACTGAAACTACGCATCCCTGGATAGAATCATCAAGCTGGGCATCCTTGTGGCTGAATGCTTAAAAGGTTTTACAAATATTTTGATACGAGTCAGAGCCCAAGAAAATAGTTAGAAAATATTTTTCAAGTGTTTAAATCACAGTATAATCGGTTATTAATGCACATGTTAGTTCAACATACACTCCCTTGAGTTCCTCACCTCTCAACTAATGTGCACGCCTAACGTATCCTACCTAGCTATGCCACCTAACCCAACTAGATAAATTATCTAACTAACCTCAACGTACGACTTGCTACCACAGTATCAATAATTAATATTTCCCACGTAATATAATTGAATCAATTATTTAAGTTTCTTTACTTAAATTACTTTTAGATTCACACAGTATATCAGTTCCTTTATAACACATAAGTAGATATAACCCACATGTATATATTTATCACACATACAATATATATAACTATAACATCCTTGGAATGACCCATCTTGATGCTGGCATATTCTATTATCAAGTCCTTGTATCTCTCGTACTAAATCAAAGACTATCAGTTCGACATGTCTCCTCAAACCAAAATCAATTAACACACAATGGAGATGAACATGGTTCTGAGCGTTTGGGATACGAACATACCTAGCATATCCAAACGACATGCTAGTCCCACTAATACACACACATAGTGAGCCTCCATAAGTTCCATGTTCTGGGGAACAAATTCAGACCTCACTGGAGTCATTAAGGTGGGATCGCCCTCTCTACGGAAACCTCCAGATAGCAAGCGGCGTAGGTATGTTCACTCACATAAACAATCATAATCATAGGTATTCACACAACCTATATACATATTTATTCAGTAGGTATACACACAACCCACTTATGCCAATCCGTACGTAGTATATGTCTCTTTCGTACTAAACGTACCCTTAATTACCATTATAACCTCAAATAGTATATTTTCGAGTATCGCTCATTACTCGAAGGGTCCTAGTTATCCCTTAATTAATATCAGCAGCTATTTCACTCATACACTACTTCTTGAAGTCGTTGCTTCACTCATCCATCCATGACCCATCTCAAATCTCCCCAGCCTTAACTCATCTCAATTTATGTAAACCTAATCCCCACTATAGGCCTACTAACATTCAACAAAATCCTCATTATCATTTAGAGATGTCCTAAAAGTCTCCTCATTAATTATTCACACATTCAGGGTTCAAAAAGGAAAATTTCACAAATCTGGGCAAAACGAACCGATTTGCCCAATGAACGAATCGATTCTCTCTTGGGATGAATCGATTCAAAAAGTTTCAGGTCGTCTTCTCCAATATGTTGTTATATTTTTTGCCATTTTTCTTCAACAAAACTTTCATGATTCATGTTGAAACTCTAATATAATCTAACCCAACATCTAATATGAGTATATGAATTAGTATTTCAAAAATCCTCACCAATATGGAGTCGTAACCTCATTGTGATAACGGTAACCTAGTAATAAAATCTATAGAGATACTCTCTCACTTCCACACGGGAATCTCGATTGGATGAAACATCCGTATCGGTCTCTAGTGGTCTACCTACACTAGTTGGCATATAGCACACTTCGATACAAACTTCACTCTATCCCACTTCTCCTCAATAACCAATACTGTCAGAGCAAATCCTAGTAGATCTTATCCCCACTTGGATATATCATAAATCTAGACCCGTGTGACTCTGACATCACTACATGTAATAAATCCTCATCCTATGGAACCACGAGTCTCCCATTAAAACATAAACCATGCTCTGAACTGATCGAGTACCACTCTGCCCCATCAGCTAACAACTGGCGAATCCTATCCTGGCAATACTGATCCCCTGCTTATGCTCTCACCACCCTCATCACAATTTTGAGCGTGACATCTAGTACGGACATGCGCGCTTTGGAAATCTTATCATCATGTCAAATCTCTCTTCACTTTTCTTTCCACATTTCTGCTATCTCCCCCGCACATCGTCGGCTCAACGTGTCTACTACCATGTTAGCCTTCCCAGGATGACATTGAATATCAGACTGGTAATCCTTCACGAACTCCAACCACCTCCTTTGCCTCATGTTCAGATCTTTCTGTGTGAAAAGATACTGAAGATATTTATGATCCATGAATAAAGTAAATTGATCGCCCAATAGATAGTGCCTCCAAATCCTCAAGGCAAAGACAACTACGGCCAATTCCAAGTCACACGTGGGGTAATTCCTCTCATGTGGCTTAAGTTTGCGGAATGTATAAGCTATAGCCCTCTCATCCTATTGTAATACACCCACATATCCCTGCAAGGATGCATCAATATAGAGACAGTACTCCACTCCTCCCCTAGGCAGTGCAAGTACAGGTCCTAAAGTCAATTTATCCTTTATCTCGTCAAAAGCTAATTGACAATGGTCGTTCCAAACAAACGACACCACTTTGCTAGTCAGATTCGTCAGCAGACCCACAATCTTTGAGAAACCCTATATAAATCATCTATAATATTTGGTTAACCCAGAAAACTACGAACCTCAGTCGGTGACGTGGGTTGTCCCCACTCACTCACCGTCGATACCTTGTTCAAATCAACTGATATACCCCTGTCAGACACAATGTGGCCCGGAAACTTCACCTCTCGAAGCCAAAACCCACACTTCTCAAATTTATCATACAACTGGTGCTCCTATAGTGTTCGTAAAACCATCCGCAAATGCTCAGCATGCTCATCCTCAGAGCGAGAGTAAACCAAAATATCATCGATGAACATAATCACAAACTGGTCAAGGAACTCTTTAAAGGCCCGGTTCATCAAATCCATGAATACTTCTAGGGCATTGGTGAGTCCGAATGGCATTACCCTGAACTCGTACGACCCATACCGTGTCAGGAAAGTATCCTAAGGCACGTCCTCCTCCTTGACGCGCAATTGATGATAACCGAACCTCAGATCTATCTTGGAGAAGTAAGATGCTCCCCTTAGTTTGTCGAATATATCATCAATATTTGAGGTACTGGGTATTTATTCTGGAACGTGACCTTGTTCAAATCTCTATAATCGTTACACAACCGAAGTGATCCATCCCGCTTCTTGATGAACAACACCGATGAACCCCACGGTGAAGTACTTCGCCTGATAAAACCCTGCCCTAGGAGATGCTAAATCTTCTCCCGTAACTCCCTCGTCTCATATGGAGCCATACGATAAGGCGCTCGGGCTATATGCCTCGTACTCGGTGCTAGGTCAATCATGAACTCCATTTCCCGACTAGGTGGCAGACCCTCGGGTATCTCCTGGAATACATCCTCAAACTCCCTCACTACTGCAATCGAGTCTAATGAAACGACCACCTCCTGTGAGGTATCCTCCTCATTGTAGTATAAATGTATGCTCAACCCTCCCTCCGGAAGAGTCATCACCGCTAAGAACATCTCCTGCCCTGGAATTGAGAAAATAATAGTCCTCCCAAAATAATCCACCATCGCGCGGTATCCAGCTAACCAGTCCATACCTAATATAACGTAATATCCCTCCATATCTAATACAAGGAGGTCGGCGGCTAAGTATAATATACCCACGTCTATGTCCTCACCCTAAAGATCAAATGTATAAGTGACCCACTACTCATCTGTGACTCCAAACATGTAAGAAGACTACTAATTGTCTCTAATAGGCTGACAACTCGTGCAAATCTGGTCGCTATAAAAGAATGTGATGCCTCATTATCAAATAGTATCCTACCCTCACACCCTTGAATAGGAAATGTACCCTCTACTGTCGGTCGTGCATGTGAGGCCTGCTGTGCAAAAGCATCTTAGACGTTATGAATACGTTCGTACTGCAACCGTCACGTTGCGATGAGGTGGGTGGGCCTGGTGTTGCAGGTGGCCTCTGTGTCTGCTGCTCTTATGGGGCACCCTGCTGCTATGGTGATCTACCCTATTGTGGGTAATATCTCCTCTTGCGGCATGTCTGACCATAAATAAAGCACTGACCTAGAAACTTTCTTTATCTCTGGCCCTAACGGTGCCGACCCTGCTGTGGCCCTACTGGCCTCAGTGCTGCAAGCCTCCCCCATTATTCCCTCTGCCATGAGGAAGCTGCTATTACTGAGGACCTTGCTGGCCCTGCCTATAACCTCCATCGGGTCGATAGCCCCCAGATTTGAATCTCTTAGCCTGATCCCCCTGTCGAGAATCTTACCCCTATAGTCTACCTGACTGTTGTTGTGGTTATCCACTAACACCGCTACCTCCTGCTTTTCCCTGTTGGCTAGGCTCGCCTCCCCTCTTGTTCCCCTTCACATGAAAGCGATGGTTTTGGCAGTGTAATAGGGTTGCATTAATGGCATCTGTATAAGTCACTAATGCAGGGTTGTCAATCAAATGCTGCCTGATCCTCCGGCTAAACCATCCATAAACTTTACCTTCTTCCTTTATTCATTATTCACATCGTCTGGAATAAAATTACCCAAACGAGTGAATTCCTCCTCGTACTCGACCACTGATCTATCTCCTTGGGTCACCTCACTAAACCTCCTCTGTATGTTTGTCTTAACTGCTGGTGGAAAGTATTTACTGTCGAGGCGTACCCAAAACTCTGCAATAGACATCGTGCCCCTCTCCTCCACGGTGGTAACCGACTCCCATCACTGTAATGCCACCCCAACCAGCCTAAAAGTGGATAGCATATGCTTATGCACCTCGATGCAGTCTACCATGAGTAGGTGGCACTGTATATCTTTCTTCCAGTGACATGCCACAATCACATTAGAAATTTCCTAAAACTATGGTGGGTGGCGCTTCTGAAAAACCTCCCAAACCCTCTACCACTCTGACGGTCCCAGGTGGGCCTGGACAACTGGTTCCACTGGCTGTGGTGGATGTTGGGCCTGTGGAAAAGGAAGATCCATAACAGTTATCACCATTGTAACTTTATGCTCCACTATTTCTTCCACCCCTGCTGCTGACACTGTTCCCTGTGGTGGTTGTGGCCCTGTCGAGCTTCCCATACATTATCCCTAGTCGCTGCTCTCACAACGATCTCTCTCCTAGATGGCATATGAAAATTGATCGAATTATATGAGTTCACACTCAATGCAAACATAATAACATAAGAACGAAATATCAGAAGCGTAATCATGAATGCAACAGTCCTAAAAATAGGGCTATAAGTCAAAGAACGCTACGCTGAAATCGTAGTAAGCCGTACATATCCTACGAACACTAGAACCTAATGCTTTGATACCATCTGTGACACCCCACCTATTCTAACCACGGGTGATTACTCTTTCATTGAAATAAATAAGAATCTCATGTGGTTCATTCTTAGCATCACTGTCGAAAATATTTTTAATTTCTAATCACCTAAGTCAAATTAAGCCGGTGCTAAATTTTATCTTTCATTATTATAAAAATGTGCGAAAATAAATTACATTAACCAAACCATCCACACAAATATAATCTGAACAATCACATGACAAATATATATAAATGAATAATACTGAATAAACCATTGGTTCCCAAAACAATAATCAAACCACAAGTCTGTCATAATAAAATTGAATCTAGATACAGTCTGGTAAATAAACTAGAGAAATAAATAGTCTGAAGGGAAACAAGCCCAAATGAAATAGTGAAGAATCCCTATCTAGAAATGAATGAGATGAAACGTCTAAAATGACTCCTGCAAGCCTCCACAAATTCTACAGTTATGCATCCCTAGATAGAATCATCAAGTTGTGCAACCTTGTAACTCGAAACCTAAAAGGTTTTGAAAATATTTTGATGCGGGTCAGAGCTTAAGAAAACAGTATGAAAATATTTTGCAAGTGTTTAAATCACAATATGAATCGCTTATTAGATATACATGTTAGTTCAACGTACACTCCCTTGAGTTCCTCGCCTCTCAACTAATGTGCACGCTTAACGTATCTGTAATACCCCATATTTTTACGTATCTAGAATTTAATTAATTCGGTAAATTATTCATTATATTTTAAATTATGCGAGTGAAGTAATTTAATTAAAATAAATAAAAATGGTTATTAAATACTAATCAAGAGAAAGAGATAATGATTAATATTATGTTATAAATTTACTAAGTGAATAGTAAATGATTTATTGAAATTATTATACTTCATAATGAGTGAGATTTGCGTAATTTAATTTATCTCCACTGGGAGTTGCGTGTAGACTAAATTGAGGTCGAGATAGGATAATTTTTTAAAGTGACTCAGATGAAGATTTTGAGGCGACGAATGACTCCGGAATGGTCGAAATAGTCATAATAGTGTACTCGGGGGTATCGATTGGGTCTCGAGGCAATTTTAAACTAAACTGGCGCTGTATGGGGGCATTTTAGTCGTTTAGTAAGTAGGGGTTAAGAGACCTACGAAATTTTAACTTCTTTATCAACATATAGATTGGAGAGGCTAGGGTTAGAGGTCAGAAAACTCAAAGAATCCATTGGAGAAGAAGATAGGTCATTTGTGAAGCTTAAGAGATCATTTTTTAGAGATTGAAGCATGATCTTGCCCCATTATCAATCTTGGAGTGAGGATTGAAAGATAAGGCACATAATCCAACATTGATTGGGCATAAATATTGTATATTTATCCCCCTAATTTCAGTACTTTTGTGAACCCGAATGATGTAACATATATGGATTTGATTCACTTTTATGCTTCTAACCTTCTTGGCGAGTATTGCGTGTTTCGTGCTTCTCCTATTGGTTTTACAGGTTAATAATGCAAGCAATGCAAAGGAGGAAACAAGACTGTGCAAGAAAAGCTATGAAGGCAAGTTCAAGGGCATGTCGGTAATTTTGCAGCCCAATCCGGAAGAAGAAGTCAACTGAGAAGTTGAAGAGCTCGGAACAACGAGAACACTGGAAGAAACGACACCCAAATCCGAGCTACGGTTGAAAAGTTATGCTCAGTTGAAGTTGAAGAAAAATCCAAGAAAAGAAGAGAAAAACCAGAAAAAATCTAAGTGTTGAGAGCAAGGCCAGGCTGGTACATGCGAACCCCACTCCGAACCGGTTCGGAGGGGCGAAGCGGTTCGCTGTACCTCCGAACCGGTTCGCATGTACCTGACACGCGAATTTTGTCTTTCATTCTGATTGGTCTCCAAGTCTCCTCATAGGTTTAAAAGACTCCAAAACTTGTGGGTAACGGAGGCATTAACCTAGGAGCAGCTTTTAGGGCTATTTTTAGAGAGTTTTTGAAAGAACAAAAGAAGAGAAATATCTAGGAACATCAAGGGCACAAATTACTTCAAGAATTCATTGTTTCGGGTTTGTTTTTGCAAGTTTTAATTCAAAATTCTTGTTCTTTATTATTGTTCTTGCATGCTTTGTTTTCCCATTAGATTCAACTTGTTTTCGCATTCATAATACGTAGTTACATGTTTCTAGTCAGTTTCATCATGAATTCCTACACATGCAACGTCATTATTTCATGCATTAGTCAATTTAACATGTCCGGCTAGGTTTTTCAAGGTTGGGATGCATGAACCCAACCTGAAGTGTTAGTGCATGTGTATAACGTCGATCCGCTGAATTTAATGATTAATTTAAATCGTATCGCGTAATTTTATAAGAATTGTAGATCTTTATATCTCGTTTGCCCATGGGTACTCGTGATGATTTAGAGTACAATTTGAGTGTAATTACCGCGATACCGATTTACTCATCCTCAGATTAGGTATGACGCGGGCTTGAACCTCGTATACATAATGCTTGGGAGTACTAAATTTCGGGTTTGAATTAATCGGATAAATTTATGATTGATGTTGTCACTGCATTACACTAGGGTTGGGGGATTGTATTCCCATCCTGTTTTCTCATCATTTAGTTAAAAATTTCAGTTTAATCTTTCATTCTTAATCTAGATAATTTAGTTAGTGCATATTTCATCATAATTCCATAATTGCATTTAGTTTAACCAATCCCAAAAAGCCAAATCAATCTTTTTCTTTTCTTCTTAGAGTCATCGCTAGGATTCCTCAATCTTATCCCGTCGTCACAACTCCGTTGTCCTTTTTCCCTGAGGATCGATACCCGACTTGTCGGATTATTACTTGAACGATAGGCTTGCACTTGAGCCTAGAGAGCACACACTTTAGAGACACATTCTGAGTCGTGTCAAGTTTTTGGCGCCATTGCCGGGGAAACTAGGTAGACTTAGGATTAGATCGAGTTAATCCATAGTTTTGACCAAAAATTCAAAAATCCAAAAAAAAAAAAAAAAAAAATCTCAAAAAAATTCATAATCATCACCTCTCCTAAGCTTTAATGCAAAATTCTGAAACCACTCCCACACCCCATAATACTCCAACCAGCATTCACGAAAATCCACTTGTTGAGTATAATCCTGATAGTCCCCACACTCCACAAGCCCCACAATTCTGGATCCCACCTCCCACACCGTCACATTCAATCTCTAGCAACACTCCCTTCTCCTTCGTAGGACACACGTCGTGCACAGCCAGTGATTTATTTACGTTATAATTCACCCTAACACATATGTATATGACGTTTAAGAATGTTGGATATTGATTTTATAAAGAATCATAAAGAGAAGAGTAAGAAAAATGGTGAAAAATGCACTTGCGTATAGAGGAAGAACATGACCTGCATATTTTCAAATCGATTTGGTATAGAGGCAAATCAATTCGGAGGGAGAATCAATTTGGCCTCCTGGTGAATCGATTCGTTTTCCCAAAAGATGTGAAAATTTTCCTTTTAATCCTAGTTTTCCTAAAATTTGGCGGGGGAAACTTTTGGGACTTTATTAAAATATAATAAGAGATTTGTTATATTACACTAAGCTTGTGATGGCATTATGATTTAATCTTAATAAGAGGTTTAAGGCAAGATTTAATATAATTAAAAAAAGGTGTAATTAACTCGAGAGAAGGAGAATGAATTACGGGGAATTTAAGTGAATTTATGTAAATATAGGTAGTGTAAGATAGAGCTTGCTACTGAAATTCATTAAGGGGTAACTAGGGCCCTTAGAGTAGAGAGTAATACTCGGATTAACACAATAGTGAGATAAATCCTAAATTGATGGCAGGGTGAGTATTCAAGGGATAAATACTACGTACGAAATATCATAATTAGGTTTTGTGTATACCTACTGATTTGATAGATTGTAACACCCCGCCTAATTAAATATCGGGTTACCAGTCCCATACCAAATAAAAACAGAATATATAGTTGGCTCATTCTTAGCATCACTGTCAAAAATATATACAACTCACCCAATACCCAATTAAGCTGGTGTTAAAAACTTTCCAAATTTTAATTTCAACAAAATCCATTTTTAGTTTACGAATAACACTACACATATTATTCTACAACACTAATGACCGAACAGAGAACACAAAAGAATTTAAATGCAATTGGAATAAACATTCCCAAATAATTTCTCAATATAGTACCCAACAATATTAAATGTATTAAAATGACACGAATACAAGAGTTTTTGACTCAGATAGAAAAGAGATACTAAATTCCTTTGGGCGACATGCCCTAACTAAAAGAATACTGTGAATCAAATGAAGATAGGCGTCTAAGCAATACTCCATAGCTCGTCATAATCCTTTAAGGTTGGCGTCCCTGCTACTGGACACCTGATATAAAAGGTACAATAGAAAAGAGAATATGCAAGGAAACGGGTCAGAGCCCAATGTAAAATGATTTTGAAAACAGCAAGTATTTAACAAGTGCACTAAAGCATTTATTATGTACATGTTAGTATCCAGACTCTCACTTGATATTCTCACCTCTCAGCTAGAGTGCACGCTTAACATCTCCTATTATCCTCCTAGTTAATGGTTCCTCCTCACTAGTTTCCATAATATGATTCCATCCCATATCATAATCCCGTATGTTCCATACCATACGTAGTATAATCATTTATATACGTTCCTCATTAATATGAATTAAGATTTTCAAATCTATAAGAATAAATATTCATTGACTTAATTCAATTCTTTTTCTCTATTCACCGTCATCTACAATTATCACACGGTAGATTGATTTAACCACTATATATACATTCATTTAATTCATTATATATATACATATATAATACTGCACCACGAGACACTGCTGCGGTGCATGTATTACTCTGCTATCATGTCCCAATATCGTTGGTCGCCGAATAAAGGACTAAAGGTTTGGTAAGGATTCCTCAAACCATAAATAACAACACAAAACTGGAGGCGAACATAGTTCTCATACCCACAGGTCACGCACATACCTACGTTCCCATAGTCAACGGACTTATCAACTCCTCGATAAGTCTTTCATAGACCTATGCTCTCGAGCGACAAATCAAAAACCCCATGGATTCATCAGGATATGACTGCCCTCGTGCGTAAACCTTCCCATTGTTAGCAAGTAAGCTATGTATGTCGTACACATAAATCAACAATCAATCAAATAGGCATTATCATCTACCTATAATATACTATCAACAAGGTAATCACACTACCCTAAGATAATTCCCATACGTAGCATTTTATCTCTTACATCCTACGTATTAAAATATTATGACTTCACTTCTTTAATTTAATTATCCCCGAGCCTCACTCATTACTCAAGGTTTAAATAAGTTTTTACTCAATATACTTATTCAGTAAAAAATCACTAATATCCTACTGGTCCATATCATCTTATCTCCCGAATTACTACGAATTAAACTCCCCTTTAAATAGGGTTAAACCGATAGTTTCTAATCTCTTATAAACACATCTTCTTTCACGTAGGATTGAACCCTCTTGTAAACCTAAGGCTGCTCAGGTGATATAACATTTTCCCCTACTGGGCCTATCCTAAATCATCATGCATACAAATTCGAATCCAACACATGAATCTAGCAACCGAAATTTCTTCCAATTTAATTATCATAATTCTAATCAATTAAATCCCAATCACATCAATTCGATTCTTATATAGGGCTTACTGATCTTCCCTAAGTCCCATTATATCCAATTAATAATCACCAAAGATTTAGAAAAGGTTTGGGATAGGAACAAGCATTAGAAAGAAATAATTTCATGAATTCTGGGGAGGTCGATCGATTGAAGGCAGGGGGTCGATCGATCGATCGCCCAGATATCAGTCCAGTTTTCTGCATTTCTTCTACTCTACGGGTTTTTATAAATTTTGATCATTGAGACCTTCATATTAACAACCCAAATTCCTTATAATCCTTACTACATGATATAACAATATATGTGAATGATTTCTAATGCTCTAAACACCCTAGAATCATCAAGAGTTTGAATTAAAAGCATATATTTATCCTCTTTTTCCCAGAAAATTATATACATGATATCTTCAATAACACACCAATGATTCTCAGAATTTCTTCAACAAATTTATGATTATTTCGTGGATTACTAACTACCTACAACATGATTTTGATTCCTATATAACTCCATTATCCAGAAATCCATTAACAACTTTATCTTTATCTTCCAAACATGTAAACATCTCATTTTTAATAACTATCCTAACATGGACAATATACAAACTTAGATTGCAATAATCAAATACTTGACTCTAATTAAGGTCTGATCCTTTGGAGTTGAATAACACAGGTGGTTCTCCCCTTCTCCGGTCACTTCCGGTGGTGGTGACCTTTGGTCTTTGGTTCTCCCTCTACGCAAGCACACTTCTCTTCTTCTAAGCAACCTTTCAATTTTGTGTAGAAGAGATGAATGAACCCACGTACAACTAATCTCAAAATATTTTTTAATATGACAAAATCCAAAATCACTATTCATCCCGCTTGTAAAATGACCAAAATGCCCTTTTTGGTTGTCTTTTCATTTCCAAATGACCCAAAACCAACATCCAAATAGACTTTTCTAACTATTTCAACCCTTCCGGATGTAACGACGCACTCAAAATGACTATAAGGTCGATGTAAGAATTAGTTTCCTTTTTAATTTAACAAATTAGTCCCGACATGTCCCATACCGCATCTGACTAAAAATTTATATTACTGAATTAATAACTCACAGCAATATCAATAAAATCACATTCATATATTACCTAAATATCTTTAAGTAATATTCAGAATCATTCATTTTAATATCCACAATTCGAATAAAACCCAAATTAATTAATTTATAATAAAATCCAATTAATCCATTAATTTAAAATATAACACATTTTTAATAGTCATTAAAATCACGGGGTATTACATACTCCCCCCTGATAACAGAATTTCGTCCCGAAATTCAGAAAGATAAATCGTACAGGTAAGGTCAACTCTGAGTATAAATCTCACATCGCAAGTAATCTATGGTGTATCGCCCATACAGTACATTATCAAAAATCCAACTGATGTTACACCAAGTCTCACCACATAGTTTCAACTGAATCGAATTTAAACTTTACCCAATCTTCCCTATACTATCCCCGTGACAAAGATTGGGAAAAAAAGTTCCTCACTTATTAAACAAATAAATCCTGAAGTCACAACTACTTACTATTTTGCAATTATGAAAGCTACTACAATTCAACCATCCAGGGCGCCCATACACCCTATCGTACAACTTTCATTATAAAATTGATATGATTACCTGCATAATACTCTGATTTACCGCAAAGGTTATACACTCATATCCTAAAGACCTAACTTATTTCGACTCCCAACGTTTATTAGTTTCATGCGTGGGGTGCCTCACAAGCGAAATCCAAACAAGGAACCCCCCGATACACTACTACCTAAAGTAGTCGGTCATCAAAACTCCTCAGGACCTTAGTCAATAGTATATAACCTCCACAGGTTTTATCGATTACAAATAAAGGTCTACTCATCTACTCTCTTATTAAAGATAAGATGCTGGCTATATGCTCTCATATACCATAAATCAATTCACGCCGCTAGTCACATCATGTTCGGATATGCCTAAAGTAAGTAATTCCGTGATAAAAATCAGACCCACGTGATGACATGTAAAATATAGGTGTCCCACACCTCTCGGTGAGTCTACGTAAATAACAGTGCTATAGGCTAAGTTTGGTAACCCTTTTGCCTATACAATATCAATTTCTACAAAAATCAATATACGACTCATAACTCCTTAGATAGAAAACATACCCTCATTCGCGGGTGGTGATTGTTGACTCCCACTATGATAACTTTGTTCCGATGAATAAAAAAAAATTATCCCAAATTTTCAGTTCTAGTTAACCACACTCCATTATATGTCCATGCCTTTGAATATATTGCCTTCGTTGGGTAACACAGCCAATTCCCGCATTTCGAGAACTTCTACCGATGACTCCTCAATTTTCCATTTGACCCTCTCCCAAGAGTACTACGCTGGGTGAATCTAATTTGGCACCACCCTTGACTATAGCAGCATTTGAAATTTGTAGGCTGCGTCCTAACCATCTTTACAGCCCTGGCCTCTCATGCCACAATAGGGGTGACCTCAACTACGGTCATCATCCTCGAACATACTTTATAACCTCCTAAGTACGACCTCCACCATCCGTCCAATGGCCCTCATCTGCCATACTTCTTGTACGAACCCGTCCGAACACAAATAAAATTCACTAATATATACGTTATAGCAGGAGAATGGATTCTTACCAAAGAAACCAACAATCCAAAACATAGGGCTCTACATCAAAGAACGTTAAGCTGAAAGCACAGTAAACTGTACAGACCCTAAAGGACACTAGAACCTGATGCTCTGATACCACTTGTAACACCCCGCCTAATTAAATACTGGGTGGACAGTCCTATACCAAATTAAAACAGAATATACAGTTGGCTCATTCTTAGCATCACTGTCGAAAACATTTACAACTCACCCAATACCCAATTAAGCTGGTGTTAAAAACTTTCCAAATTTTAATTTCAACAAAATCCATTTTTAGTTTATGAATAACACTACATATATTATTCTACAACACTAATAACCGAATAGAGAAGACAAAAGAAATTAAATGCAATAGGAATAAACATTCCCAAATAATTTCTCAATATAGTACCCAATAATATTAAATGTATTAAAATGACACGAATACAAGAGTATTTGACTCCGATAGAAAAGAGATACTGAATCCCTTTGGGCGATATGCCCTAACTAAAAGAATACTGTGATATAAATGAAGATAGGCGTCTAAGCAATACTCCATAGCTCGTCATAATCCTTTAAGGTTGGCGTCCCTGCTGCTGGACACCTGATATAGAAGGTACAATAGAAAAGAGAATATGCAAGGAAACGGGCCAGAGCCCGATGTAAAATGATTTTGAAAACAGCAAGTATTTAACAAGTGCAATAAAGCATTTATTATGTACATGTTAGTATCCATACTCTCACTTGATATTCTCACCTCTCAGCTATAGTGCACGCTTAATGTCTCCTATTAACCTCCTAGTTAATGGTTCCTCCTCACTAGTTTCCATAATATGATTCCATCCCATATCATAATCCCATATGTCCCATAACATACGTAGTATAATCATTTATATACGTTCCTCATTAATATGAATTAAGCTTTTCAAATCTATAAGAATAAATATTCATTAACTTAATTCAATTATTTTTCTCTATTCACCGTCATCTACAATTATCACACAGTATATTGATTTAACCACTATATATACATTCATATAATTCATTATATATATACATATGTAATACGACACCCCGAGACATAGCTGCGGTGCATGCATTACTATTCTATCATGTCCCAGTATCGCTGGTTATCGAATAGGGGACTAAAGGTTCGGTAAGGATTCCTCGAACCACAAATAACAACACAAAACTGGAGGCGAACATAGTTCTCATACCCACGGGTCATGCACATACTTATGTTCCCATAGTCAGCGGACTTATCAACTCCTCGATAATTCTTTCATAGACTTATGTTCTCGAGCGACAAATCAAAAATCCCATGGATTCATCAGGATATGACTGCCCTCACGCGCAAACCTCCCCATCGATAGAAACTAAGGTAGGTATGTCATACACATAAATCAATAATTAATCAAATAGGCATTATCATCTACTTATAATATACTATCAACAAGGTAATCACACTAGCCTAAGATAATTCCCATACGTAGCAATTTATCGCTTACATCCTACGTATTAAAATATTATGACTTTACTTCTTTAATTTAATTATCTCCGAGCCTTACTCATTACTCAAGGTTTATATAGGTTTTTCCTCAATATATTTATTCAGTAAGAAATTACTAATATCCTACTGGTCCATATCATCTTATCTCCCGAATTACTACGATTTAAACTCCCCTTTAAATAGGGTTAAAACCGATATTTTCTAATCTCTTATAAACACATCTTCTTTCACTTATGATTGAACCCTGTTGTAAACCTAAGGCTGCCCAGGTGATATAACATTTTCCCCTATTGGGCCTATCCTAAATCCTCATGCATACAAATTCAAATCCAACACATGAATCTAGCAACCGAAATTTCTTCCAATTTAATTACCATAATTCTAATCAATTAAATCCCAATAACATTAATTCGATTCTTATCTAGGGCTTACTGGTCTTCCCTAAGTCCCATTATACCCAATTAATAATCACCAAAGATTTAGAAAAGGTTTGGGATAGTAACAAGCATTAGAAAGAAATAATTTCATGAATTCTGGGGAGGTCGATCGATCGAAGGCAGGTGGTCGATCGATCGATCGCCCAGATATTAGCCCAGTTTTCTGCATTTCTTCTACTCTACGGGTTTCATAAGTTTTGATCATTGAGACCTTCATATTAACAACCCAAATTCCTTATAATCCTTACTATATGATATAACAACATATGTGAATGATTTCTAATGCTTTAAATACCCTAGAATCATCAAGAGTTTGAATTAAAAGCATATATTTATCCTCTTTTTCCCAGAAAATTATATACATGATATCTTCAAGAACACACCAATGATTCTCAGAATTTCTTCAACAGATTTATGATTATTTCATGGATTACTACCTACATACAACATGAGTTTGATTTCTATATAACTCCATTATCCAGAAATCCATTAACAACTTTATCTTTATCTTCCAAACATGTAAACATCTCATTTTTAATAACTATCCGAACATCGACAATATACAAACTTAGATTGCAATCATCAAATACTTGCCTCTAATGAAGGTTTGATCCTTTGGAGTTGAATAACACAGGTGGTTCTCCCCTTCTCCGGTCACTTCCGGTGGTGGTTGGTGGTGGTGACCTTTGGTCTTTTGTTCTCCCCCTTCCCAAGCAACCTGTCACTCTCTCTAAGAAGATGACCTTTCAATTTTGTGTAGGAGAGATGAATGAACCCACGTACAACTAATCTCCAAATATTTATAATAGGACAAAATCCGAAATCACTATTCATCCCCTTGTAAAAATGACCAAAATGCCCTTTTCGGTTATCTTTTCATTTCCAAATCACCCGAGACCCAAAACAACTTCCAAATAGACTTTTCTGACTATTTCAACCCTTACGGATGTAACGATGCACTCAAAATGACTATAAGGCCGATGTAAAAATAAGTTTCCTTTTTAATTTAACAAATTAGTCCCGACACGTCCCATACCACATCTGACTAAAAATTCAAATTACTGAATTGATAACTCACAGCAATATTAATAACATCACATTCATATATTACCTAAATATCTTTAAGTAATATTCAGAAGCATTCATTTTAATATCCAAAATTCGGATAAATCCCAAATGAATTAATTTATAATAAAATCCAATTAATCCATTAATTTAAAATATAACACATTTTTAAAAGTCATTGAAATCACGGGGTATTACATAGATATATAGGTTGTATGCACACTTATGATATGATTTGTGATTGTACGTGAACATACCTACGCTACCTGCTATACCGGAGGTTCCCTGTCGTGGGCGATCCCACCTTGCCTATTCTAGGGAGGTCTGGATTTGTGCCCCAGGGCACAGAACTTAGGGCGACTCACTATATGTTATGTATTAGTGAGCCTGACATGTCATTTGGTTATGTTAGGTATGTGTGTTTTCCAAAGGCTTAGAACTAAGTCCACCTCCATTGGTTGTTATTTGATTTTGGCTTTGAGGAGACATGCTGAACCAATAATCCCTATTTTAGTACAAGAGGTACATGGACTGATAGGAGAGTATGCCTATTTGTACGGTGGTTCTTATAAGAGACACCGAAATTATATATATTAGTGATATATATATATATATATATATATATATATTCATTTGAATGATTATAATTACGTGTGATAGTAGACGGACTGATAATGTGCAGATAAATAATGAATTAATTAGTGAAACTTAATTAAATGATAATATATGGAGAAAGTTACTTACGATATAAATGACGTACGAGAGATGTTGGTTCGGATAGAGTACTATATGGCCGGTACATGGACTTATAGATGTCGAGAGTCCAGATAGATACTTATGGCAAGTTAGCTTGGGTAGTATGGCTAGGTGGGATAAGTAAAAAAGTTAGGCATGCACAATAGTTGAGATGTGAGAAACTCAAGAGAGTGTACGTGAACCTAACATGCGTAATCAATAACTCATTTTTAAATTGTGATAAATACTTGCTAATTGTTTTCAAAATGTTTTGGGTTATAACCCTTGCTATAAATACTTTCCAAAACCTTTTAGATGTCTAGCCACAGGGATGCCAGACTTGGTGATATTTTCCAGGGATGATGTGCTTCCGTACTCTGGAGGCTTGCAGGATTTGAGTAGACGCTTCTACCTTTCATTCCTAGTGTATGATTTTATTTTAAGTACTTCAGTTGGGCATGTTGCCCCATTCAGACTTCATTTATTTCAGTTATTCATTTCATACTTGTAGTGGAATTTATTTACTATTTGTTGGTCATAGTATTTGGATTTGGTTTTTGTAGTCGTTAGTTTATTCGATAAGACAACATTTATTTATTCCTTGTGATAGTTAGACTATATTCATTGTGTGGATGTTTTATTTTAATTTTCAGCATATTATTATCGACTGTGTATGTAAGGACACAAATTTCCAATTGAGTCAATATATTATTTTGGCTCAATTCCGGACAAAAACATTTATTCATAGGATTGTATTTAATTGTAATATTCTCAAGCCTATGAAGAGTTTGTTGAAAACGTAGCGGCAAAGAGTATAAAGCTTCATCAATATGCCGATTTGTGTGCCTCATTTCTACGTCATCAACTATGGTTCCATGCTTCCAAGGTATGAATGCAATATTATATATATATAGGAGCTTGGAACAAGTTTAATTGGGTGTTAGGTTTAATTAAAACTGTGTTTTATTTACAGAAAGAATTAATTAAAACTTTAAAATAAGTTTATAAAGTTTTCTAGGCTAAAATCGAATATTCCAAAGTTTTTGGAAGCTCATTCCATATGTCGTTCGAACGAGATCTTCATTCAAACGAGATTGCCAATGACTTCCCATTAGGTCATACTGGAACTTCGTTCGAAATGTCGTTCGAACGAGATTGTCGTTCGAACGACATTTCCAACGGGTTTCTAACGAGTTCATACTGGAACTTCGTTAGAAGACTCGTTCGAACGAGAATGTCGTTCGAACGAAATATCGTTCGAACGAGATTCTAGGCGGGAACAGTTTTTTGACAGTTTTTGGCAGTTTTCTCCCATGATCTCCACTTCTTTTCCCACTATCTTTTCACAGCATAACTATGTGCGGGAATCACTTTTGATAATTAATCTTTTTCATATCTTACTAACTCCTAGAGAGTGTTTTAAGAGTAAAATCAAAGAGGGAAAAAGATCATGTTTTGAGTGAGTTTTTATCAAAGAGAAAAATATACACCACTCTAGTTTACACCCAAATTAGTTTCTTCCATGTTCCCATGTTCCCATATTCATATATCTTGCTTGGAGATTGGCACCAGGTTTATCTCTTCCGTTTAAAGAGAAGTTTTGGGTTTTTCTTCTACATCCCATAAAGAAAGAAGAAGAGGTTGTTGCAGCATTACCCACTTGGAGAAAGGCTCCTTGCTCGGGTGACGGTGATCATATAAAGTTCGATCGGTGGATTTTGAGACCGCGATGAAGCTCCAAGATTATCCGCTAGGAAGAGGTATCTGCAAGAAGAAGCATCAGGGCTTGAGAGGGATTGAGTCGTGTGTTGTAAGCCTTTTCTGTCTTGTATTTGTAAATTCTGTACTTAGTGGATTTGTGGCTAGGTTCGTCCGAGGTTGTTTCCCGTCTTGGGTTTTTCCTTGTACATCGTGGCGTAGTGGATTGATTGTTTACTTTATCTTTTGCAAAATCACCTAGATCACATGCTTAGGTAAAAATATAAAAATTGGTTTAATTTAATCCCTACGTGTTTTAATTTGGGTAATGTGTAGTTAACTTGGTTTAAGTGAAAATGATTTTAATGCGCTAATTTAATTTCACTCGGTTTAATTTTAATTTGTTTAAGAAAATTAAAATTTGGTAATTCGTTTGTTTGTGAACCATCACACTTCTTTACGCTTCCGCATCTTGATGTATATATAAAAGGAAATAATATTTTAATTGAGAAAATTAAAAATCGGGGTCCTATCCTTTTCAGATTGGTATCAGAGCGAAAGTGATAAATTATTTCGTTAAAGATCCTCTAAATAATTTTTTGCTAAAATGGAATTTTCCCCATTTTCTAAATTTCCTATTTTTGATGGTTCTAACTACACGTATTGGAAAGCACGAATAAAATCGGCACTAAAATCTATCGACGAGAGAGTTTGGATGTCTGTTGTTAACGGGTGGTCCCCACCAACTCACTTAGTTGAAAATGAACGTGCTCCCAAACCGGCCCATAGATGGACTGAGAATGAGTTTAAACTTTCTAATTTTAATTCCCGTGGTTTGAATGCCTTGTTTAGCGTTGTCACACCGTATGAATTCCGACGTATTATGACGTGTTAAATCGCTAAAAAAGCTTGGGATATTTTACAACTAACTCATGAAGGAACTAGTGTCGTTAAAGCTTCGAAACTCCAAAACGTCACCACTCAATTTGAAACTATCAAAATGAATAATAATGAAACTTTTGATGAATTTTATTCTAGACTTTCCGATATTGTCAATTCATCTTTTAATTTGGGAGAGAAAATACCCGACAACCGAGTTGTAAAGAAAATTTTAAGGTCCCTACTTGATAGATTTATTCCAGAAGTGACCGTTTTAAATTCTTTACCAACTTTAGCCTCTACGAAATTAGAAGAGCTTATAGGTGATTTACAAACCTATGAACTAGATATGTTTCCCTCTAAAACTGAAAAGAAAATTGAAAAGGGCGTTGCTTTAAAAGCCTGAAAAGAGGTCAAACAAGTAGTAGAGAGCGAGAGTGATAGTGACTCGGAAGACATGGCTTTGTTTGCTCGTAAATTTAGAAAATTTCTTAAAATAACAAAGATAAATTTAAAAATGATTTTAAGAAATTTGAAACTTCTAAGCATGACAAAGCCGAGAAGATCCCTAAAGCCGAGAAAATCCCTAAACCTATTAATGAAAATTTAAATAGGGACGAGTCTAATAGGTGTTTTGGTTGTGATGGTTATGGCCATAGGGCTTCTGAGTGCCCCACTAAACTAAGGAAAGAGGGTAAATGACCCATTGCATATAATGCGACCCTTAGTGATAGTGATAAGGAAGAGGGACCCGATTCCCCCACTAAGCCTAATTTTGTGGCTTTTATGGCTAGTCATGTGAGTGATAGTAAGAACTCATCGATTGATGAAACGTAAACTCATGACACTTCCAAGGTCATTGCTTATGATTCTCTTATTTTTTATGATAGTGAGAGTGGAGAAGAAAGAGAGAGTGAAAATGAAGAAGAGGTTAATGTGAGTGAACTTCAAAATGCTTTTCAAGAACTTTATAAAGAATCTATTAAATTGAAAAGAGATAATTTGAAGATAGAAGCAAGTTTAAAAGATCGTGTAAAGGTCATTGATGATAGCATGTTGGTAGAAGACCTTAAGACACATGAGAGGACTCTTTTAGAGAAGCTTGATTATGTAGAAGGCGAGAGAGATAGCCTTAGGGGTTTAATGGAATCCTTGAAAAAAGGAGCTTCTTGCTTTTGAAGAGCGAAATGTTTTATTAGAGTCTAATATTTTAGAATTGCAAAATAAATTAAAAGACTCTAGTAATGTCAAATTTGATTTGGAGTGTCGTTCGGAAAAATTAGATAAAATATTAGGAACGGTACAAATTAAAAATGACACTTGTGGTTTAGGCTTCAATGCCTGTAATGAATCTACTCATAAAGCCAAAACCAATGTTTTAGGAGAATCTACTAGGAAAGCATTTAGAGATCACTCCTTAGGTAAATCTTTTTGACATGTTTTTACTTGTACACATTGTGGTCGAAAAGTTCATCTTAAGAAATTTTGGTTTGATCTTAAACGAATTCCTAGAAAATCCCAACGTAAAGAAACCAATGTATTTAAAATTCCTACACCCCAAGATAGTTATTCTTCATTAATTTGGGTTAGGAAATCTGAATTGGTTGCCTTGCAAAATAGGGTTTTTGATTCCCATTTACTTTCACATGCTTCCTCCCTTGCTAAATCTAAAGGATGAATGTGTTAGTATTTGCATACTTTAGCTTTTGTACTTCATGTTATATTCACATGCTAAATGTATGCTTGTTTAATCATTTTCTAGTCTATGCTCCATGCTTATCACATGCTAGAATTATGATTTTTGTTTATCTTTTGTATTATATTTTCTTCATTTTGTTTGCATCAAATGAAAAATACAAAAAGATTTTATTTTGTGTGTATTTTGGTTTGACATACTTTATGTGGCATATACTTGTGTTTGAATCCCTCCTTTAACGCTCTCATGTGGCTAGAACTTTTTGTGTAGATTATCAATCCTTATTATGTTCTTTACCATGCTTACATGAAGTAGTTGGATTTTTTGTTGGTTAAATGGATTCTATTTTTATATGCCTCTATTCACACATGCACGAGCCTTTTGAAATTTTAACTTCATATGTATATTTGAGCTATGTGAGGTGTTCTCCTTCCAATCTTGTCATCTACATATTTGTGACTTAGGAGGACTAGTGCATGTCAAAATCCGCTGCACGTGAGATTTGTGTGAAAAATGAAAACATGATAAATATAAATGTGCACGGGAAAGGGCTCCGAAAGCACTTAGTGATCCTTTGCGATTGTAAGCCACCGTTTCAAATGGACCTAAAAGAAATACGTGGTCCAAAGGCCTAAAAACAGAAACTATGGTATTAAAAAGAGAAATAATTTGCCAAGGCCTATGTTTGCTTGATATATTCATTCAAATTTATTATAAATGCATGTTGAGGGAGATTGGATGGTATATCAACGGTTTGCACAATGTTCGTTTATCCTAGTTGCATATTTCATGTCATGACTCTATTGGTTTGTAGAATCATCAATATGCTAGGCTTGTATGCATTGTGTATGTTTGTTCATTGAGTTCAATCTATATTATCACATGAGGTTATATTTAAATGTGATGTAGTTTGCAATCAAATGAGAACTCCGTAAACATGTTTTTAAGTGATTGGGTCTAAATTTAATTGTTACTAGTTCACAGCCCAACACTTCCGTTTCCATATGACACATTTTTACCATACGAGTGTGCAAACTTATTGTATTTTGTTTCATGTGTGTGTTTATATCTATATATATGTGCGTGTGCATTATTGATATATTTCTAGTACATAAATATATGATATTTTGTTTTGCCTTTGCATTGCTTTCTAGTCCTTCTATGCTTATACTTTAGTTTTGGTATCTATCTTGGATTAGTTATGCTTTTGTTGCCCATATGCTTTCATGTTTTATCACTTTAAGCTTCAACATGCTTTTATATTTGTTCTTTATCCTTTGCATATTCCTGAACAAAAAAGGGGAGAATGATAGGGTGAGAAATGGTATCTTATCCTATTATAATCTTATCTAGTTTAGGAGATTTAACTTAGGGGGAGTAGCTAACTTCTTGGTTTGATCATTTTGATAAAGGGGAGAATTAATTTTGGGGGAGTATTTATTTTCATTGCTTTAAATACTTTGATATTCCCTATGCATTTGATGAGTTTGCTTAAGTGTGCAGGAATTCTTCTAAAGCGACATCTTTCAATGGCAAAGCGTTTGATCCTTGGGTTGAGTCAAGTTTGGGTGGATTATGTTTTGAGTCTAGTGAGATTGACGGCCATTTAGGATTTTTGTTTGGTTTTTGTCCCGGAATAGCCAAAGGGGGATATTTGTAAGGACACAAATTTTCAATTGAGTCCATATATTGTTTTGGCTCAATTCCGGACAAAAACATTTATTCATAGGATTGTATTTAATTGTAGTATTCTCAAGCCTATGAAGAGTTTGTTGAAAACGTAGCGGAAAAGAGTATAAAGCTTCATCAATATGCCTGTTTGCGTGCTTCGTTTCTACGTCATCAACTATGGTTCCATGCTCCCAAGGTATGAATGCAATATTATATATATAGGAGCTTGGAACAAGTTTAATTAGGTGTTAGGTTTAATTAAAACTGTGTTTTATTTTCAGAAAGAATTAATTAAAACTTTAAAATAAGTTTATAAAGTTTTCTAGGCTAAAATCGAATATTCCACAGTTTCTGGAAGCTCGTTCGATATGTCATTCGAACGAGATTGTCGTTCGAACCAGATGTCCTTCGAACGAGATTGCCAACGACTTCCCATTAGGGCATACTAGAACTTCATTCGAAATGTCATTCGAACGAGATTATCGTTCTAACGAGATTTCCAACGGATTTCTAACGAGTTCATACTGGAACTTCGTTAGAAGACTCGTTCGAACGACATTCTCGTTCGAATGAAATATCGTTCGAACGAGATGCCAGGTGGGAACAGTTTTTTGACAATTTTTGGCAGTTTTCTCCCATGATCTCCACTTCTTTTCCCACTATCTTTTCACGGCATAACTATGTGCAGGAATCACTTTTGATAATTAATATTTTTCATATCTTACTAACTCCTAGAGAGTGTTTTGAGAGTAAAATCAAAGAGGGAAAAAGATCATATTTTGAGTGAGTTTTTATCAAAGAGAAAAATATACACCACTCTAGTTTACACCCAAATTAGTTTCTTCCAAGTTCCCATATTCATATATCTTGCTTGGAGATTGGCACCGGGTTCATCTCTTCCGTTTAGAGAGAAGTTTTGGGTTTTTCTTCTACATCCCATAAAGAAAGAAGAAGAGGTTGTTACAGCATTACCCACTTGGAGAAAGGCTCCTTGCTTGGGTGACGGTGATCATATAAAGTCCGATCGGTGGATTCCGAGATCGCGGTGGAGCTCCAAGGTTACCCGCTAGGAAGAGGTATCTACAAGAAGAAGCATCGGGGCTTGAGAGGGATCGAGTCGTGCGTTGTAAGCCTTTCTGTCTTGTATTTGTAAATTCCGTACTTAGTGGATTTGTGGCTAGGGCCGTCCGAGGTTGTTTCCCGTCTTGGGTTTTTCCTCGTACATCGCGACGTAGTGGATTGATTGTTTACTTTATCTTTTGCAAAATCACCTAGATCACATGCTTAGGTAAAAAGATAAAAATTGGTTTAATTCAATCCCTACGTGTTTTAATTTGGGTAATGTGTAGTTAACTTGGTTTAAGTGAAAATGATTTTAATGCGCTAATTTAATTTCACTCGGTTTAATTTTAATTTGTTTAAGAAAATTAAAATTTGGTAATTCGTTTGTTTGTGAACCATCACACTTCTTTACGCTTCCGCATCTTGATGTATATATAAAAGGAAATAATATTTTAATTGAGAAAATTAAAAATCGGGGTCCTATCCTTTTCAGTGTAATGAAAGATAAAATTTTGACACCGGGTTAATTAACTAATAGATGGTTAGTAATTAATATGGTTTTCAACAATGATGTAGAGAATGAACCAAATGAGAAACCTATTTTAATTTAATAAAGGACTGATCATCCAGTATTTAATTAAGCGAGGTATCACGGATTGTATCAGAGCATCAAACTCTAGTGTCCATAAGATTTATACGGCTTACTACGATTTCAGCGTAACGTTCTTTGATATAGAGCCCTATTATAGGATTCGTGTATTCCTCTTCGTACGCATCTTTACGTTCACCTACTATTAAGTATATTTGATACGAATCATATACGAGTTGGGTTGGGTTTCGCACACTGAATAATATAAGGCAACCAGCTAGGGCATTATAATGACTGCAAGTAGAGGGGCTCAATAGAAGCCAGAGAGTATTATGGGAATGGTGACTGTAATAGGAGTCACTGTGATTATTATTCAGGCAGATGACGATAGGATAATCATTACGGCACAATATTTTTCCTCAAGCACTGTCATAGAGAACGGTGGTGCAAATTCAGACTCACCCAACGTAGTCGTTAAAGAGGGAAGTCGGAGGAACCCTTTTGAACAGGCATATGTAAGGGTTCAGGAAAGAGACAAAGTGTGATGGGTCAATGCATGGAGATAATCCAAAGGTAATTATGTAGGGTGGAGTCAAGTGACACCCAAGATTAAATTTCGGGTAAAATTTTGCTCATTGGAGCGACATTGTAGTGATTGGGTCAGTCACCACGACCATGGATAAATACCATGAATAACGAGGAATATAGGGTGCATTTTGACCAAAAATCCTCCCATCATCTATTTAAATAGAGAGGCAAATGAGATTTCAATACTTGTTTTAGAAGGGTCGTACAATGGTCGATCATGAAGGAAAGTTGGCATGTTTAGTGAACTTTGTACCCAACAAGGTGGATATGGAGAATAAAAAAGGTCGTTAAGTTAATAATGGACTCATGTGTATAATATACAAGCATGGATGGGAAATCCGACTAGAAAAACTAGTACCGTTATCATCAATGTCGTACGTTTACAATTTTATATCAACGCTCCCATGAAAAGGGAGTCAAGAGAGTTGGAGAATCTAATTAAAGGGAAAAATAGGATTTAACGGTGATAATGAGGGACCACATGAAGGGGATACCTTGTAGAGTACCAATTTTAATGATTGAGATCAATAGAATTCCTACCAGGTGATGGTGGATTCAATTAGGGCCGTCAAGGCAACAACGAGTCCTACAAGGACAACAGATCCAAAGGGACAATAGGGTAGCAATTAAGGTCAAGATTACTAGGTCCACAAGAAGGAAAACCCTGATATGGCTAGCGGGACCAGAGAAAGGTGAATGACACAGATAGGTGTCTTATGCGTAAGGAGTAGGTACACATATGTGGATCTTGTCCGTAGCGAATTAGGGGATAAGAACGGGATGCCCAATAGGGTAAAAAATTATAAGAAGTTTTTGGTTTGGTTGGGTCGAGGGTGTTACGTCCAAGAACCATTTGAATCGCTAGTGAAATTGGAAATTGAAAGTATGAGTTTTATCCCAAGGTGTGGGGTCTGTTTTGTGTGACCCAAGCGAGTCATAGTAGTTTTTTAATACTAGATTCTCATGTAAAAATGGTTTAGTAGAGGTATCGTTAATATTACTATAGTGTGTATATAATTACCATTGAGTAGAGGGGATCTCTTTGGTTCCAACTATAGGGGAGCAGGTGTGGGCGCTAAGAGGATGTTTTACATTAGGATGTATTTTTTATCCTTATGAGGGTTATTAGAGGATAACATATTATTATCTTGTGTAGTGACTGGATACCAAGGGTTTGGGTTGTAGTAGATTGTATAGTAAAACTATCGTGCTCACCATGCCAAGGTGAGATATTTCATTTTGCGAGGCATCACCTGAAAGAGGGTCGAGCCTGCACATATATTGTATTGTATCATAGACTTCAGTCAGTATAGTTATCTCATTACATTTGATCCCAGTACATGGGGACTTTTATTGATATGACTCAGGTATATCGAGTTTATCGTTGAGTGGACAGATTTAGCTCATTTTTGTTTATGCGCTGAGAACTTAGTGATAATGAGAGAACCGTATCGTGTGACGCATTGAGTGACATGAGAATAGAAGATTTGATTTATGTGTCGGGAGACAGGATTTTTGAGGTTTTAGTTATGTGCTTTGAACCCACGGATTTCAATGATCGACAATGTTATGAAATAGTGCACTGGGTAAAGTTCTTTTGATCTTCGTTACGGGATGTTAGATGCATGGAACTTAATAAAAGTTGGGAGTGGTGAGAAATTATTGCATTCTATTTCATCGATTTTAAATTTTAATTATTGAACGTGTATAGGAAACACTTTAAGCTAAGAGCTATTAAAAATATAGCGCCAGTGGAGCCGGTTAGTGCTGTGTAAGAAGCTGAGAAAACTTTTGTACCACAAGTTGATGGGTGGGGATATCTTGAGAAATTAAATTTGGATTTGCAGGGTGATCTAAAATACAAGTTTGATATAGCCACATTGAGATTACAGGGCCATACTTAGAATAAGTATTTTATGTATAGGATGTTATAGATGATTGTGCAGATGTGCATGGGATATAAGGTGTATGGGCGCTCAGTTAATTTGACCTTCAGTATCTTCTGTGATTAGGAGGCATGGTTATAAAATTGTTGAAATGTGTTTGTGGATAAGTCGAAAACACAAGTGCAATAATAGGATGAACTAAACTTTGTTCCAGGAAAAGGGGTAGTCTAACTGTGTGTATGTCACGAGAAAACTCTTACAACCGAGGTGAATCGAAAGATGTTAGAAGTAAATATAAAAGCTATGCCATAACAAGGGAGGATACCAAAATTTTGAATAGTGGAGCGGAGTCCCACCTAGTCGAATGCGTAAAGTGGTTTGCACATAGATAGGTTATTAATTCTCACAGATGGGAAAGAGCTTAGGAAGTGCGCAGTTCTGGAGCAAACGTACGAGCTATAATTTTTTTATATCTCAGAAGAATGGAAATAAGATGTTCTACATGATGTGAGATGCTGAGTGTGTGGATTTCAGATTGAGTGAGAGATAATGAAGTTGTCGCCAAGTGCGACACTCGTAAAGGGAAAAGGTTGGTCGGATATTTCCCACCTGAAAGTTGTATTAGATTGATGATTCTAGGGACTAAATGGATATGCATATCGCTAAAGTTCATTATTGGATTATAAAAATCATGGAGGAGTCAGGATTTGCTTTGGGTTGTAAAGTCAATTGACCATGAATAGAATAATCCTCATCCGTTTGGGGTATGATACTACCAGGCAGAATGCCCAGCATGTTATTAAAGAGGAGAAACGAATCGGAAGAAGGTGCTACCCAATATTGTTATAAATAAAGATGAGACCATAGAGTCCCACCTTAGATAGGGAGTGTCAGGAAGTGATGGGGATGGAGTTTCGTCTTGAGCTAGACGTGTCAATCGTAGGCCGATGGATAGTCGCAAGGGGTGACATAGAATGAGAGAATGTATGTTTTGGATTTCTAGAGTAATTATGAATATTAACTGCAATTGGTAGAGCTGCATGTGATAAATCGTAGTAGGATATTAATTGTGAAATGGCTTCTGGGGATCCATACGAAGAAATATTTCGCCCACCCTTGGGGTAGTTGAGAATGGGGAAATAACATGTTTCTTGGACCTAGAGTGATTCATGGTTCGTATACAAGGATTGAGTTAATCCTCACTATTTTTGTATAGTTACGGAATGTAATGAGAGTACGCTGAAGTGAACTAAGTTTTGAGACCTGACACGAGTGTTCGGGGGTTGCTGAGGGTGTCTCCCATGAAGCGAGATGATGTGGTATGGAAATAAGGAAAATCGGCACCTTAAAAGTGGGGCCTTTTCTAACATAAAGATGATAGATCTAGTGGAGTATAGACTCATCTTTGGAGACATTGTTATCCAATTCACGATAGCCTTACATTTCATTATATAAGTGAGACCTTAAGCATAAGGGAATGTATCGAGATGTAAGGGTTTTGTAAGGACACAAATTTCCAATTGAGTCCATGTATTGTGTTGGATCAATTCCGGACAAAAACATTTATTCATAGGATAGTATGTCATTGTAATACTCTCAAGCCTATGAAATGTTTGTTGAAGACGTAGCGGCAAAGAGTATAAATCTTCATCAAATATGCCAATTTGCGTGCCTCGTTTCTACGTCATCAACTATGGTTCCATACTCCCAAGGTATGAATGTAATTATATATATATAGGAGCTTGGAATAAGTTTATTGGGTGATTAGGATTAATAAAAATTGTGTTTTAATTTCAGAAAAACTTAATTAGAACTTTAAAATAAAGTACATAAAGTTTCTGGGCCAAAATCGAATTTTATAAAAATTCTGGAAGTCGTTCTAAATGTCGTTCGAACGAGTTTTTCGTTCGAACAAGGTTTCGTTCGAACGAGTTTACCAACGAGTCTAAACTGGTTCGTCGTTCGAAATGTCGTTCGAACGAGATTGTTCATTCTAACGAGGTTTCTAACGAGATTCTAACGAAGTCCATACTGGTGCGTCGTTAGAAGTCTCGTTCGAACGAGAGTTCGTTCGAACGAAATGTCTTTCGAACAAACTGCTAGGCGGGAACAGTTTTTGGTAGTTTTTGGCAGTTTTTAACCCACTTTCCCACTTGTTTCTTAACTGATTTTTCAGACTTTATGAAGGACGGGAATCACATTTTCCAACTTAACTTTTCCAACCTAGTTTATCTCTTAGAGAGAGTTTGAGAGCAAAAAATTGTTTAGGAAAATGTTCATGTTTTGAGTGTTAATTTTGAAAGAGAAATTCATATACCACTTTAGTTTACACCCAAGTTTGTTTATTCCAAGTTCTTTTATACATATCAATTGCTTTGAGTTTGGCACTGGTTTTTCTCTTCCATTTCAAAGAGAAGTTTTGGTTTGCTTCTACATCCATCAAAGAAGAAGACGTTTTGTTGCGATTCTACCCACTTGGAGAAAGGCTCCTTGCTCGGGTGACGGTGACCATAGAAATCCCTATCGGTGGATTCCGAGACCGCGGTGGTGTTCCGAGGTTATCCGCTAGGAAGAGGTATCTAAAAGAAGAAGCGTCGAGGCTTGAGAGGGATCGAGTCAGTCGTTGTAAGTCTATTTGTCTTGTAATTGTAATTCCGTATCTAGTGGATTTGTGGCTAGGGCCATCCAAGGTTGTTTACCGTCTTATGTTTTTCCTCGTACATCGCGGCGTAGTGTGATTGGTTTATTTTATCTTGCATAATAACGTAGAACGCATGCTTAGAATAATTTCAAGATAAAATTCGGTTTAAATTGTCACACTCATTTTAATTTGAACTTAAATTAAATATTGGGTAAATTTGGTTTATTCAAGTCTTTTGCTAAAATTGGTTTCGCCTAACTTTGAATAATTGTTAATTATGACTTAGGCAAATTCTAGGACTTGCATTGGATTAATTAATAGGTTTAAGTGAGATTATATTAATTGTTTAATTTTACTTGACTTGGTGTAATTTTAATTTGTTTGAGAAATTAAAATTTGTTGTTTTAAAGTTGAACCATCACGTTTACGCTTCCGCATCATTCTTGAATATTTATATAAAAAGGAAATTGTTAGGGTTTTACAAATTGCTATCAGAGCCAAAGCGATAAATTATTTCGTTAACGATCTTTTAAATAATTTTTGGCTAAAATGGATTTTTCCCCATTTTCAAAATTTCCTATTTTCGATGGTTCAAACTACGCGTATTGGAAAGCGCGTATGAGATCGGCACTAAAGTCTATTGACGAAAGAGTTTGGATGTCTGTTGTTAATGGGTGGTCGCCACCAACTTATTTAGTTGAAAATGAACGTGTTATCAAACCCGCCGATAGATGGACTGAAAATGAGTTTAAACTTGCTAATTTCAATTCCCGTGGTTTAAATGCCTTATTTAGCGCTGTCACACCGGATGAATTCCGACGAATTATGACGTGTGAAACCGCTAAAGAAGCTTGGGATATTTTACAATTAACTCATGAAGGAACTAGTGTCGTTAAAGCTTCAAAACTCCAAAACCTCACCACTCAATTTGAAACTATCAAAATGAATGAAAAAGAAACTTTTAATGAATTTTATGCTAGACTTTCTGATATTGTTAATTCATCCTTTAACTTGGGAGAGAAAATACCTGACGACCGTGTTGTAAAGAAAATTTTAAGGTCCCTACCCGATAGATTTATTCCAAAGGTGACCGTGTTAAATTCTTTACCCACTTTAGCCTCTACGAAATTAGAAGAGCTTGTAGGTGATTTACAAACCTATGAACTGGATATGTTTCCTTCTAAAACTGAAAAGAAAATAAAAAAGGGCGTTGCTTTAAAAGCCCGAAAAGAGGTCAAACAAGTAGTAGAGAGCGATAGTGATAGTGACTCGGAAGACATGGCTTTATTTGCTCGCAAATTTAGAAAATTTCTTAAAATTAACAAAGATAAATTTAAAAATGATTTTAAGAAATTTGAATCTTCTAAACATGACAAGAACGAGAAGATTTCTAAAGCGGAGAAGATTCCTAAAGCCGAAAAGATCCCTAAACCTAGTAATGAAAATTTAGATAGGGACGAGTCTAATAAGTGTTTTGGTTGTGAAGGTTATGGCCATAGGGCGTTTGAGTGCCCCACTAAACTAAGGAAAGAGGGTAAGCGACCCATTTCATATAATGCAACCCTTAGTGATAGTGATACGGAAGAGAAGCCCGATTCCCCCACTAAGAAAAATTTTGTGGCTTTTATGGCTAGTCATGTGAGTGATAGTGAGAACTCATCGATTGATGAAACGATAGCACATGCCACTTCCAAGGTCATTATACATGATTCTCTTGTTTTTAATGATAGTGAGAGTGAAGAAGAAAGATAGAGTGAAAATAAAGAAGAGGTTAATGTGAGTGAACTTCAAAATGCTTTTCAAGAGCTTTATAAAGAATCTATTAAATTAAAAAGAGCTAATTTGAAGTTAGAAGCTAGTTTAAGAGAAAGTGTCAAGGTCGTTGATGAAAGTGATTTAATAGAAGACCTTAGGACACGTGAAAGGACTTTTCAAGAGAAGCTTGAATATGTAGAAGGCGAAAGAGATAGCCTTAAGGGTTTAATGGAATCCTTGAAAAAGGAGCTTCTTGCTTTTGAAGAGCGAAATGTTTTACTAGAATCTAACATTTTAGAATTGGAAAATAAATTAAAAGATTCTAGTTATGTCAAATTTGATTTGGAGTGTCGTTCGGAAAAACTAGATAAAATGTTAGGAACAGTCCAAATTAAAAATGACACTTGTGGTTTAGGATTCAATACTTGTAATGAATCTACTCATAATGCCAAGACCAATGTTTTAGGAGAATCTACTAGGAATGCATTTAAAGATCACTCCTTAGGTAAATGTTTTCGGCATGTTTTTGCTTGTACACATTGTGGTCGAAAAGGTCATCTTAGGAAATTTTGTTTCAATCTTAAACGAATTCCTAGAAAATCCCATTGTAAAGTAACCACGGTAGTTAACGTTCCTATACCCCAAGATAATCATTCTTCATTAATTTGGGTTAGGAAATCCGACTTGGTTGCCTTGCAAAATAGGGTTTATGATTCTCATTTACTTTCACATGCTTCCTCCCTTGCTAAATCTAAAGGGTGAATGTGTTAGTCTTTTGCATACTTTAGCGTTTGTACTTCATGCTATATTCACATGCTAAATGTATGCCTGTTTAGTCATTTTCTAGTCATTGGCTTATTTCATATCACATGCTAGAAATTATGACTTGTTTATCTTTTTGTATGATATTTTGTGTTTGAATTAATTGAAAAATATAAAAAGATTTTTGTTTATCATTTGTGTTTTATCTATTTCATTTAAGAATACAAATGATTTTTGTTTATTCTTTTGAGTATATATTTATTTTTGGTGAAAAATGTTAAAAACTCAAATAGATTTTTTTGTGTGTATTTCAGTTTGACACACTTTAAGTGGCATATACTTGTGTTTGAATTCCATCTTTTACGCTCCCACGTGGCTAGAACTTTTGGTTTAGATTTTCAATCCTTAAAATGTTCTTTACCATGTTTTATATGGAGTAGTTGGATTTTGTGTTGTTTAAATGGATTCTATTTTTATATGACTCTTTTCACACATGCACGAGCTCTTTTGAAATCTCAATGTCACATGTTATATTTGAGCTATTTGAGGTGTTCTCCTACCAATCTAGTCATCTATATATCTATGACCTAGGAGGACTAGTGCATGTCAAAATCCGTTGCATGTGAGATTTGTGTGAAAATGAAAACATGATAAATAAAATGTGCACGGGGAAGGGCTCCGAAAGGATGAATTAAATCCTTTGCGATAGTAAGCCACCGTTTATTGGATCTAAAAGAAAAACATGATCCCAAGGCCTAAAAATAGAATATTTGGCATTAAAAACAAAACAATTGCCAAGGCCTATGTTTGTTTGATATATTCATTCAAAAACAAAAGAATATATATGCTTATTGAGGGAGAATTGGATGGTATATCAACGGTTTGCACAATGTCCGTTTATCCTAGTTGTCTTTAATGTCATGACTCTATTTGGTTTGTAGAATCATCATCATGCTAGGCTTGTATGCATTGTGTATGTTTGTTCATTGAGTTCAATCTTTATATTGTCACATGAGGTTCTATTTAAATGTGATGAAGTTTGCAATCAAATGAGAACTCCGTGAATGTTTATTAAGTGTTTGGGTCTAAATTTAATTGTTGCTAGTTCACACCCCTACACTTTCGTTTTCATATGACACATTTTTGCCATACGAGTGTGCAAACTTATTGTATTTTGTGTCATGTGTGTGTTTATATCTATATATATATGCATGTACTTCATTGGTATATTTTTAGTTTATATATATATGATATTTGTTTGTCTTTGCCTTACTTTTATTGCCCATGTGCTTTAATGTCTTAACACTTTAAGCTTCAACATGCTTTTATGTTTATTAGTTCTTTATCCTTTGCCTATTCCTGAACAAAAAGGGGGAGAATGATGATAGGGGGAGAAATGGTATCTAATCCTATTATTATCATATCCAAGTTTGGGGGAGATTTATCTTAGGGGAAGACGTCTTTCTAAGTAGGTCATGTGTTTGATAAAGGGGAGAATTAATTTAGGGGGAGTAATTAAGTAATTGCATTTAATACTTTGATATTCCCTATGCATTTGATGAGTTTGCTTAAGTGTGCAGGTATTCTTATAAAGCGGCATTCTTAAAAGGCAAAGTGTTTAATCCTTGGGTTGAGTCAAGTCTGGGTGGGTTAATGTTATGTTTTGAGTCTAGTAGAGCTTGACGGCCCTTTAGGATTTTTGTTTTGGTTTTTGTTCCGGAATAGCCAAAGGGGGAGATTTGTAAGGACACAAATTTCCAATTGAGTCCATGTATTGTGTTGGCTCAATTCCGGACAAAAACATTTATTCATAGGATAGTATGTCATTGTAATACTCTCAAGCCTATGAAGTGTTTGTTGAAGACGTAGCGGCAAAGAGTATAAATCTTCATCAAATATGCCAGTTTGCGTGCCTCGTTTCTACGTCATCAACTATGGTTCCATGCTCCCAAGGTATGAATGCAATTATATATATATATAGGAGCTTGGAACAAGTTTATTGGGTGATTAGGTTTAATAAAAACAGTGTTTTACTTTCAGAAAAACTTAATTAGAACTTTAAAATAAAGTATATAAAGTTTCTGTGCCAAAATCGAATTTTATAAAAATTCTGGAAGTCGTTCGAAATGTCGTTCGAACGAGTTTTTCGTTCGAACATGGTTTCGTTCGAACAAGTTTACCAACGAGTCTAAACTGGTCCGTCTTCGAAATGTCGTTCGAACGAGATTGTTCGTTCTAACGAGGTTTCTAACGAGATTCTAATGAAGTCCATACTGGTGCGTCGTTAGAAGTCTCGTTCGAACGAGAGTTCGTTCGAACGAAATGTCGTTCGAACGAACTGCTAGGCGGGAACAGTTTTGGGTAGTTTTTGGCAGTTTTTAACCCACTTTCCCACTTGTTTCTTAACTGATTTATTCAGACTTTATGAAGGACGGGAATCACATTTTCCAACTTAACTTTTCCAACCTAGTTTATCTCTTAGAGAGAGTTTGAGAGCAAAAAATTGTTTAGGAAAATGTTCATGTTTTGAGTGTTAATTTTCAAAGAGAAATTCATATACCACTCTAGTTTACACCCAAGTTTGTTTATTCCAAGTTCTTTTATACATATCAATTGCTTGGAGTTTGGCACTGGTTTATCTCTTCCATTTCAAAGAGAAGTTTTTGTTTGCTTCTACATCCATCAAAGAAGAAGACGTTTTGTTGTGATTCTACCCACTTGGAGAAAGGCTCCTTGCTCGGGTGACGGTGACCCTAGAAAGCCCTATCGGTGGATCCGAGACCGCGGTGGTGTTCTGAGGTTATCCTCTAGGAAGAGGTGTCTACAAGAAGAAGCGTTGAGGCTTGAGAGGGATCGAGTCAGTCGTTGTAAGTCTATCTGTCTTGTAATTGTAATTCTGTATCTAGTGGATTTGTGGCTAGGGCCGTCCGAGGTTGTTTCCCGTCTTGGGTTTTTCCTCGTACATCGCGGCGTAGTGTGATTGGTTTATTTTATCTTGCATAATAACGTAGAACGCATGCTTAGAATAATTTCAAGATAAAATTCGGTTTAAATTGTCACACTCATTTTAATTTGAACTTAAATTAAATATTGGGTAAATTTGGTTTATTCAAGTCTTTTGCTAAAATTGGTTTCGCCTAAATTTGGATAATTGTTAATTATGACTTAGGCAAATTCTAGGACTTGCATTGGATTAATTAATAGGTTTAAGTGATATTATATTAATTGTTTAATTTTACTTGACTTGGTGTAATTTTAATTTGTTTGAGAAATTAAAATTTGTTGTTTTAAAGTTGAACCATCACGTTTACGCTTCCGCATCATTCTTGAATATTTATATAAAAAGGAAATTGTTGGGGTTTTACAGGTTTGAATTGACTTGTCTCTAATCATGGGTCGTAGTAAGTAGACATTCGGTTAAAACGGTACCATTATTGTGCGTATAGTGGTAATATCAAAAGATTAGTGTGAGTAAATTTTGGACACGTTCGGATGCAGTTGCGTGTAAGGCTACGAGGTGGTAATACCGGGCATATCAAAATTTTGGGGACGAAATTCCCTCTAAGGGGGAACTATGTAATACCCCGTATTTCTGCGTATTTAGAATTTAATTAATTCGGTAAATTATTCATTTTCTTTTCAATTACGTGAGTGAAGTAATTTAATTGAATTAAATAACAAGTGGTCATTAAATATTAATCAAGAGAAAAAGATAATGATTAATATTATTTGTTAAATTTACTAAGTGAATAATAAATGATTTATTGAAATTATTATACTTCGTAACGAGTGAGATTGACGTAATTGAATTTATCTCAACTGGGAGTCGCGTGTAGACTAAATTGAGATTAAGATAGGATAATTTTTTAGAGTAACCCAGATGAAGATTTTGAGGTCACGAATAACTCTGCAATGGTCGAAATAGTCATAATAGTGTACCCGGGGGTGTCGATTGGGTCCCGAGACAATTTTAAGCTAAACCGACACCATATGGGGGAATTTTAGTCATTTGGTAATTAAGGGTTAAGAGACCTACGAAATTCTAACTTTTTCATAAGCATATAGATGGTAGAGGCTAGGATTTAGAGATTAGAAAACTCAAAGAAGCCATTAGAGAAGAAGATAGGTCATTTGTGAAGCCTAAGAGAGAATGTTTGAGAGATTGAAGTGTGATCTTGCCCTATTATCTATCTTGGAGTTAGGATTGGAAGAGAAGACACCTCATCCAACATTAAAACCATGAAATCGGATCATATAAGACAAGACAAGTGTTTATTTACATTTTTCCTTGAAGTTATAATACCCATGTATATAGGGTTTTGAAATATATTGATTAAAGTTATGTTATTGAAATAAAAGATTGAATAAAATTCATGTTTGGAAAGGAATTTCATGTAGTTTGATTTGATATATGTAGAGGATAAGAAATAAGAGAATATATGATAATATCTACAATCGTTTTTTGATGAAAATGGTGGAAGAACACAAAACCTAGAGTTTTTTATAAAAACTTGGTTTGATCTATGATTGGGTGTGAATCATGAGGTTTATATGTTTTATTTACATTAGAAATCATTCTAACATATTTATATGATATTTGAGAATGTTGGATATTGATTTGATAAAGAATCATAAAGAGAAAAGTAAGAAAAATGGTCAAAAACGCACTTGCGTATAGAGGAATAAGATAACTTGCATATTTTTGAATCGATTCGGTAGAGAGGCGAATCGATTGGGCCTCATGGAGAATCAATTCGTTTTCCTAAAAAATGTGAAAAAATTCCATTTAACCCTAGAACTCCTAAAATTTGTCCGGGAAAATTTTTGGGACTTTGTTAAAATATAATAAGATATTTGTTATATTACGGTAGACTTGTGATGAGATTATGATTTAGTCTTAATGAGAGGTTTAAGGCGAGATTTAATATCCTTAAATAAAGGCGTAATTAATTCAAGTTAAAGAGAATGAATTAGGGGAATTTAAGTGAATTTATGTAAAGACCAGTAGTGTAGGACAGCGCTAGCTACTGAATTTCATTAAGATGTAACTACGACCCTTAGAGTAGAGAGTAATACTCGTATTAACACGATAGTGAGATAAGTAGTAAATTGATGGTACGGTGAGTATTCGAGGGATAAATACTATGTACAAAATCTCATAATTGGATTGTGTGTATACCTACTGATTTGATAGATATATAGGTTGTGTGCATAATTATTATATGATTTGTGATTGTACGTGAACATACTTACACTACCTTCTACCCCGGAGGTTCCCTGCAGTGGACGATCCCACCTTGCCGATTCTAGGGAGGTCTGGATTTGTGCCCAAGGGCAAAGAACTTAGGGAAGCTCACTATGTGTCATGTATTAGTGAATCTGACATGTCATTTGGGTACGTTTGGTATGTGCATAACCCAAAGGCTTAGAACTATGTCCGCCTCCATTGTTTGTTATTTGATTTTGGGTTCGAGGAAACATGCCGAACCAATAGTCCCTATTTTTGTACGGGAGGTACATGGACTAATAGCAAAGTATGCTTATTTGTACGGTTATATATATATTAGTGAGATAAAAATATATGATCATTTGAATGATTCTACTTAAATGTAATAGTAGACGGCCTAATAGTGTGCATATAAATAATGAATTAAGTAGTGAAACTTAATTAAATGATAAGATATGGAGAATGTTACTTATGATATCAATAACATACGGGAGATGTTAGTTCGGATAGCATAGTGTATAGGCGGTACGGGGACTTATAGATGTCGAGAGTACATATAGATACTTATGTCTAGTTATCTTGGGTAGTATGGCTAGGTGGGCTAGTAGAAATCGTTAGGCTTGCACAATAGTTGAGAGGTGAGGAAACTCAAGAGAGTGTACGTGAACTTAGCATGTGTAATCAGTAACTCATTTTTAAATTGTGTTAAATACTTGCTAAATGTTTTCAAAATGGTGTGGGTTATAACCCTTGCTATAAATATTTTCCAAACCCTTTTAAATGTCCAGCCACAAGGACGCCAGACTTAACGATCTATTCCAGGGACGATTTGCTGCAGTGCTGTGGAGGCTTGCAGGATTTGAGTATACGCTTCAAACTTTCATTCCTAGTGTAGGATTTCATTTCAGTACTTCAGTTGGCCATGTTGTTCCATTCAGACTTCATTTATTTCAGTTATTCATTTCATACCTATAGTGGAATTTATTTACTATTTGTTGCTCATAGTATCTGGATTTGGATTTTATAGCCGATGGTTTATTCGGCAAGACAACATTTATTTATTCCTTGTGATGGTAAAACTATATTCATTGTGTGGGTGTTTTAATTTAGTTTCAGCATATTATTATCGATTGTGTAATGAAAGATAAAATTTTGACACCGGATTAATTAACTAATAGGTAGTTAGTAATTAATATGGTTTTTGACATTGATGCTGAGAATGAACCAAATGAGAAACCTCTTTTAATTTAATGAAGGACTGATCACCCGATATTTAATTCAGCGGGGTATCAAAGTATCCTACCTATCTATTCTACCCAACCCAACTAGATAAAGTATCTAACTAACCTAAAAAGGTCTAACTCCCTCGTATGACACATATGAATCGCTACCACAATATCAATAATTAATATTTCTCGTGTATTGTTATTGAATCAATTATTTAAGTTTCTCTACTACAATTACTTTTAGATATACACAGTCTATCAGTTATACTATCACACATAAGTAGATATATCCCACCTATATATATTTCTCACACATATATATATATACAACTATAGCATCCTCATAATGGCCCCTCGTGCTTCTGGCATACTCTGTATCAAGTCATGTACCTCTCATACTAAATCAAGGACTATTGGTTCGACATGTCTCCTCAAATCCAAAATCAATCAACATACAATAGACGCAAACATGGTTTTAAGCCTTTGGAATACACACATACCTAGCGTACCCAAACGACAAGACGATTCCACTCATACACACGCATAGTGAGATGCAGTAAGTTTCATGTTTTGGAGCATAAATCAAAACCTCACTGGAATCGTTAAGGTATGATCGTCTTGTGTGCAGAAACTTCCGGATAGTAGGTAGCGTAGGTTTGTTCACGCACATAAACAAATCATAATCATAGGTATTTACATAACCTATATATATATATATATATATATATATATATTCAATAGGTATACACACAACCCAATTATATCAACCTGTAGTAGTATATGTCTCTCTCATACTCAACGTACCCTTAATTACCATTATAACCTCAAATAGTATATTTTTTAGTATCGCTCATTACCCTAAAGGTCCTAGTTATCCCTTAATTAATATCAGTAAATATTTCACTCATACAGTATTGGCTGGAGTCATAGGTTCACTCATCCCTCGCGACCCTTCTCAAATCTCGTACATTCAATAACTATGGATATGTGTCCGATTCTCCTTAGCCTTAACTCATCTCAATTTATGTAAAACTAATCCCCACCGTAGTCCTACTGACATTCAATAAAATCCTCTTTATCATTTAGAGACGTCCCAAAAGTCTCCCCCTTAAAAATTATTCACACATTCAGGGTTCAAAAGGGAAAATTTCACAAATCTAGGCAAACCAAATTGATTCACCCAAAGGACGAATCGATTCGCTCTTGGCCTAAAAGGATTCGAAAAGCGTGAGGTCATCTTCCCCAATATGCTGTTACATTTTTCACCATTTTTCTTCAACACGACTTTCATAATTCATGTTAAAACTCTCATATAAGTTAACTTAACATCTAATATGAGTATAGGAATGAATCCCAAAGAATTTTCATCATCAAAACATCATTTAATTCCATGATCCACAAGATTAAATCCTCTAATTAATTCATGCAAACCATAGTTTCATATTTCAAATAAGTTCTTCATAAACCCAGATTTCATTCTATTATTTTAAACCAACAAATTAGATTTTGAAATTCTAATTCCAGAATCAAAACCTCTAACATGTTTTCTCATCGTTAACATGAATATGGTCCAATATTTCTTCTAAAAAATATGAAATCATGCTAGATATCTTAACTCCTAACATGGGTATTGTATCTAATTAAAAATAAGTTAGATAAACACTTGCTTTATATGGGAGTGATCTGATTTTTTTTTTTGTATGATGATGTGTTTTCTCCCTTTCAATCCACACTCCAAGGATGGTGGTGATGCAGGAACAAGAATGAAATCTTCAAGAATCCTTTCCTAAGCTCTTAGAATGCTCTCCCTTTCTTCTCTAGTGGCCTTTAATGGTCTTCTATTCTTCTAAACCTAGTCTCTCCCAACTACAAGTTGATATAACCCTCAAAAATTTATATATCCCTTAACCCTAGGCTACTAAATGACTAGAATGCCCTCTAATGGTGCCTGTTAGGTCTAAAAATGCCTCGGGACCCAAATATCACACCCAGGTATACTATTTCGACCCTTTTAGAGTCAACCGTGTCCTCAAAATCACCATCCGAGTCACTCTAAAGTAATTTTCTATATCAACCTCATATAGTCCACACTTGACACCTGACTGTGATATACCACTAGTACTTCATTATCATTCGTTATGACGTACAAATAATTATTATTCACTTAGTAATTTTATTCAATAAGCATTAATCACTCTATTCGATTAATATTTAATCCACACATAATATTTAATTCCATTAAATTACGTCGAATGTGTAATTTAAAAATTTACCAAATTAATTAAATTTTTAAATACTTAGAAATGCGGGGTGTTACACCTTGGACCTAGAATGTAGGATTAGAGCCTCCTAATCTGAGGTTTTTGGGTTGGGGCATCACATCTTGGTATCAGAGAATAAGTTAAAATCCTTTTTGATCTTAGGGTAGTATAACACATTTCCTTTCTGTTACACAACTTATTTTATATTTGAATATCAATTCTTTTAATGGGTACTTTATTTATTCTTATAGAATAGCTAGCTGTGTACACCTCACTCATTATAATCCTGTCAAGAACTCTTAAAAGACTATGTCATCTAGGGAAGGTACCAATCGTTGCCATTGGAATGGTATCTCGAGTAGAATCACTAAGTTAATATGAAAGATGGTTAAGGTGTTTGATATAGCTCTTACCAACCGTTTATCCTTTTCATCTTTCAAAGATAGGTATATGACAACCCTCACTAAATTCAGGAAGCTTTCGCCTCTAACTTCGATGACATGAGGGTCCAGATACGGATGAGAATTATCTTGAGAGCGCGGGAGACACTTTTGTTGTGATGAACATAATACATGACCTCAAAGTAGGGTTATCGACTATCTAATTACATGACCAAGATTATGGGTGGTGGAAATCAAAGCTGAAAGAAATAGATAATACCAATTTATCCTGGGATGAGTTCCATAAGGATTTTCTAGATGAGTTCTTCTCTCAAGTACATAAGAGTGAAACTTTATTCGAATTTCTCTACTTAGTTCAGTGTGATATAAGTTACTTGAGTGCAAGATGAAGTTTATTAGTTTGCCACATTTTTCTCCATTCTGGTACACAAATCCCAAAAGAAAGTCTGTATGTTCATTAGAGGTTTGTAATCCATTCAAGAGAAATTTGTACTTGAACCTGACTAATTATGGTGAAGCAGTTAAACTTGTTATGGATTCCAATCAAAATTGACTTGAGATACGATCTTTCTTAGAGAAGAAAAAAAGATCTTCAAATTCATTTGGACTAGGTCATAGTCTTAGTTAAAACTAGGCCTCTAAATTGAGTTGAGCAAGCCCGAATCCTTCTCGTTCGGCCAGCTAAATTCGAGTCGAGTTTTAACCGAGTTTGAGACGAGCCGAGCTTGAGCCAAATTTTCAAGCCCGACTGTAATTCGGGCCGAGCTTGAACATAGCAATGTGAAACCCTATTTGGGCCCATCCCAAACTCAAATATTAAATATGTATATTTTTATTTTATTTTATATAATACATTAAGATTATGTAAGTATATTTACCATATATCCCCCTTATTAAAAATTCATTATTAGAGTTATGGTTTTGATTTTGGACCATTTGGTCAATTTACAACAACAAAAAAGGGCACAAAACTCCCGTTCACACAAAGATCCACACAAATTCCAAACTATCTCCTTCTCTCGTCTGGAGAAAAAAATGGACCCTAGACCGCCGCTTCTCAAACGAACCCTCGTCTGGGGAACCTACCGTCATCATCCAACCCGCTCTCAACCGTCAGTGCTCTCATCTACTAAGTAGTTCCCAACCGCCGGTTCTTGTCATTTATATTTTCCTCCACCACAACTTCTCTCATACATTTTTTCCACCACCATCTATTTTTGTTAATAACTTCAAGTGCTGGTGCTATCGTACAGATTAGAGGGTTTTGGTTGACATATTTGTTATTTGGTTATGCTATAATGAAATTGTATAGATTACTAAGTAATTACTCATTTGGATATTTTTTTAACAGTTATGGTGTTGTGTTTACAGTAATTACTCGTACTAAAAGCACTGCTCTAACGTTTTTTAGATTTGAAATCAGGCCTGTCCGAAATGGGCCCGAAGCCTGTGAGTTTAGTGAGCCAAGCCTGAGCTAATGGTTATTATTTCAATTTGGGCTGAGCTTGATCTTGGGAAATGACTAAGAAATTTTGTGCCGAGACTGAGCTATCCAAAGCTCGGCTCACCCAGCCTGATTTATAGGCCTTGTTACAATAATAAATACAAGAGCAACTTTTGTTATTATAGTGGGCACTTTTCTGGTTCTAATGATAGTGTCAATTTGTCTAAGCCATGGATTTTCTTTGAGTATTGCTAAGAAGGGCTTATGCCAAAATAATGTCCTTATTAAGGGAAAGGTAAGGAGTAGTCATAACAACAGCATCATAAATTGTAACAGTTGGGTTCTAGTTATCCATTTCTGTTCAATTAAGGCTACGGGCCTCCAAAATAGATTGGAAATAGTGGAAGTAAGTCTAAGTATGGGTAAGGATGTAATGCACTATGAAACCCCGCCTATTTTAATACCGGGTATCCAATCCTCTATTAAAGTGAAATAGAAATCTCAATATGGTTCATTCTTAGCATCATTGTCGCAATAAAAATATAATATTGATAATACAAACACAATGAATGAAAAACCCACCATGCATAAATAAGTAATAAGTGTGAACCGAATAGACCATCGATTACCAAATAAAACATCCAGAGTGTAAAATCGAATAATAACTGATTACAAAAATCTAAATATCTGACAAAAGTATAAAAGTCCGATAGTAAAATATACTCTTATCCATCTACGGGAACCATCGACCAAAAATAAATTGAAATGAATGATCATATCTAAATAATAATTGACTAAGGAGTCTATGTAAGGTTGTAGCGTCCATAGCTACTACACGGAAAGAATGGATCTATCGATACTATCTCGGCTGCTATTTCTACACACCTGGGGTGTATAAAAAACAAGAAAGGACAAAAACTTGCGGGTTAAAACACAAAGAGTATAAAATATTTTGCAAGTAAATAATTATTTTAAATCGATTAAAACATTAGTTTATTACTTTCAATATTAATCGATCGAACTCGCTTGAGAATAACCTCATCTTTAAACTATAGTGCGCACCTAACGTGTTCATTTTAATTATCCTAATTAGACTACCCAGTCTCACTAGGGCACATAACTGCTATTTAAGCTCAACCCCACTAATACTGTCTATTGGCTAAGTATAACTACCTTTAATATGTATACATCTATAAATAGTATTGTAGCGACACACTTGCTACAATTAAATAGTCGCGTAATAATGAAAACATAGCTATGCTCCTGCTATAAATAGATATACACCATATATCAAATAAGCATACATACATATCGCTCACTATATACGTATAACTGTAATCCCAGAACTTGGACCTCATAGATAAAATCCTCGTGTGCTATCCAGAACCAGGCACCACGCCTCATACTGAGCCACTAATTCGAAATATCACCAATGATCCCAAATGAATACACATATAATGGAGGCGGTCATAAACATACATCCTTGGATACCAATCATAACACATCGCACCCAATTCGATTCGAAACTTACATTTATCCTCACACACAGATAGTGGTCATGCAATAGTACTATAACCTGGAGAATCAACCCGACACCTGTTGGTCAAAGCCAGGGTGAAGTGCCCACTACTTGCAACCTCCTACATTAGCATTCCTGAGTAGGTATGTTTAAAAAAACAAGTAGCATGCACACATACATATATATACACGTCACTTTAATATGTATATATAATAAGTACCAAACTCGTACGCATATCCCATCATACACGGTTCACCGAAATTCCAAAGTTTTATCCAATTTCTCGATTAAATATTTAACTAGTCCCTTCCCTGAGCACCCTAGTTAATTATTGAATTACCAACTAAAAAATAGCGACAAAAAAATATTTTTAATTAAATTTTCACTCACTTGGATAATCTCCCACATACTCGCCTGAGTTTAAAATTCTCAGAACATTTTCACAGTCCAAACCTGACCCAAACCCACAGGTTGTTCGGAGGAAACCCCATCTTGTTAGAACGACATCCCATCTCGTTCAAATGAAAACCATTTCTCATTCGAATAAAAAAACATCTTGTTCGAACAAAAATAACATATCATCCGAACGAGGTTCGAAAGAGATTATAGAAAAAAAATCTGAAGCATTTTTCCTAGGCAGGGTTCATCCCCAAAATCTGAACTTCATTTATAGGGTTCTTTCTACCAAGATTCCAAGAATTATAACCCATATATCATAAAGAAAACATGATTCCATCATTATCTATTTGATTCTTACATACCCCCCCCCCCCCCCCCAAATAAATTCAAGATCACAATTCTTTTCTCAAATTGATTTTTAAAGATTCCATCGTTTATCCAAGTTTTACATCTTCTTCCATTAAAAGCCATAATTTTATTTCTAATTACAAGTATATTCAATCCTAACTAATCATTAATTATAGATCATTCATCCTTTATCATTAAGTTTCTTCGTCAAATCATCAAGTTATAATCTTGCATACTCAAATCCCCAATTGCTATTTTAAATGATGAAATTAATTAAGTACAATGAAATTGCGATATAAATAAAGTATCTACTTGCTTCGTTGGATTACAAATCCAAAGTCTTCTATGAATTGATGCCAGGCTGAATCCTCTTCAAGATTCCTCTTCTTTTTTTTCTTTTTCTCTTCTCTAGGGTTTTCTCTCTCAACCTTTTGTGTTGAATATGAAAGGTGGGTTTTCATTCACCTTCCCATCCCTTTTAATGTCCTCCTAATAAAGCTAATATAGTTTTTCATCTTAATTCTTGGTATAAAATGACCCACCTACCCTTATAGGGGTCCTTTTATGTCTAAAAAGCCTATGGAACCCAAACATAGCACCCAGGTACCTATTCTGGACTTTCAACCCATAATGGATCATCGATGCACTCAAAAGGTCATCTGAATCACCTAACTCCAAATATGCTAATGTTTTATTAGTCGGGACTGACACGTGTGTACCCTACACGTTGCCCATAAATTATATTGATCTACTGATATAACACCCTATCGACCCATCATAATAAACCATTATTATCACTCATATGCGATGTATAATAAATTACATAACCATTTACTTATCACACGCAAGTAAATAATAATAAAATAAATAGTAATCGTTTATCTCGCTATTTGATATTTACTAAATTCCAACTTAATTCTCTCCCAATTAAATTAATTAATATAATGGTCCCTTTTTATTTCTTAAGCGGAAAGTGTTTTAAGGATGACAGAAACAATTTCTCTTTTTATGAAAAACCCTTTTTGCAGTTTTTAATTTCACACCAAGTTGTGAATAATTTTTAACTTAACCAAATTTTATCTTGATTAATCCTAAACATCCATCTAGTGATTAAATCAAGTGAAATAAAGTAAATAGTACTCACAACTTCAGATGTACGAGGAAAACCACAATGGAAAAAACCTCGGATGTCCCAAGCCAAACAATCGCTATGAATGTGGAATTACAACGAACATACACAAGTCTTACTCAAGGACTCGATTTCCATGTGACTTGACGCTCTTCTGATCTTCAACTAGTCCTCTCAGGGTTCCCATGCACAAAGTACTTCTTCCACGATACATGTCCACAACCCACCCGTCCACGTATGTCTCGGTATCCACCGATATGGCTTGTAACATCTACGATATTGAAATCGGACTCCATAAAAAATTCACCGCAAAACCAGAAATTTTCAAGTATATAACAACTCTTCTTGGTGCCAAAAAGATCACTATAACGTATATTAATGATAACTTGGATCTTTAAAACTCTAAGGATGCATTTACTTTAGAAAACCTTAGAAAACTTATGTATAGAAATGTATTAGTACGAAAACAGTTTTTCCAGAATGCACACCCTGTGAAATCTGAATGAAACATGCATATATATATATATATATATATATATATATATATATTAAGGCATTGGCTCTCTTGAATGACGAAAGTTGTCACTCGAACGAGATGACCATGTTGTTCGAACGACAGTGGCATCTCACTCGAACGAGTGCTAAAGTCATTTGAGCAATGCGCGAAATTAGAGTCCAAATAAAAACCAACTCTAATCCGTCCTATCAGATTTAAACAACGTGTAAAACATTTAAAACACTTATAAAACATTTTTAAAACATTTATTTAATAAAATAGCATCCTTATCTTTATAAAAATTAAATTCCGAGTCTCATTATATTTACGCATTCATACCTTAGTAATCTCGGAATGTAATTGATCTTGAAGGCAAATACACTTGCACCAATTAAACTTTGGCATAAATAATTTTTTGAATATTTGTCGCAACGTCTTCAATTAAACTTCAACACGTCATAGTCTGCGTGGGATCGTGACAATAAAAATACGACCTATGAATCAAACGCGTTTTGTTTCGGGAATAAGTAAAAACTGTACATTGGACACAATTGGAAATTTTGCCCTTACAAATATCCCCCCTTGACTATTCCGGGATAAAACCAAATGTGAAATGCCTAAGTCGGGCCGTCAATTCGTTTGGTGCCTAAATCCTATCCCATAAACCCAAAAATAAACAAATGCAGGATAAGACTAGTAAACAATGGACCCAGAAGCATGAAACTATCTCTGAATGTCTGAATATGATGTAGACCTGAAATATCGAATCTCTTTAAGCATACCTACACACATGAAACAGACAAATACCCAGTGAAGTATGGAGGAATAAATGATATAAATCATAATGAAATATGTGAGAAAGATATTTTGAAACCAATTTGAAACAAAAGTAACTTTTAAATTCGGATACCAAATGTGCACATAAATAAATGATACCAATGTAGATACAAATGTGTGCAATAAGTAAACATAGTGCTCAACACAAATCTCCCCATACATTACATACATCTCTCCCCCTTTTTGTCTCGAATAGACAAATCGGTGAAAAGATAAACATATCTAGAATGAGATAAATAAATGAAATATATCTAGATAATCATGTAAACAACCAACTAAAAATGATCAAGAATGACAACTCCGAAGCTAGCAAACAGTAATCACATAAAATGAATCAATCAAACTAAGCAGGTGTGGTTAAACGAACTTAATGTAGCAATATATATGATCAATATTAATCTGCATAAAAGAAAATTTTCCAGAAGCAACTCAGCAGTACCAAAAATATTACACATAAACAGCAAGGTACTGAAACAGAATGAATTGCAAAAACCAGACGTCGCTCGAACGAGACACAAGCATTGCTCGAACGATAAAGCGACTTCACTTGAAGGATAACTTCTCGTGACATAATGATGTCACTGTAACGAGCAAACACAAATCCCAGTTCCAGCGTAGAAGATTAAACAGAGTTGCCGTGTGAAAATTTTTCGACCAAAAACTAACCGGGAGGGGCTCAAAACTGAAAAATAGTACCAAAAAAGTAGTTAAACTAAGAAAACATAAAACAACAAAACGTGGGTTACATGTGAAGATAGAACTGATGTGATAAAAAATGAACATGGAATGTATGGGCGTGAACTACAACAAATGAATCACAATTCCAGCACATCGAAACGATCAAGAAACTCTAATTGATAGCTATAAATCATTAAACTTTATTTTAGCCATATGTGACAATTAAAGTGTGATCTTAATGAACTAAATAATCAAATATGCACACAAATTCGGAATTTAATGATTCTACAAACCATAGCATCATGACACGATTTTTTAACGTTAGGATTAGTGGTGCAAACCCGTTTAATTTTATCCATCCAAACACCCTCAAATATATAACATTTTATTTTGGAATGACCATAAAATAATTTGGCCCATATTTTGGCAGATGATTCTTTTTATTGCCTTTGAATTTTTTTGAGCTCTTTTAAACAGTGGCATTCACGACGAGTCAATTTTACACTCTCGCAGCCCTTTCTCGTGAACACTCATCATTTTTTCAATTACTATCCTCATGGTAAATGGTTCTTACATGCACACCTACTCCTTATGCCTACTTACACATAGATGAAAAAATCGAGATAAGAACGTCTCACCAAACCGAAATATGCAAGAGATGTCAAACATCTATATGAACTCGTGCATGTGTGCAAAGATGGCATATATGCAAAGTCGAATCAAAATGCATATCAACTTTGAAACAACCCCATAATACAATGGTTAAGATCATTCTAAGCATCAATAATTATTACCAAATGTCCTAGCCATATGGGTAATGAAAGGAATGGGGGTCCAAGCACACCAATATGCCATATCAAACATGTAAATTCAAAAACAAAAAAAATGGAAATCTTTCTAGGTTTTTCAATATATTTTAACTCAAATAAATGCAAAATGTTTTTTGTATTTTTTTCATTAATAATAAACCAATTTTTTTTGTATTGTTCAAAAAAAACTCAATAAATGAAAGAAATAATACCAAATGATACACATGTCATAACACTAGCAATATATAAATCATGATGCAAAGACTAGCGTATGACAAACATGGTAACACAATCATCCTTTAGATTTATCATAGGAAGAATCAAGTGCAGCCAAATGAGAACCATGAAGTTTTAGTCCTAAAGCCACTAAATCCGACGTCCCAACCCAAGTAGGTGTAACATGATGGGTCAGGGTTTTTAAAACAGAAATGACTTTATTTCTAAACTTCCTAGGCGCATTCCTAAGGTCATTGCAAAAACATCCAAGGTGACATTTTCTAATGTAATGTATGCAAGTGTAAAGACAACAGGAATGATAACCAAAATGTCGACCTTTCCTCATGCTCCTAGTGGTTTCGCTTACACGGTTGGTATTGACTTTGGGAATGGGAACACTATCGTCGTAGCCTATACCACACCTATTATTTTTTACTTAGACGGCACCTAACATCCTATCCAACTTCTCCAACCTAGATTCAAAGTCAAACTTAACCTTGCTCCAGTCTTTCAACTTCTCTTCCAACTTACAAATCCTAGACTCAAGCACACTCCTAGACTCCTCAAACTCTAGAAACTCCTTTTTCAAAGTCTCCATCAAACCACGAAGACTATCTCTCTCTCTCTTTCTCAACATAATCTATCTTCTCCCTAAGCTTCTTATATCGTGTCCTAAGATCCTCAATCAAAGCATTGTGAGTTTCTATGGCTCGCTCATCCAACCTAGATTTCAATTTAGAGTTAGCCTTTTTCACTTTCACCACCTCAGCATACAACTCATTAAATGCAACTTGCAACCGTTTCACATCAACCTCCTCTTCCTCACTCACTTCACCCTCACTCATTTGGGATTTAACTTCCTCGAAAGTCTCTTGCACATGAGAATCTTCATGGGAAGATTTATCGTCGTCGCTCATATGACATGCCAATAAAGCAAGAAACTTGCTCTCATTAGGGGAACTTTCTCCCTCTTCCGGTTCGTTATCACTTAAGGAGGCGCTATTAGCTATCGGTTTCTTTCCCTCTTTCTTAAGTCTAGTGGGACACTTGACTACTTTGGGGCCATATCCCTCACACCCAAAGCACCTATCCGACTCAACCATATTAAATTTCTCACTTTTATCTTTAGGGATGGACTCAACCTTGTTGTACTTTAATTTCTCAAACTTTTTGGCATCTTTTGATTGCTTTTGAAACTTAAGAATTTTTTTGAATTTTTTAGCCAACGAAGCAACATCTCAAAATCGGAATCAGAATCATCATCTGAAACTTTAGTTTCCTCCTTCCGGGCTTTCAAAGCAATGCCCTTTTCTTTCTTTGGCACTTGCTTTGAGGTAAACATATCGAGTTTATAGGTTTTTAAGTCACCTAAAATCTCCTCAAGTTTTGTCGAATCGAGCATTCTTAAAGTGTTTAAAACGGTCACTTTAGCATCAAATCTACTCGGCAAAGATTTCAATTTTTCTTTATGACACTATTATCGGGAATCCTTTCACCTAAGGTAAATGTTGAGTTTACAATACTAGACAACCTAGCATAAAACTCATCAAACGACTCACTATCTAACATCTTAATCGTCTCAAACTGTGTAGTGAGGTTTTGTAACTTAGACTCCCTAACCGTTCTAGGGCTCTCATGAGTAAGTGAAAGTGTATCCCAAGCCTCTTTTGAAGCTTCACAAGTAATAATTCTATTATACTCTTTCGGTGTGACATGTGTGGAAATTACGTTTAAACCTTTAGAGTTCTAAAGTGTAAGCCTATGTTGAACATCAATCCATGACTCAACAGGTTTTAAACTAGTGACCTCACCCCCTCGTATGACTGGTGGTGTCCAACCTTTTTCAATCGCTAAAACATTTCAAACACTTATAAAACATTTTAAAAAACATTTATTTAATAAAATAGCATCCTTATCTTTATAAAAATTAAGTTTCGAGTCTCATTAAATTGACGCATTCATACCTGAGTGATCTCGGAATGCAATTAGTCTTGAAGAAAAATACACTTGCACTAATTAAACTTCCACATAAATAATTCTTTGAAGCTTTGTCTCTACGTCTTTAATTAAACTTCAACACGCCATAGTCTCTGTGGGATCGTAACAATAAAAATACAACCTATGACTCAAACGTGTTTTGTTTCGGGAATAAGTCAAAACTATACAATGGACTTAATTGGAAAATTTTTCCTTACAAATTAATTAATACCAAAATTACAGGGTATTACATTTTTCCCACTAATAACAGAATTTCTTCCTCAAAATTCAAATGTACTTGCCATGAAGGGATCCGGATACTTTTCTCGTATGTCATCTTTATGCTCCCACGTCGACTTGGGAATATTGTGGTGTCCCCACTATACACACACTAAAGGCACCATCCTTGACCGAAGATTATGCACGCTAAGATACAAAATGGAAATAGGTCTCTCCTCATATGAGATATTTATATGCAAGTAAATCTCCTCTAACTGTATGTATCAATAAGCTGTGTCATCCCTGCGATAATTCTTCAATGATGATACATGGGACACATCATGAATCCTCTCTAAATTCTCTGGAAAAGTGAGCATATATGCAATCGAACCAATCCTCTTGATAGTGGGAAAAGGCCCCACATACCTAGGTGACAACTTTCGCTTCTTTCCAAGTCGCATCATTCTCTTCATGGGAGATACCCGCAAGAACACTTGATCTCCCACGTTAAGCTCTACAAATCATCGATTCGCATCGGCATAAATCTTTTGCCTTTCCTGAGCTACCCTAATATGACTCCTGATCAACTTGATCTTCGATAACATCTCCTGAGTCAAATTCGGCCAGAGTAATTTATTATCCCCCACCTCTAACCAGTAAGAGGGTGAACGATAAGGTCTCCCATACAAAGCCTCAAACGGTGCTATGACAATAGTGAACCAGTACGAGTTATTATATACGAACTCTACCAAAGGCAAATACTTCTCTTAGATACCCTTAAAATTCATAATACACATCATTAGCATATCATTTAACATCTGATTCACCCTTTGCATCTACTCGTCGATATAGGAGTGATAAGCTGTGTTAAAATGTAACTCTATCCCCATTGCCTCTTGAAAGCTCTGCTAGAAGTGGGACATAAAGATCTTATCACCCTGTGCAGTCTCACTATCTACTCTATGAACAACTACACATACTACCCCATCATTTAATTTACCCATACTAGCAAGAAATGGGCTACCTAAGTCAACCGATCCATAATGACCCAAATGGAATCGTGACCCCACTGTGATGTCGGTAAACCTGTGATGAAGTCCATCGAAATACTCTATTATTTCCACATCAAAATATCTAAAGGTTATAGCCAACTGTTCTCTGATGATCAACCTTCTCAATCTGAAAAGTAGTGCGCTTGGAGATAAACTCTGTTATGTCTCGTTTCATCATGGCCCACTATTACTATTACCTTATATCCTGGTACATCTTATCCCCTTCTAGATGTACCAAGTATCGATGCCCATTAAACTCCCGTATAACTATTTATCATAGATCCTCATTGCATGGGACTATCAACCTCACATTGAAGCGTAATCCATCCTCATAACTGATTGAGTAAGACTCCTCTCCTCCCCCTGTTAACTGTTGAAGTTTCTCCTAATAAGACGGATCTTCTTGTACCTTCACAACTCTTAAAATGATCTCGGGTGTGACGATCATCACTATTAAGTATGCTCGGACTACCTCATCCTCCTAATGAAGCTCTACCCAATTCTCCTTCCACACTGCTACTAATTGTCCTTTTGGTATATAGCTCAATGCATCTTCCACTACATTACTTCCTCGGATGATACTGGATATCAAACTCATAATCCTTTATGAACTCAGGCCACTTATACTACCTCATATTTAGCTCCTTCTGTATGAAAAGATACTGAAGTGACTTATGGTCCGTGAACAACCAAAACTTCTCCCCTAGAATATAGTGCCTCTAAATCCTTAAGGTGAATATGAGCGCTGCTAACTCCAAGTCGTGAGTGTGGTAGTTCTTCTCGTGGGGCTTAAGCTTTCAAGATTCGTAATCTATGGCCCTCTCCTCCTATTACAGACCCCCCAAGTCCTTATAAGGATGCATCGATAAAAATAAAGTACTCCACTCCTCCCTTAAGAAATGTGAATACTGGCACTGAAGTTAGCTTATCCTTCAGCTCATTGAAAGCTAACTGATAGTGGTCATCCCATAAAAAGGTACTCCATTACGAGTCAAATTCATCAAGGGATACGCAATCTTAAAAATCTTTTGATGAATCGACAGTAGTATCCCAATAACCCCAAAAAATTGTGCACCTCCGTTGGTGTCGTGGGTTGGGCCTACTTTCTCACTACTGACACTTTACTCGGATCCACAAAAATCCTTCTCTAAAAAGTAATGTTAACCATGAACTGCACCTCCCATAACTGGAATCCACATTTCTCAAATTTGGGATAGAACTGGTGGCCCTATAAGGTCTGAAGAACCGTACGCAAGTGCGCTGCATGCTCGGCCTCTGTTCGAGAATAAATCAAAATATCATCTATGAACATAATGATAAACTGATCCACGAAATTTGTGAAAACTCTGTTCATGAGAACCATGAAAATTACTGGTGCATTAGTTAGCCCGAATAGCATAACCCTGAACTCATAAGACCAATATCTGGTAAAAAACACGGTCTTAGGGACATCCTCCTACCTAATACATAAATGATGGTACCCGAACCTCAAATCAATCTTAGAGAAGTCGGCTGGTCCTCTCAGCTGATTGAACAGGTCATCGATATGCAATAAAGGATATTAATTTTGTATCGTGACCTTGTTCAACTCCCAGTATTCGATGCACAACCATAACGACCCATCCTTCTTCTTCACAAATAGAACTGGGCACCCCAAGGTGAAGTACTCTTGTAGATAAAACCCTTCCCAATATCTAATCTGATTCCTCAACTCTCGCATCTCTAAAGGATCCATGTAATACGGTGCCCATGCTATCAATCTAGTCCCCGACACTCAGTCGATCACAAACTCAATCTCCCAACTTGGCAGTAACCCCTGTATATCTTGAAACACATTAGCCTAATCCCTAATAATAGGAATTGAATCCAACGAGATAATTATACCCCCACAGGTATCCTCCTCGATATAGTATAAATGTGTGCTCAACCCACCCTCCAAACGAGGCATCTCCATAAGAAATATGCCATGTCCTGGTATAGAGAACACAATACTCCTACTGCAATAACCCACCATCGCTCTATACATCACTAACTAGTCCATACCCAAAATAAAATCATACTCATCCAAGTATAGTACGAGCAAATTCATTCTAAAAAAACCCTCCTTATGTCCACACCTTCCCCCTTGCAGATAGAATAAATGAGAGTCCCACCACCCAATGTTGTAACTACAATCATGATAATATCCATGGTTAAATCCACTAAACTCATTGCACGTGTAAACTTAGTGCTGACAAATGAGTGTGACGCTCCCCTGTCAAATAAAACCCGCCCTGTGTGTCCATGTACAGGAATTATACCCTCAATCGTTGGTAGCACTCGTGGTAAAACTGATCCTCGAAGGTGATACACACACCCAAATTTTTCCTACCCCTTCCCCCGACCCTACGGAGGCGACAATGGTAAAGCTGTTGATGGAGCTGGAAGCTGCTATAGCTATCGCCCTTGTTGGACACCCCTTTCTAGACCTTTATCCCTATTCGGGCATGCATTCCACACCTGGACCTACTCCCCACACATGAAACACCTCCTAATAAAGTCTTCTTACCTCTGGTTTTGCTAGCCCTGATGAGGTTGCGCCTTCCCCGGGCCCTGTTGGCCATAAGTATGATTATCTTAGCCCTACTGTCCCTTCATGAAGTTGTCATTACTCGATCTGAATCTCTTGGCAGAGTCCTCCAACTGGAAACCCCACTCATGCTTCCTCTGCTGCTGTTGTGGCACCCCATTGTCACTGTTACCCCCGATCTTGCCATGTTGGATAGAATCTCCATCCCTCTTCGCTCCCCACTGATGGAAATGATGATCCTGGAAGTGAAGTATCATGGTGATTATGACCTCAGTGTAGGTCCTCAATGTTGGGTTCCCTAGTAAGTGCTGACGAATCCTCCAAGTGAGTTCGTCAGTAAACTTAAGGACACTCTTCTCATCAATGTTCACCTCATCTGACACAAAGTTTGCCAAGTGCATAAACTCTTTTTCATATCCTGCCATAATCTAGCCCTCTTGTGAAAGGTCTAAGAACCTCCTCTTCATCTCCGTCTGAACTGTCGACGAAAAGAACGTATGGTCGAACTACACCCAAACTCCTGTATAGTCATAGTATCTCTCTCCTCTACTGTGGTGACCAACTGAAGTGCTTCTCCCACTAGCTTAAAATTAACCAGTATCTGCTTTTAAGTATCACGCCTCTCAATCATGCATAAATACCTCTGGATGCCTTTCTTTCATTGACTAGATCCAACCACGTCTGCACTCCCCTGGAACTCTGGTGGATGGCCTTTATAGAAGGCCTCTCTAACTCTCCCCCAAGCAGACGGCACTGGGTGAGCTTGAACTGGTGCCACTGGCTGATGTGGCAGTGCTAGGGGAAAATATTGTGTTAAGGTAGTCATCGTAACATTAACTGCCTGTACAATAATAGTGGCAACCTCTACTGCGATCACCATCCCCTTAGTGGTCCGCGGCTCTGGCTGAGCCTCGTCCTCTGTTGCACTCCTAGCAACACATGCTGGTCTACCTCTACTATTGTTTAACATCTGAAACCAAACCAAAATTGTACGAGATTCACTCGAATCATAAATAATAGCAGAAGAACGCAAATAAGCAATATAAAACAACAGTCCTAAATTTAGTGCTCTACATGAAAAAAAAATGCAATGCAGAAAATGTAGCAAGTTCGCATAGATCCTAAGGACATTAGAACCTGATGCTCTAATACAAACTGTGACAAATTGCCTATTTTAATACCAGGTGGCCAATCCTCTTCTAAAATAAAACATGAATCTCAGTATAGTTCATTCTCAGTATCACTGTCGCAAAAATAATATAATATAGATAATACAAACACAGTGAATGAAATAACCACCATGCATAAATAAGTAATAAGTGTTAACAGAATAAACCAACTGTCACCAAATAAAACATCCAGCGTAAAATCAAAAAATAACTGAGTACGAAAATATAAATATTTGACAAAGGTATAAAAGTCTGGCAGTAAGATAAATGCCTATCCATCTATGGGAAAAACGCCCAACTGTTAATTGAAAATACAAATTCTATCTAGACGATAAATTACTGAGGCATCTAAGCAAGATTGTAGCGCCCACGGATACTACACGAAAAAAATGGATTTATCCCTGCTATCCCAACTAATGTTGCTGCACAGCTGGGGTGTAAAAAGGAAAAATAAGAAAAGACAAAAACCTCTGGGTCAAAGCCCGAAGAGTAGAAAATATTTTGAAAGTAAATAATTGGTTTAAATCGATTGAAGCAGTAGTGTATTACTTTCAAAATTAACCGATTGCACTCACTTGAGATAAACCTCACCTCTTAACTATAGTGCGTACCTAACGTGTTCATTTTAATTATCCTAATTAAACTACCCAGTCTAACTAGGTGAAAAACGAGATACGCGTGTTGTGTGATACGGATTTAAATTAACTCGCAAATTTCTATTTTGGCACACTTATTTAATTAGATACTATTCAAACCAAAACAAATCAGCCCCTAAGCATGCAACAATGTGTATGCTTGTGTCAAACCATAAATAATTAAAGCATGTGACACAAATATTCAGGAAAAATCTCCGAAGGGCAAAACCTTTTATTTTCAATATAATTTGTAAAGAACGGTTTATACGGATTATACTAAAAACATGAGTGACATACGAAATACCCTCAGGTGTTTGTTCCGATATCGTCGGCTGGAATTTTCTGTAAGAACTCCAGGTGGTCAGCAATGAAAAAGAAACGGATTCTCCACACGAGTGAACTTTATAAGGACTCCCTCCACAATAGCACGCAGTTGTTGATTGTAGAGCTTTCCCCACAAAGAATGAACAAAAGCAAAATATGTTCTTGGGTTCCACAAACAACTCACATAAAAGTAATTGGGATTTTTGTGAATTGTAAACAAAACAAATATTTGAACCCTTAAATTATTGGGGAAAAACTTTCTGCCAAAAGGTATTGAATTAAATTCTGGGTAGATAAAACAAAAGTTTTCAAAGGATAAAACTCTTTAAAGTTGAAAACTGTTCTCCAAATCAAAAGCAAAGGCTGGATGTCCTTTTTATAAGAAATTTTGAGTCGGTTAAAGGATAAGCATGAGGTCAGCGTGTCAGCCAAAAAGTAACGTCGCTCGAACGAGATACACGTGTTTCTCGAACGACTATGCGCGACATCTCAATGTCGTTCGAACGAGATGGTGATCTCATTTGAACAACCTTGGTTTCGAAATCGAGGTCCGCTTACTTCCTTAGAAAATTTCCTCAAAACTTTTCAAAACAATTTTTTTTCTAAAATAGTTAATAACCTTTTTGAACAAAAACATTTATAAAAATATTTTTATATAAAAGCTTTTTAAAACTCTTTTTAAAAATATCCCAACACTCTTAATATGAAATGTAAATGAAACTTTAAACATTATCTTACCAAAGGTCATAATGTTGGGCTTGAATGTTGAAGACAACTTGTAATTCAGATTCGTCTTTTGTAGATGACAACTTCTTCAATTCTTCGACGATTGTAACGGTATATGACATAATTAATTGTGACGAACATTTATAAAAATATGTCCTTACAAATCTCCCCCTATGTCTATGCCGGTACATATATAAAAACATTCGAATTATCAAATACCAAAATACATATACAAATCTTCCCTCCTATGAATCCCAAATCTGAAAAGGTAAAATTTGCAAGTTCTCAATTTTTTCTTCAACATCAAAACTCTCAAAGCTTTTCTCATCAGGGTGTGCAACATCATGATTTTCAATCTTTATACCTACACATATGAGATAAAGCAAAAACGTTCATGACACATCGAGCTTGAAATGATATAAGAATAAATCATTAATAAATCAAATCTCCCCAAAATGCAAAAGCTCCCCTATAATAGGATAATTCTTTCTCCCCATTTTTATGATGTTCTTATATAGACAGATAAGAAGAAACAATTAAAACGTGGAGTGTCACGATAAAATTGCATTGAAAATATGAATCAATCAATGCTCATGCAAAGGTATATCTCAAAAATTTCACAAACTATTTTTGATTTTTCAAAATTTTCATACAAAATTAAGATACCAAAAATCACACCATGGATTTAAACTCAAATAACCAAGTCATGGAAATGGAATGTATGGGTGTGAACACATTCAATAGGTAAATAAACTCAATCAATAATATATGCACGATGAATACGTGTACTCATAACGAATGAACATCAAAAGTATCCTTAGGTGTAAAAATTATTGAATTTAGATGACATCGGCTTATGTAAATCAACAAATCAAAGTCAAAGTGATTTTCACACCAATAATGTCAAAAACTATTTAACGTTTTTTCAAGACTTTTAAAGACGTGCAACCCATTTTAATTCTCCATCCAAACTCCCTCATATATATTTTCTTTTAGAGGTGTGATTAAGGGTGAAAAGTAGTGCGTGTCAAACGCCGATCGTTGTTTTCTGTTCACCGTCTTAATACAAAAAACCTAAATTACGATTGCACTTGCAATACAAGTATAGCGGTAAGTCGGGTATCAAAAATCCACAGAGGCGAGTTGCTAGAATTTATAGGATTCAATACTCCTAAAATAAAAGTGTAAAAGGTGATAGGTTGGAAATAAAGAAAAGGGAAAAAATAAGAAGTTAAGTCTAAACTAGAATTAATAAAACGAGAGTCGGGATCGTGTCCCCACCATGGGCTAAACAACTAATAATTAAAATTTCGATTCGAAAACATTTAATCGAGTATTTTCAATTAAGTATAAACATAACACAATAAGGAATTTAACCCAAAGTTGCGAGATTAAACATTTAATAGAAAATGGTCACACGCATCTTAAATTCGGATTACCGTTATAAACACTAATGTTGCGTGACAAAGAAAGTTAAACGCATAATAATCCGACTTTAATACGCGAGGTTTCAATTAAATGCAATTTTCCCCAAAATACTTTCGGAGCTCGACGCCCATTAATGGTGGAAACGTAATCCCAACCCGTTATCTATGGACAATACATGGATTAAACTACTTTAAACAACTAATTAACTAATTAAAGCAAGAAATAAATAACTACAACTAATTATCTAGGCAAGAAATGGAATGACATCAATGGAAATAAAGAAAGAAAAGGAAATACAACTATATTAATAGAGAAGAAGATCAATAGTGTTACTTACAAACCCAAATGGTGCAAACCCTAGAGAGAGAAGCTCCACCACCAAAATCCCCTCTTCTAACCTAAAATGAATTATATATCTTATAAGAAAAACCCCAAACATTCTATTAATACCCCAAAATAAACCCCCAACAAAACCAACCCAAAAACCCAAAATAAGCTAATTTTCGTCCATATCTGATGGGACCGGTCGACCGCACTTTTGGAATTTGCCTTGGACTGGAGACAACCCACTTTTCCCTCCGAACCAATTTTGACGCGTTGCACGGAAACGGCCATAACTCACTCATACGGAATCGAAATGAGGCGTGATCGGAACCGACGTGAAGCTAATTCAATTATGATTATGTTTTGAAACCATCCAAATTATGTAGTATGAAATTACCAAAATGCCCTTGAAGTAGAAGAAAATACCGAAACCTTCCCAAAATGGGCATAACTTTCACATATGGAGTCAGAATGACGCACGGTCAGTGGCCATGGAAAGATAATTTGATGATATACATGTTGGTAACTTCATTCCATAAAAAATAGTGAGTTTTAAAAGACCAAATTGCCCTTGAAGTAGCATTCGACGCCGGAACTTCTCCGAAATGCAACCGAACCTCACTTTTAGTGTTCCAATACCTACAAAAGCACAAATAACCCCTGAAAAGCATGTATATATCCAAATCCAAGGTTGTATGGTTAATGAGCATAATTAAAGGTATTTAGGACCGTAAAAGTGCTAGAATGCATAAAGATAAAGGGTAGAAATATGCAATATTCGATACGAATCACACCCCCTAACTTAAACATTGCTAGTCCCTAGTGATGAAACAAACAAAACCAGTCTACAGAAGGAAATACAAAATGCATATATGCATTGAAATATAATTTCCACTTTCGTAGGGAACACGATTGCATTTAGCATATGGAATAAGCCGTTAAACCCCTAGGTTACCCTAGTGGACGAGTGTCGTCTCGTGGGGTTTTCAGGGATGATACCCACAAACATCATATGGTTTCCTCAAAATATGCCCAAACCAACATGCAACAAGCCCAATAATGGCGAAAAGGATTGCATACGCATTATTACCAAATTGAATGAATTCAAACAAATGTCCAAATCATTAACATTATAGAATGCACCTCATAGAATTGAAACTTTAAAATGTAGGAGGGGAGAGAGCATATGCAAAGTGTGATTTGGAAAAAACTTATATAAACCGGATAAACGTTAAGGCAAGCATATATTCAATCCTCATGGGCATTACACTCATCAAATGAATTCACTCGAAACAAGGAGCTAACACATGGGACATGCGGGCATAAGGAGTAAATATAAATGGAAACTAGGCCGCACACATGTCACAGATGAAGAACGCTATATATAAACTGAAAAATGTAATCTCAATGAAAGATACCGCACATTAAAGGAGGCGAAATGCATTTTCAGAGATTATCAAAACTATTTCAACTTTTAAATTACATCAACCTAAGATCACATAGGATTTGTATAGGATTATAATGTAGGTTTGGCTAGGGTACGAAATGAAGGATATATATGTACGGGTTCAAAGTGTTCGGAATGAAAACTAGGGATAATAGGACGACACGGACAATATCAAAATTGGAAAACAAGTTCCAAAAGGCGTCGAAAATATCATCGAGGAGAGTAATCAAAGATTATTGAACTATATACACAACATTTACAACTTTCTCTTTCTTTTGTTTTCTTCTTTTTCTCATGTTTCTCTTTTGTTTTCTTTTGCTTTTTGCTTTCTCTTTTTCACTCTTTTTCTTCACTTCTCTTTTATTTACTTTTCGAACTCTCATATGCCCAAATTGCAACCGACATCATAACAACAACATTCAATCCCAAGTAAAATTCCAAACAAAGGTATGGAAAGTGTATGTATGGGTTAAAACTCCAATTTGGAGTTGGTTATGGGATTTGGGTTATGAAATGAAAGGCTAATATTTAGGCTCAAAGGGGTTGACAAGGGTAAACATATAAGGTGAGGTCAAGGTCAATATGGGTGATATAACAAAGATGGCCTATGATCACTTCCTAAAGTTTAAGCAATTCTCGAATCAAAACAATATATGAAAATCATGCTCAAGTAACACATTTCAAGTATGAACTCAATTAATGAACGGTCAAATGAAAGAATAGTGAGATTACCGACGAATTCAACATTTTCAAAGAGGAAAGAATAGTGTATAACAATCACAAACGACGAAAGGTACAAAGCTTACTGGGTGTAAGTATATATAATGCAACAAAAGATTACCGAGTTATAAAAATCTTAAACCAAATCAATAAAGCAAGGAAAGTGCATGTGCTCACGGGATTAAAGTTTAATTCATGATGTTATTCATAATATCAATAATCGAGACTAAAGTATAATAACTTCTAAAATCGAGAACATGCATCGTTGGGCTGTCTATTGGATCGGGTAATTATTAAAATTTATCATCGAAAACAAAGGCAAAATGCCCAAAAAAGGAGAAAAAAGAAAGAAAATATTTTTGAAATTTTTGAATTTTCTAAGAAAAGCATACTAAGTAACTAACATGTGAGCAAAAACAAGGAATAAAATAATAAATGGATAGAATATCCCACACCCCCTAACTTCAAACTTGACATTGTCCTCAATATAAATTAAGAACCAAGTCAAAGAGAGGAAAATAGCGATATTACCCAAAATTGGAGCGATCCCCATAAGAACAAGTTCAAAGAATCAACAAAACAAGTTAGTACCGAGCAAAGCAAAAATAAATAACAAAAAGTTAACTAATTACACTAGACTAAATTAAAAAGGAAAGAAAAATAAAAAGAAAGAAAGAATAAAATGCTAACTATATACAACCTACTATTCAGGCCACACACTAACTATACACTAGAAGTCTAAATAGTTGAGGGTCCACCATAAGAACGATTTGACTTTGGAGGATAACCGGTGTACCCTCACATACAAGCATGCCTTCCGAAAAATATGAATTCCGTTTGAACAACGGAAGGCTTGTGTAAGGTGGAAGAAAGGAACCATCGCCAATTAAAAGTTTTGGAGGGACGATGAGGGATTTGGATTGAACGGGTGACAAAAACATGTGGGGATCGAGAAAGGCTGAATATCCTCCTAATGATTTTGAAATTGGAATGGGAGGCGGCGCACACAAAGGCAAAGATGCGATTGTGGAGGGCGACTCGAGCAAGTACTCCTCATCGGCGATAGGATTTAAAACATTAAAGTTTAAAACCGAATTATCGGGTACTTGTTCCAGTGGGGTAATAGAGAATGAAAGTGGGGATGAAAGAAATTCAAACTCATGAGATGAATCATCATCGCATGAAGTTGGAATTTCAAAGGAAATAATATCATTTTCAATGAAATGTTCTTCTTTGGGGGCCAAAGAAGAAATTATTTCATTGCAAATAGATATTGCGTCATTATCATCGTCACTTTCAATATCTATTACGCAATGGGAAAAGTCTATAATGGCTTGTTCCAAAGTAGGCACAAGTACCTCATCTGGTTCAAAACATTCCTCGACCTCGAAAGTCTCGGAAGCAAAATCGTCGTCGGTCTCAAATAATAAATTCAACTCATGTTCCCACGAACGATTTTCTTCCCGATAACGAGTTTCAAGTTTCTCATTTTCATACATACGCAAACCCTCACCGAATGTCATGGGTCGAGGTGCAGATGCATGAAAAAGGAAACTTTGAAAATTACCATCGTACTTAAACGAAAACTCATTATTATAGGAATTTTAAAAACTATTCGAATTCGTTTCAAAATTCCTATTATAAGGAGGTAAAGGCCCAAAATCATTATCATCATCATCAAAATTCCAATAACCTAAGTTTTGACTTTCGTTATACTCTCCCAAAGTCATGTTTGAATTTGTTACACTTTGGGATGCTAAGTATTCACCGAAAGTCATAGGCCTAGAATTTTGAGAATTATAACAAGGATTACCGAAAGAATTGGAATAAGACATGCTTACCCTAAAAATGGCTCGAATGGCGGATTCCACAAAGTAGTGCACGCGGGAACAATTCAAGCGTTTCTAAGTGCTCAAATGTGGAAGTCCTGCAAAATATTAGCAAATAATACAAATAGAAAGAAAATACTATGAAATACTAAATCAAATAAAGTCTAAAACAAACTAGTCCCCGGCAACGGCGCCATTTTGATTGAAGGTGAAAAGTAGCGCGTGTCAAACGCCGATCGTTGTTTTTTGTTCACCGTCTTAATACAAAAAAACCTAAATTATGACTGCACTTGCGATACAAGTATAGCGGTAAGTCGGGTATCGAAAATCCATAGAGACGAGTTGCTAGAATTTATAGGATTTAATACTCCTAAAATAAAAGTGTAAAAGGTGATAGGTTGGAAATAAAGAAAAGGGAAAAAATTAGAAGTTAAGTCTAAACTAGAATTAATAAAACGAGAGTCGGGATCGTGTCCCCACCATGGGCTAAACAACTAATAATTAGAATTTCGGTTCGAAAATATTTAATCGAGCATTTTCAATTAAGTATAAACATCACACAATAAGGAATTTAACACAAAGTTAAGAGATTAAACATTTAACAGAAAATGGTCACACGCATCTTAAATTTAGATTACCGCTATAAACACTAACGTTGCGTGACAAAGAAAGTTAAACGCATAATAATCCGACTTTAATATGCGAGGTTTCAATTAAATGCAATTTTCCCCAAAACCTAACTTTCGGAGCTCGACGCCCATTAATGGTGGAAACGTAATCCCAACCCGTTATCTACGGACAATACATGGATTAAACTACTTTAAATAACTAATTAACTAATTAAAGCAAGAAATAAATAACTACAACTAATTATCTAGGCAAGAAATGGAATGACATCAATGGAAATAAAGCAAGAAAAGGAAATACAACTATATTAATGGAGAAGAAGATCAATAGTGTTACTTACAAACCCAAATGGTGTAAACCCTAGAGAGAGAAGCTCCACCACCAAAATCCCCTCTTCTAACCTAAAATGAATTATATATCTTATAAGAAAAGCCCCAAACATTCTATTAATACCCCAAAATAAACCCCTAACAAAACAACCCAAAAAACCCAAAATAAGCCAATTTTGGTCCATATCTGATGGGACCGGTCGACCTCTGTTTTGGGACCAGTCGACCGCACTTTTGGAATTTGCCTTGGACTGGAGACAATTCATTTTTCCCTCCGAACCAATTTTGACGCGTTGCACAGAAACGGTCATAACTCCCTCATACGGAATCGAAATGAGGCGTGGTCAGAACCAACGCGATGCATGATTCTGTTTTGAAACCATCCAAATTATTCAGTATGAAATTACCAAAATGCCCTTGAAGTAGAAGAAAATACCGAAACCTTCCGAAAATGGGCATAACTTTCACATACGGAGTCAGAATGACGCACGGTCAGTGGCCATGGAAAGATAATTTGATGATATACATGTTGGTAACTTCATTCCATAAAAAATAGTGAGTTTGAAAAGACCAAATTGCCCTTGAAGTAGCATTCGATGACGAAACTTCTCCGAAATGCAACCGAACCTCACTTTTAGCGTTCCAATACCTACAAAAGCACAAATAACCCCTGAAAAGCATGTATATATCCAAATCCAAGGTTGTCTGGTTAATGAGCATAATTATAGGCATTTAGGACCGTAAAAGTGCTAGAATGCATAAAGATAAAGGGTAGAAATATGCAATATTCGATACGAGTCAAGGTGTATAAACTAAATTCTCAAACTTTGGAGAATCGTTGCAAAAACCTAAATGGCCCATAATTGGCATAAATTTCTTTTTATTGCCTTTAAATTTTTTCGGGCCCTTTTAAACCTCTTTGGACCCCGAATAATAAAATTTCTCAATTTTTTAGGTCCAATTAAATGGCGGCTTAATCGTAAAGGATAAATGATAACCTTTCGTATCCCTTCACCATTTTTAAATAAAGCACACAAACTTACAAACGGCTCTTACATACGCAACTTTCTTATCATGTTTTATCGCGCTTGGTTCGTTTTAAGGACAGGATTGAAGTGAAAACACCCAACCAACATGTGATAAGACAATAACAATAATCAAACAAATTCGTGCACGTGTGCAATAAAGGAAAACATGAGTCAAACATGTAGGAAGTAACACTTAATTACATCTTAATGACTCCAAACATTATAAAGCACATGGATGAATTGACCTATTATCTCAAAACACTATCAAATAGTCACATGAATAAATGGAATGATGTTGTGACTCGGTCATCTTAAGTGTTCATCCATAAAAGGTGCAAACAAAATACAAAAATATTTTTGAATTTTTCAAAAAATTTATTAAAATAAAATCTTTTTATATTTTTCAAAATTTTTCAAAAACAAAAATTTAATACAAAAAGTACATGTCACAACGCTAGCAAACATAAATATCATGAAACAAAAACAAGCGTATGACAAACATGCGAACACAATCATCTATATGATATGGCAAGAGAAGAGTCATGCGTAAGCAAATAAGAATCAACTTGTCTAAAATCTAGTGCCTCTAAAAGTGATTTCCTAATCCAAATAGATGTGAAACGTTGTGTGGGGGATTTAGGAACCTAAGGAACACTATACATAAACTTTTTAGGACATTTTCCAAGATCAAAATAAAAATGCCTAAGGTGACCTTCCCTACCACAATATGAACATGTGTAAACGGGTGGAACGACACCTACGGGATGACCTTTTGTAACATCCTTGAAATCGGTTGACCCTCTAAAATAAATAATGGTTTTGGATTTAGCACTAGAAGCATGAGAACAAGATGATCCGTTACCATCACTATCAAATCTACTTGAGTCTGTCAAATCATTTTTTAACTTTCAAATTTTTTTACTCAAGCAAAGAATTAGACTCTTACAATTTAAGGGACTCCTTCTTCAAATTATCAATCAAACCTAGAAGGTTTTCTCTCTCCCCCTCAATTAAAGCAAACTTTTTCCTAAGAGTCTCTTCACGTGCCACAAACTCATTGACTAAAATATTTTTATCCTCTTTGATACAAACACAAACCGTCGAATTTTTAAGGTCCTCCAATTCTTTTTCTAAAAATAGGACCCTATCATCACTTTCCTTCTTGGACAATTTTAAACCAACAAAGTCATGGTCCAAGGAAACAAATTTTTCACGATAAAAATCTAGTTGATTTTGAGCCGTTTGCAAAAGATCCATCGCATATTTAAAACGATAATTTTCTTTTTCCAAAAAATCAATTCTTTTAGGAAACGTAAAATTCAAATGATTTCTATCATCAAAACTCTGACTCGTGTCATCAAAGGGGGCCATCTGATTACATAAGTGCTCCATTGGAAAAATTGTAATTTTTCACAAAATTGATTTCCAAAAGAAAATCAATATCACACAAATTTTGCGAAAAATAGGAATATGCGATAAATTAGCGCAACCCGCTCTGATACCAATTTGACAACGTGAGAAGTCAAATTATATCAAAAAATAAATCCTTAAAAAATCAGGATCACACGATAAATTAGCGTAACCCACTCTGATATCAATTTGACGACGTGAGAAGTCAAATTGTATCAAAAAGTAAACCCTTGAAAAATCAGGATCACGCGATAAATTAGCGTAATCCGCTCCGATACCAATTTGAAAAATGAGATAAACGCGGTGTGTGATACCGATTTAAATTAATTCGCAAATTTCTATTTTGGCACACTTATTTAATCAAAGACTATTCAAACCAAAATAAATCAGCCCCTAAACATGCAACAACGTGTGTGCGTGTGTCAAACCATAAATAGATAAAGTATGTGACACAAATATTCAGGAAAAATCCCCGAAAGGCAAAACCTTTTATTTTCAATATAATTTGTAAAGAACCGTTTACATGGCTTATACTGAAAACATGAGTGACATACGAAATACCCTCGGGTGTCGGTTCCGATGTTGTTGGCTGGAATCTCTCACAAGAACTCCAGGTGGTCAGCAATGGAATAGAAATGGATTCTCCACACGAGTGAACTTTATAAGGACTCCCTCCACAATAGCACGCAGTTGTCGGTTGTAGAGCTCTCCCCACAAAGAATGAACAAAAGAAAAATATATTCTTGGGTTCCACAAACAACTCACATAAAAGTAATTGGGATTTTTGTGAATTGTAAACAAAACAAATATTTGAACCCTTAAATTGTTGGAGAAAAACTTTCTACCAAAAGGTATTGAATTAAATTCTGGGCAGATAAAACAAAAGTTTTCAAAGGATAAAACTCTTTAAAGTTAAAAACTGTTCTCCACATCAAAAGCAAAGGCTGGCTGTCCTTTTTATAAGAAATTTTGAGTCGGTCAAAGGATAAGCATGAGGTCAGCGTGTCAACCAAAAAGAAACGTCGCTCGAAAGAGAAGCCCATCTCGCTCGAATGAGATACACGTGTCGCTCAAACGACTACGCGTGACATCTCAATGTCGTTCGAACGAGATGGTGATCTCGTTTGAACGACCTTGGCATCGAAATCGAGGTCTGATTATTGCCTTAGAAAATTTCGTCAAAACTTTTCAAAACACATTTTTTTCTAAAATAGTTAATAACCTTTTTGAACAAAAACATTTTTATATAAAAGCTTTTTAAAACTCTTTTTAAAAATATCCCAACACTCTTAATATGAAATGTAAATGAAACTTTAAACATTATCTTACTAAAGGTCATATTGTTAGGCTTGAATGTTGAAGACAACTTGTAATTCGGATTCGTCTTTTGTAGATGAAAACTTCTTCAATTCTTCGACGATTGTAATGGTATATGACATAATTAATTGTGATAGACATTTTTAAAAATATGTCCTTACACTAGGACACATAATCGCTATTTAAGCCCAACCCCTCTAATACTCTCTATAGGCTAAATATAACTACCTTCACTCGGTATACATCTATAAACAGTATTGTAGAAACACACTTGTATTAATGAAATAATCATGTAACAATCATATAAACATACATATATATCACTCACTATATACGTATAACCGTATCCCAAGAGCTTGGACATCGAGGATACATTCCTCGTGTGCTATCCGGCTCCAAGCATCACACCTCACACTGAGCCACTAGGTCGAAAAGTCACCACCGATCCCTAACGAATACACATATAATGGAGGCGGTCATATACATACATCCATGGATCACAACCACACCACACCGCGCCCAACTGGGATTAAAACTAACATTTATCCTCACACACAAATTGTGGGCATGCAACAGTACTATAACCTAGGGAATCAACCCAACACCTGCTGGTCAACGTAAAGGTGGACTGCCCACTACACACAACCTCCTACGATAGCACTCCTGATTAGGTATGTTTAAATAAAACAAGTAAAGTGCACATATAAATAGATATACACGTCACTCTAATATGTATGTATAATAAGTATCGAAAACGTACGCATATCCCACCGTGCATGGTTCACCCAAATCCCGAAGTTTGATCCAACTTCCCGATTAATTATTTACTAATCCCTTCCTGGAGCACCCTATTTAATTATTAAATTCCCAACTAAAAAATAGCGACGCGATTTATTTTTAATTAAATATCCAATCACTTGGATGATCGCACACATACTCGCTTAAGTTCATTAAAATCCCCGGAACATTTTTACAATCCAAACCTGCCTTAAACCCATGGGACGTTCAATTGAAATCTCGTATCTTTTGAACGAAAACTACATCTCATTCGAACAAGGTTCAAACGATGTTCGAACAAGATAACAAAAATAGATCTGAAGCGTTTTTCCTAAGCGGGATTCATCCCAAAATCCAACTTCGCTTCTAGGGTTCTTTATACCAAAATTTCAAGAACTATAACCCATATATCATTAAGAAAACACGATTCATCATTATATATTTGATTCTTACACGGAAGCCCCCATAAATTCAGGATCACAATTCCTTTCTCAAATTGAATTTTAAAGATTCCATCTTTTATCTAAGTTCTACATCTTCTTCCATTAAAACCCTGAATTTTATTTATAATTACAAGTATAATCAATCCCAACTAATCAATAATTCAAGATCATTCATCCTTTATCATTAGGTTTCTTTATAAAATCATCAAATTACAATCTTTCATACTCAAAATCACTAATTTCTATTTTAAACCAAGAAAGGCCAATTAAATTTTAATGTAAAGAAAGTATCCTCATTGCATTAAAAATCTGAAGGCTTTTATGAATTGATGCCCGGTTGAATCATCTTCTAGATTCCTCTTCTTTTTCCTCCTTTTCTCTTCTCTAGGATTTTCTCTCTCAACCTTGTGTAGAATATGAAAGGTGGGTTGTCATCCACCTACTCAACTCCTTAAATGTCCTCACAATACACCTAATCCCGTTTTCCTTCTTAATTCTAAGCATAAAATGACATGCTACCCTCATATGGGTCCTTTTATGTCTAAAAAGCCCCTAAAACCCAAACATAGCACCCGGGTACCCATTCTGGACATTTCGACCCTTACGAAATATCGGTGCACTCGAAAAGGTTATCTCAGTAACCCAACCTCAAATATGCTAACTTTTCATTAACCAGGACCAACATGTGTGTACCCTACGTGTCACCCATAAATTATGTCGATATGTCGATTATTGACCTACCACAATAAATCGTCACTATCACTCATACACGACATATAATAAATCACATAACTATTTACTTATCACACGCGAGTAAATAATAATCAAATAAATATTAATCGTTTACCTCGCTAATTAATATTTACTAAATTTGGATTTAATTCTCTCCCAATTAAATTAATTAATATCAAAATTACAGGGTATTACATGCCCCAACCCCAATTTAAGGGTCACCCGTGGGTCAACCTAATCTGGTCCAGCTACGTAAATTGTGGAGTGATGTGAAACAACCTAGATAATATTTTTAGCACATTTTAATTAATTATATTAACTAGGTAAAGATGCAATTCTGTTTTCTAACAAATGGGCACAGTGATAACAAGTATAGAACCCATTAGTCAATGCCCTAGGGTTCAATTAATTAGATCTACTGCGATAAATCTCAAAAGACGGTATATCAATTAACCTATTGTAACAAAGGGAACAAGGTAAGCCAATGCCTAGCGGGGTTCCCAACAATAATTACATGTGGTCGTGGGTCAACCTTGAAAAGATTACATATAATCCTCATATGCATGAGTTCGCATGGATTATGTATGGGTAATAGGGTGCGCACGTGAGTTACATGCATGGTTTCCATGACGTTTGCATGGGATTTCACGTCTACGGTTTAAATAGTGATGATGATAAATCCGAATTATACTGTGCGTTGGGATATTTTTTTTATAAGCCCGTTGGGATATTTTAATATGCAGTATATACTTATATTAGTGAGGAGAGTAGCACCACATTAAGATTTGTTTAAGTAAAACGTCAATTATTTAGACAAGAGTGTATATAATTTGGACATTGTAAGAGGAATGAGAAATTGGAAGAACTAGTTCGTATAACTACTTAGGTTGTGTTTGCGCCTTGAAATAAATGGTCAGTACAATTATGGTAAATAACCTATTAAGAAAGAATAAACTTATGTGTACCCTTATTTGGTACCATCTAATAAGACAAGTCAGCAAGAGCTTGTATTTATTGTTGTGGGTCCCGCCAGGGCAATAAGTACAAGCTTTTGTTACCTTATCTTATTAGAGGGTACCAAATAAGGGTACCAAATAAGGATTCATGTAGTATTACTAATTAAGAAATCATGTTGGTATTAAAGAAAGTATTAAGACAATTTACAATACACTAGGGAATTTATTTGAAACCTTTAAATTTATGAGTTGCTGTCATTTTAATGAATTAAAGACTTAATAAAATAAAATAATATGGAATAAAACTAAGGGAAATAATGAATTTGCTGGAAGTTATTTTCATGAAAATTAGTATGAGGAAGTGAATTATTGCATGAATCTTCGTTTAGTAAAAAATTGCGGCTATAGCAAGAGCTATACACATGTATGTCGTACTCATTCATTAAAATCAAGCGTTATATGTTAGAGTAAAATTTAATATATGGGCTTATATATAAAATAAATATGAATTATAGGCTATCAAATAAAAGTAGGCCAATTAAAGTGATTAATTTAAGTTCTGGGGCCTTACTAATGTATTATTAAAGTGTGGGTTTTATTGTGTAGAGACAAGCGTAATTTCTATTTTTATGATGGGTTAAAATAGAAATATACGAAATATGAAAAGACACGATTGTGTTATAAATAGGGGTCATGGTCCCCAGATCACACAACACCAATCTTATGATTCCCATTGTCAGAGAGAAATTTAGAGAGGAAATAAAAGTGTTGATCTGGAAGAGCATAAGACCTCAGACTCAGATATTTTAACTTTCTGTCATGGATTCAGGTACGCTTCCACAAAATCAATATTTATATTTCTTGATAATTCAATATGAATGTTCCTGTTTGTGTGATAGTTTTCACAAAATAGAAATTAATCCATCATGTGGTATCAGAGCTATTTCATGTCAAATTGTTGAGAATATATTAGGAAGGTATTGATATTAATTTTCGGCTGCAAATATTTTTTCAAAAAGGTTTAATATTACAGAAAATTTTTGGATTCAGAAATATTCTCGTTTCATTACGATTCCAACGATATAAAAATGATGAAATTAATTATAAAGGTTGATTTGATGGTAGTGGAAGGTTAAAGGTTCGACTCGTGGTGTTTCATATTTAAGCCTCTTAAATGATGAAAATTATGAAGGATCTCAAGAGGTTTTGAACCGATGAACTTTCAAGTCTAGAGCCAAAGGGGTTTTGAACCTATGACCTTTCAAGTTGAATATTACTTTCATGCTTTTAATACCATACAAATTTAAATTCAAATTTTGGTCTATATATATATATATATATATATATATATATATATATATATAGACCAAAATTGATTTAAACAATATGTCACCAAAGTGACCTCTTTTGTTCAAAAATTTAATTTTATTTCGAAATATAAAAAGAATTATGTGCATGTAATTTATGTGAATATTAATCGTCCCAAAGGAAGATTATTTTTTAACAAAATTACATGTGCCACTTTAATAATAAGCACGTGATAATTATTTAGTTTTACATATGAATAATAAATCGGCCCAAAGGAAGAATTATTATTCAATATGTTCTTATTATCAGTGTTTGATTATTACGAAAAGATATCACTTACAAGTTAATATTTTTTCCAAAGATCAAATATTAATAGAGTGTCTGATATCTTAAAGTGGGATTTGTCCTTTATTTGAATTTATTTTTGATTTAAGACTTATATGAGCTAGTTTTATTTGTTTATTGTTCTCTGATTCAGCTATCAGTTCTGCTTCCAACATTACTGCCAGTATTAATTCTTTTCTCATGCTTAATGGCACAAACTTTAAGTCATGGCAAGAGAACCTTCATATAGTTCTCGGTGTCATGGATCTGGACCTTGCATTAAGGGTTCCTTCTCCTGCACTGCTTACGAATAAAAGTTCCTCTGATGATAAAAAGGACTTTGAAAGGTGGGAGAAGTCAAATCGCATGTGTTTGTTGATCATAAAGAAGGCCATTCCAGAAGCATTTAAGGGAACAATATCAGAAACGATAAAGACAACCAAAGAGTTCCTAGAAGAAATTAAGAACAAATTTTCCAAAAATAAAAAGACTGAAACAAGTACATTTTTGGCAAGTCTCGTCTCAATGAAATATACAGGTAATAGGAACATTAGGGAGTACATTATGGAAATGTCTCATCTCGCTTCAAAGTTAAGAGCACTTAAGCTTGATCTCTCTGAGGATTTGCTTGTGCATTTGGTTCTGATATCTCTTCCCACACAATTTAGTCAACTTAAGGTGAGCTACAACTGCCAAAAGGAGACTTTGTCTCTTAATGAGCTCATTTCACATTGTGTGCAAGAAGTGGAAAGACTGAAGCACGATAAGACAGAAAGTGTTCATTTGTCTAGTACTTCCAAGGACAAGGGGAAGAAAAGAAAGAAGGATAAAGAAGCTGCAGTGGTTCCATATCCAAAGAAATAACATAAAGAAAAAACTATTGATGGTTGTTTTTTCTGTGGAGCTGTGGGACATAGGAAGAAGCAATGTACCAACTATCATGCTTGGCGTACACTTCTTAACCTAGTTTGTTCTGAGGTTAATTTGACTTCGATACCTAAACACACTTGGTGGATAGATTCTGGTGCAACCACTCACATCAGTGTGTCTATGCAGGGTTGTCTGAGTTATCGAAAGCCAAATGATGGTGAAAGATACATTTTTGTGGGCGATGGAAAGAAAGTTGAAGTTGAAGCAATTGGGATATTTAGGTTATTATTTAAGTTTACTACTTATTTGGATTTGAATGAGACATTTATCGTACCGTCATTTCGACGGAATTTGGTTTCTATTTCTATATTGGACAAATTTGGTTATACTTGTTCCTTTGGAAATAATAAAGTTAGTCTTCTTTATAATTCAAATTTGGTTGGTACTGGTTCTTTATCTTATGTAGATAACCTTTATATGCTTGATATTATTGCTTCATATCATGAAACCTTGCAATTAAGTACTCGAGGTATTAAAAGAAAATTAACCAATGAGAATTCTGCATCATTATGGCATAAGAGATTAGGTCACATCTCCCAAAGGAAAATTGAAAGACTTGTGTCAGATGGAATTCTAGATTCCCTTGATTTTTTCAGATTTTAAAATTTGCAAAAATTACATAAGGGGAAAACAGACAAACATAAGGAGATCTAGTGTTAATAGGACTACAGACGTCTTAGAACTGATACATACAGATATTTGTGGGCTATTCCCTACGGTTTCATGGAACGGTCAATAAGATTTTATCACATTCATAGACGATTTTTCACGGTATGGCTACCTTTATATCATCCATGAAATGTCCCAATCTCTGGACCTGTTCAAGTCATTCAAGGCTGAAGTTGAAAATCAATTCAGCAAAAGGATTAAAAGTGTAAGATTTGATCATAGTGGTGAATACTACGGTAGGTATGACGGTTCAGGTGAACAACGCCCAGGACCATTTGCTAAATTCCTAGAGGAGTGCGGTATCGTCCCGCAGTACACTATGCCAGGTTCTCCAAGCATGAATGGTGTTGATGAAAGGCGAAATAGAACGCTTAAAGACATGGTAAGGAGTATGATCAGTTACTCTAACTTACCAGATTTACTCTGGGATAAAGCATTAAAGACTGCAGTGTATATCCTTACCAGAGTACCAACTGAAGCAACTGCTAAAACTCCTTTTGAACTTTGGGCAGGCAAGAAACGTAGTCTGAAGCACCTTCATATTTGGGGAGGTCCAGCTGAAGCGAGTCCTTATAGGCCACATGAAAAGAAACTGGATTCCAGAACAGTTAGTTGCTATTTTATTGGATACTCTGAAAGATCTAGGGGTTATAAATTTTATGATCCTACTACCAAAATAATTTTTTAGACTCGAAATGCCCGATTCTTTGAGGATGTTGAGTTTTTGGAGGGGGATAAGGTTAAGGATTTTGGTTTTGAAGAGGAATATATTGATATTCCCACAGTTGTTATTAATATTGATCAGGATCCAATTCCTGACATTGTTCAAGAAGCAGATCCTAATCAAAACAATATCCAAGAATCTCCCATTCTAGAAGAACAAACTCTACCACCTCCATAACCTATGCCATTAAGGAGATCCACTAGAGAAAGAAGAAGTGTTGTGCCAGATTATTACATTGTATTTATCCAAGAACATGAGTTTGACATTAGTGCGGTGGAAGATGATCCGATCACCTTCCGTCAAGCCATGGAAAGTTCTAAATCTCAAGGGTGGATTGATGCCATGAATGAGGAGATAAAGTCCATGAAGGACAATGACGTTTGGGATCTTGTCCCATTACCTGAAGGTAAAAAGCCCATTGGTTGCAAATGGATATTTAAAACCAAGAGGGATTCGAAAGGTGATGTGGAGAGATACAAAGCCCGTCTTGTCGCTAAAGGCTTTACACAGAAAAAAGGCATCGATTATAAAGAGACTTTCTCTCCGATTTCATCGAAAGACTCTTTTAGGATAATAATGGCACTTGTGGCGCACTTTGACCTTGAGCTTCATCAGATGGATGTTAAGACTACGTTTCTCAATGGTGACATTGATGAAATAATATATATGGTGCAACCAGAAAACTTTGTGTCGGGAGATGCAAAGAAAACAGTTTGCAAATTAAAGAACTCCATTTATGGGCTTAAGCAAGCTTCTCGTCAATGGTATTACAAGTTTCATCAAGTTGTCATCTCATTTGATTTTGAGATGAATCTGGTTGATGATTGTATATACCACAAGTTTAGTGGGAGTAAGCATATTTACTTGGTTTTATATGTTGATGACATTTTGCTTGCCACCAACGATATAGGTATGTTACACGAAACCAAGAGATTTCTTTCAAAGAAATTTGAGATGGAAGATCTTGGTAACGCTTCTTTTGTGTTGGGTATACAGATACACCGAGATCGCTCTCGGAGTACACTTAGTTTATCACAAAAGAGCTATATCGAGAAAGTTCTTAAAAGATTTGGCATGCATGATTGTAAACCAGATGACACCCCTGTAGATAAAAGAGATAAATTTAGTCTCAGTCAATGTCCCAAGAATGATTTTGAGATTCGAAAGATGCAAAAGATTCCTTATGCGTCAGTAGTAGGAAGTCTTATGTATGCTCAAGTATGTACGCATCCGGATATTGCGTACATTGTTGGCATGTTGGGAAGATACTTAAGTAATCCTGGAAATGATCATTGGATAGCAGCCAAGCGAGTCATGAGGTACTTACAGAGAATAAAAGACTACATGCTCACCTATCGAAAGTCAGAAGAGTTAGAGATCATCGGATATTCTGACTCTAATTTTTCTAGATGCCAAGATAGCATGAAATCTACTTTAGGTTATATCTACTTACTTGCTGGAGGTGCTGTATCGTGGAAGAGTGTTAAGCAGTCTATTATAGCTTCTTCCACCATGGCAGCTAAGTTTGTAGCTTGTTATGAGGCGTCCAATCAAGGAATATGGTTGCAAAATTTTGTCACGGGGCTACGTATTGTGGATGGCATTGAAAGACCACTTAAGTTATTTTGTGACAATAAATCAGCAGTACTGTATTCCAACAACAACAGGAGTTCTACGAAGTCAATGTTTATTGACATTAAGTTCCTAGTTGTAAAAGAAAGAGTTCAGAGTGGACTTATATCTATAGAGCACATTGGAACAAACTCCATGATTGCGGATCCTCCGACTAAGGGATTACCACCCACGGTCTTTCATGAGCACACTGCTCATATGGGTGTAATTTCTTTTCAGGATATGTCAGTTTAGTGGGAGTTTGTATTTTATATGCTTTTATAGACATATTTGATTTAATGGATATTGTATGGTTATTTACTGCAGTAAAGTATTAAGTTTATATTCACTCTGACTTTATATGGTTTGATCTCACTAAAGTTTAAGGAGGACCAGTTGGAAATAGGCATGTTAACATCACATTGCATGAAATTTCCATGCTACACATCCACACTTAATCTTTGTCATTAGTTGCATTGATATATGTGATCATTGATGGGTCTACTTACGAAATATTTAATGACGATCGCTTTGATTCTATATTGGTGCAATTAATGGACAAGATTGTTAAGATACATAAAGTTTTGATAGCTAAAACTCATGAGCTCATAAAGTATAATTCAAATTTATAAAGTTACATATATATATAGCCCAAGTGGGAGATTGTTAGAGTAAAATTTAATATATGGGCTTATATATAAAATAAATATGAATTATAGGCTATCAAATAAAAGTAGGCCAATTAAAGTGATTAATTTAAGTTTTGGGGCCTTACTAATGTATTATTAAAGTGTGGGTTTTATTGTGTAGAGACAAGCGTAATTTCTATTTTTATGATGGGTTAAAATAGAAATATACGAAATATGAAAAGACACGATTGTGTTATAAATAGGGGTCATGGTCCCCAGATCACACAACACCAATCTTCTGATTCCCATTGGCAGAGAGAAATTTAGAGAGGAAATAAAAGTGTTGATCTGGAAGAGCATAAGACCTCAGACTCAGATATTTTAACTTTCTGTCATGGATTCAGGTACGCTTCCACAAAATCAATATTTATATTTCTTGATAATTCAATATGGATGTTTCTGTTTGTGTGATGGTTTTCACAAAATAGAAATTAATCCATCATTATAAGGATGGTAGATATATCGAATGAATGGTGAGTCTGTAGCTTATGTAAGTGTGTAAGTAAATGGAGCACCTGTAGCTTACAGCGTGGTCAATAATTGTAGGTGCACAAGTGAACAAAGTTATGAGGAAGAGAGGAATACATGGAGTTGTATGCACAAACATAAAAAAGTTAAAGGGAACCTCTATAGCGGTATGGGTACCCATTATGGCGGTATGGGTACCTATTATGGAGGGAAAGTTGCATGCAACCTCATTTCGTAAATCCTAAATACCCAACTAAACATATCTTCAACCCACAGTGCAAAGGACATCTCTAACCATTTTCAAAGGGGTTATACACCCCTATTATTTTGGGTGAATACTAGTATACATTTTGGGTGTAGAATATATTATCTTTTGAGGTGTGTTCATGTATCCTTGGTGGAACTTGAGAAGCACTTTATGGAATTTGAAGGGGTATTTATTTTGGCATTTCTTGGAGTATTTGATTGGAATTTTGGAGTTTATTTTTTATACTATACTTGGAGGATTTCTTCATTGAGGTTGGGCGTTTATTTGGATTTATATTCTACAATTATATTTTAATGCATATTAGTTAAATATATATAATAATATATGTATAATACACACATATGCTATTATTTCATGTAAAAATGAAATCTCTAAAAGGGGGGGGTCTAAATATAGTTTACATGTGAGGATTTCAGAATATTGTATGCATTTTTATGGGATAAAAATCCCACTAGTGTGTTAGCATTGATATTTCAAGGGAATACATGAAAATATGGAACTAAATTATTTGAATAGTTTTTTCAGATAATTTTAAAATATTTAAAATTATATTTTTAAGATAGTACTATGAGAAAAAATTATTCTTTCATGTAAAAATTTATTATTTCAGAAGAGAAGTAACAATGATATTTCATGTATGAAAAATCAAGAAAAGTCACATATAGTCACTCGGAACTTAGCGTGAACATGTTGAAAGATTGATTAACATGAAGATAGTTGGTTAATATTTTCAAAATATTGTTGGCATAAAATAACTTGACTTTAAGGTGAAAGTAGGTATAAAAATGTTGCTAAAATGAACTAATTATATATCCAAATGGATAGCTTTTAAAGTATGTGATGCATAAGTTGATAAATTGCATAATAAACTTGGAACCAGATGACTTTTAAAATCAACTCTATAGAGGATAGCAATTAAAATTGTACCCCACGTATAATATTTTGATAAGAAAATGAGACTCGTTACACACGGCTTAAATGAACAACTGATGATGTAATTAGCCCTTACATTCGTAAATGGAAAGGAGTCGCCTAATTAGAAAATGATATAAATGTTGCTAAATATTTATATTAATTAATGAGGACTAAACGGTAACATGTGTTTGAGTGTGTAACAAAGGTGACAAGGTGGTAATAACCTTGGATATTGGTCTACGGGTCGTGAAAATGTTTAAAGTAAGTAAAAAGGGGCATTTATGCAAATACGAAGGAAGAATGACAATCTAGCATTATTGTTAAAAATGTTAGTTAGATCTCAATTAAAATGAACTTAATGTAGAGTGAAAGAATTTTCAAAAAGGAGTACCAGAAAAATTTAAGAAGGTTCCAGAGTCCTAGGATGCAGCTTCAACTTAGACCCAAAAATCACTGACCAAGGAAGCATTTATGATCGACGGTGCAAGCCCTTAAACATAAATGGTATACAGTTAACTCTAGGACTAAAAGAAAATAGAGGGAAATATATGAAGCTGGTAAATTTCAGGAAGGGAAACAATTAATAAATGTATGCAAGTGAGTTATTCCGGGCTTACATGGTATATAATGCGATTACGAGTAAGTGGTCTAATGAACTAGTTGATAAACCCATGGTTATGAACTCGGGTTGGCATATAAGTTTCACGAAACATTTTATACATCAGGTGCATGTGTAACATGGTATTTTCTAAATTATATAGTGGGCATGGAGGTTAATATGAAATGGATAAATTTCAAAGGGAATTGGATTAACTTAAAGGAATAACAAGGAAGTATGATTCATAACTTATTAATCGTGTAGATTAATGGACTTAAGAAATGTTTTCGTAATAAAATGGTAATATATAGAATCTAAGGTCAATGTCTTTTAACCAAAGTTAAAGGAAAGGCTTTTGAATACAACATGGTTAATGCATAAAATGTTTAGTTTTTGCATGTTCGATCTTACATCATTTCTTTTTGTCATTCATTTATATACTACATTATTGTTGGGAACCTCACTAGGTATTCACTCACCTTGTTCCCTTTGTTACGATAAGTTAAGCGATATATCATCTTTTGAGAGTATTTTGCATATAAATAGTGTTTACTATTTATTCTTGTAGCTCTAATTAATTGAACTTTAGGGCATTGACTAATGGATTTCGCACTTGTTATCACTACGCCCATTTGTTGAAAAGTGGAATTGAGTGTTTACCTAGTTAATATAATTATTTGTAATGGATTAGAGACATTATCTAGATTGTTTCACATCATCCTACACTTAACGCGGCCGAAGCGTATCGGGTTGATACATGGGTGACCCTTAAATTCGAGTATGGGCATTACATCCTTGCCCAAATGAGACTTACTTCCACTATTTCTAATCTATTTAGGTTGTTTGAAGCCTTGATGGAACTATAATGGAAACTGGAACCAAAATTGTGATTGATGATGTTCTTGCTGTGACTGCTCATTGCTTTTACCCAAATGAGGACACTCCCTTTGCATAAACCCTTCTTAGTGATACTCAAAGAAAATACATGGCCTAAATTGATTGCCACTCTCATTAGAACCTGAAAGATGTCCAAACTATATGCACTCTTATTCCAGTAATTAACGTTATACTTAAATAACTCTTACGGTGATACTAGTCTCCACATTGATATATGGATATACTGCATATCAAAATGTTCCAACGTGTAATATAATCTGAATCCATCGTCAAACTATTTATATTATAAATGTGAAATCTCGTGCAAACACCATTGAAGCCATGCAGTGTCATGCAACCCACACCCTATTACCCACACAGAATCCATGTGAACTCGTGAATTTGCGGATTTGACGTAATCTTTTCAAGTCTGAGCCATGACCATGCATAATTATCGTCTTAAATCCTTTAATTAAAAGGTCGGGGAAATTCATCTTTCCCTCCATAGAGAATTTTGTCCAGGAAATTTGTTTCTTCATCAATGATCATGATGCCTCCATGTCATCACTGCCTTGTCACTGTTTTCTCTTTTATGAAATCATAAATCATTAAGATTTGTCACATACATCATACCCCAATCCTTTCTGCGGGGTAACCTATGCCATATACTAATATATGGTAAATTTATAACTTTATATCAGGTCATACGTCACCATTTGAAAAATTCATTAAAATCCCTATACTTAGGGTGTCCATGGAACTTAATGCTACGACATACCAAAGACTTATTGGTTCATTCCATTGCCATACATCTTCTTACTGATATAATTTTGAGTATTCTGAAACATTATACAATTGTTGTGTATACATAATCCTTTCCTAGGTTTTTCAACCTATAAAATATGAATTTGAGCGCTATGGCAACTCGCGCAACACACAGTAACATAAAACGATGTCAAACACGACGTTCCCTGGATTAAGAGTTTGATTAAGAAAAGAGTTCTTAATGGTTGAAACGATGTCAAACACGACGTGGTGGTCACTAAAGGATTAAGAGTTTGATTAAGAAAAGAGTTCTAATTAGATATAAACACTCGAAAAATTATTACGGACAATCGAATCGTCAAAATGGCTTGAAATGTTAGTATGTTGTTGAAAACGGCGAGACATGACTGTTGTGAAAAATTCAGCTCGATCAGACGGTTGAATTTCTAAAAATATTATATTTATCCTCCTTAGCTTAGATCCTCCCCCGATTTTTATACAAAAAGTTATAATTTTCAAATTTTAATCCCGATTTAAATTCCTCTTAAAACCTTATTTTTATACCTAAAAATCAACATATTTAATTATTAAAAATAATTAAATCCAAAATTTTATTTTTCATGAACTTTTCAAAATTAGTTTTAAAATACCTATTTAAAAAAAATTGGGGTTGTTACAAAAAAGGTTTTGCGTTGTGGGAATTTTTCCTAAAATTTGTGTCGCATCTTTATTTAAAATGGTTAACACTTGCACGCACGTAGCTATTTGAGTTTAAGGGATGAATTAATTTGATTCATAAATTGACTCTAATTGAATAAGTTTAGATTGAAATTTGCGCATCTATTGAAATCAGTATCATACACATAAGGCATTCTCACTTATTTATACTTTTAGTATCTCTTATAATTGGATTTAATGTTATTTGTACTAGTGTCTTGGCGTTTTATGTATTTCTTTCCATCATTGTCTTGGTGTTTTAGGTATTCTTTGTTGGATTCAAATATTTTGTTTCACATTATTTAATATTATTTGGGACTTATGCTATTTTTAAACTCAACTAGACAAACAGACATTACTTTCATAAAGGTCACTGGCCTAACAACTGTTTCATAAAAAATTTCTTTTAATTTAGTAGTTATTCTCTTATCGCTTAACACCCTACTTGCGTGTCTCCATTTTATCCAACCAGTTGATAATCTACTCGTAACATCCTTATTGATATCCCCATTACTTTTTATCATTGAACCTAAATAATGTAATTTATTAGTTTGGTTTATCACTTTTCGTTAATCTTTGACATTATGGTATCATATGCCTCATTATTAAATTTACATTTCATAAATTCAGTTTTATTTCTACGAATTTTTAGTCTTAGACTCAAAGGCATTTATCCAAGTATCCACTCTCATCGCTAAGGTCTTGTTTGAAGTGTCTGCTAAAACTACGTTATTTGCAAGTAACATTCCTTGATCTAGACCCACTTTAATCGTAAAATCATAAATTTCTCAACAAATAGTTCTTACTTTAGTCTTTGTGTTATCATACATATATTCAATAACTTTAACATAACTCATATGGATTATTTTCCTCCTTAAAGTCCACCATATTATATCTTTAGGTACTTTATCATATGCCTTTTCTAAATCTATAAAGACCATGTGTAAATTTTTATTTTTACTTCTACATTTCTTCATTAACTGTCTTAATAAGTAAATAACTTCCGTGGTGGATCACCCTGGCATAAATCCAAATTGATTGTCTGAACTAGTTTACTCATTTCTTAATCTTTGTTCTATAACATTTTCCCATAATTTCATAGTGTTATTTTATCAGTTTGATTCATCTATAATTATTGCGGTTTTGTATATCCCCTTTATTTTTATACAAAGGTTACATGCTGCTTTTCCTCCACTCATCTGGCATGTTTCTTTCTTTTAAATTTTATTAAATAAACATGTTAACCATTCTACCCCTATACTTCCAAGGGTTGTTCAAACCTCTATGAGTATTTTATTTGGGACAACCATTTTATTCCTTCCCATTTTTCTTATTAATAAATATACTTCTTTTCAGTAATTGGACATACCATTCTTATATTCGTATCTATGTTCTCGATATATTTTTTGAGATATTCTTCATTCAATAATCTTTGAAAATTCTCTTCCCATTTATCTACAATTTCTTTATCGTTAATTAATATATTTTTATTTATGTCTTTGATGCACTTAACTAGACCCGTATCCCTTATCAATCTATCTTTATTCTTTGCCAATTTATATATCTTGTTTTCACCTTCCTTGGTACCTAATTTACTATAAAGATTATCTAGTGCGTTTTGTTGCGCAATATTTTTTACTTCCCTTTTTAATTTCTTATACCTTTCTAAATCTTCTTGATTTTTATTCTTTCGCCATTCTTTAAAACTTACTCATTTCTTTTGTATCTTATACGCTATTAATAGGGAGATCAATGTTAGTCTTCCATCCTTAGAAACAATGTCTATCCCTCCTTGTTTGCCCTCATGGGCACAAATATTCAGCAACTAGCCACTAAAGCATGTATGACCCTTCTTAAAAACCACGCGCAATTGCAAACACAATGTACCTCCACTTAAACCTCAAGGATAAAACCCACTAAAATCATCTAGATCACAATTTCCCTTAGGACACGGGTAACAGGTGTCTAAGAACATTGTTGTCTATCAAACGATCTCATAGCGTTGTAATTATTGCATGTCTTGGAATATTTCAAGGCAATAAGCCTTCATTTGAGTTCTACTGCATTAAATTTGTGTGTTGTGCCTTTTACTCTTAATTTCTTTAATTATCTTAGTATTCATAGCACTAGTTGATAATAATTTCAAATACTTGTATATCTTGATAGTTTTGTCCCTTTAAAAACTAATCAAGAATTTTATAATTAAAACATGTCTTAGATTTCTAGAAAATTTGCTCAACACATCTTGTGTTCATACTGTGGGTACCCTAAATTTAGCGCCATAAGGCCTGGACGAGTAGCCTCCCCTTAGCGGCCCAAAGCCAAGGCCCATCACCTCTTGTACTCATCCGATTACCCCACGATCCCATGAAGAGAAGTGGTAAGGGAGCGCGATCCCATGTAGGGGAGATGGCTGATAAGGAGGAACCCATCACCCCCACTACTCCAACATATACATGTATAAATTAAACCCTAAGTCCGGGGCAAAGGACAAGTTGTATTCTCTGTACTTATTCTTCAGAATATAGAGAAATAACACTGACTGCACCACCGTGGACGTAGGCACATATTTGCTGAACCACGTATACCCGTTGTTGTGTGATTGGCATTTTATTTATCTTTTCTTGATTGTTACCTCTTTCATATTTATTTGTGTTGCATAATAATTGTCACCACAATTGGCGCCGTCTGTGGGAAACGTTTATCTTTCCCTGAGAAGAGCCCATTCCGAGAAAGAGAAATCTAAGATGTCTGGTCACAGCAGCAACGCTCCTCAAGCAGGAGATATTCAGCAACCACCCGCTCCTCGCAGGATTAGGTCTGAAGTCCGACGTTCAGATCAAGGGGCTCACTTAGAAAGGCCAGCCTCAGAAGAAAGTCAAGGACCAGCAAGGTCCACTCAGATATCCAGATTGATCGATGCATACGAAGCAAGGCTCGACGAGCAGAGGGAGTCCTCTCGCAGGTATGAGGCTGAGAATGATCGCTTGAAAAGAAGACTGGAAAAACTGGAGAAAGAACTACGTCCTGATACCAGGAGACGCCCCTATCGCACTCCTAGCCCTCAAGCGAGCAAATCTCGCAGCCGAGGAAGGAGCCCTAGGCGACAATATCAAGGGTTCGAAGGTGGCGACTCAGACGACGACCTCCGCGAGCAATTGAGAAAAGCTCGCCGCTATCAGAGTCCTGCTCGCAGCGAAGACAACATACGGAACCTAGTCCGCAGAGAAATGGACCAATATCCAGCTCACCGCGGCACCAGGTCGACCAGAGAACTTGCCAGGAGAGCCCTCAAGACCCAGATGAAATCGCCCTTCACGAGGGAAATTGAAGAAGAAGAAGAAGAAGAAGAAGAAGAAGAAGCTCCCAAAATGTTTGCTATTCCAAGGTTCAAGATTTATGACGGAAAGACTGATCCCATTGATCATGTCAGGCAGTACCGGCAAGCTATGACCCTCTGGAATCACCGAGATGCACTGATGTGCCGTATTTTTCCCTCGAGCCTTCATGACGTGGCCCAGAAATGGTTCGAGAAACTCCCTCACCGATCCATCAGAAATTTCAAATCCCTGGCCGAGCTCTTTACGGCCCAGTTCATCACCAGCAGCTCCCATCCCAAAAGGATGGATGCTCTATTAACGATGAAGAAAACTCCTCAGGAGACACTCCGAGACTACGCGAAGAGGTACTGGGAGTTATTCAACGAAGTCGAGGACTGCGCGGAAGAGGTAGCAGTGGCTTCATTCAAAATTGGGCTACCTAGCTCTTCCCTCCTTTACCAGTCCTTGACAAAGAAGGAAGCAACCACCATTGATGACCTGATGGCCCGGATTGAGAAATACGCAAAGGTGGAAGATGTCACCCGCCTTAACGTAGGATAAAACGGTCGAGCCAAGCTCGCTACCAAGGGAAGTGAGAAAGTTGATTACCAAAAAAAAGGAGGAAAGAATGGGAGTAAGAATGGCTCCAAGAACGGAGGAAACCCTGACGTTGCAAAGTCGTTCCAGGCGGTCAACACCGTCTTCAAAGAACCAATTTACAAAATTCCCGCGAAGATCAAGGATGAGACGTTCATCAAATGGCCCCGAAAAATGGGAGGAGACCCATCGAAAAGAAATAATGCACTGAGATGCACCTTCCACAAAGAGGGAGGGCATAAGACCGAGCACTGCAAGGCTCTTAAGTCCCACCTCGAGGAATTGGCCCAATCCGAACATTTGAATGACTTTGTGGAAAGGAAGGTAGAAAGAGTGATTGTCCACAAGGAGGCAAAACCCGACAATGTATTGGAAGACGACGCCGGACACGAATTCGCAGTAATCCATGGAGCATCCGATGTTAAGCAAATCCAGGGTAACTCAGCTCGAATGGAGGTAAAGAAGCTGACAGCAGTAATGCAAGCTTTTCAGATTGATCCAGCAAAATCACAGGCAGGAAAACGTCGGCGAGCAGAGGACATCAACTACAACAAGCATATTGTTTTCACGGACGAAGATCTTGTGGGAGTGAGGACCCCACACCACGATGCCTTAGTCATTACACTCAGGATAGCCAACTTTGATATCGACAGGCTGCTCGTCGATCAAGGGAGCTCATCCGAAGTAATGTACATCGACCTGTTCAGAAAATTGAAGTTGAACGTCGCCGACTTAAAGGGAACAACTGTTTCTCTAGTCGGCTTCACTAGGAAAATGACCATGCCTCTGGGCAAGATTGTACTACCAGTGCTCGCTGGAAATGTTTCAAAAATGATTGAATTCTTGGTGGTCGACATCGATTCACCATATCAAGCCATCCTCGACCGGGGATGGCTTCATGCAATGAAGGCAGTCTCCTCGACCTACCACCAGAAACTCAAGTATGTCACTGAGCGGGGAGTGATGGAGATACATGGCGACCAGGCGATGGCGAGAAAGTGCTTCATAGCGGCCATCCGACCAAAGCCAGAGAAGAAAGTCGTTCAAACCAGCGAGAAAGTGGAGGAAGGTGCAATCCCTTCCAAATAGCAATTAAAATATGGAAGGCCCGGAGTGGAAGAGACCAGGCTCCTCCCCTCCGAGCGTGTTGTAGAGGACCTGGTAGAAGTAATTGCTAAAGAAGGCGACAACAGCAGAGTTTTTCTGATCGGGACCTCACTCACTGACCAAGAGCAAAAGGATTTGTTAGCCTTACTCAGAAACAACATAGATGTTTTCGCTTGGGAACCCTATGAGCTGCCAGGAATTGATCCCAATATGGTATGCCATCAGTTGCACGTCAGTCCCACATTCAAACCGATAGCATAGAAGGCACGACGAACTGCTCCCGAGAAGGCCAGAGCAATAGAAAAAGAAGTCGAAAAACTGCTGGATGCAGGGTCCATACGGAAAGTGCAATTCCCCAAATGGTTATCCAACCTAGTGGTAGTTCCAAAAAGCAACGGGAAGTGGAGAGTTTGCATAGACTTCACTGACCTCAACAAAGCTTGCCCCAAGGATAGCTTCCCTCTTCCGAAAATAGACCAACTAGTAGACGCCACTGCAGCTCACGAACGAATGAGTTTCCTGGACGCATACTCAGGTTATCACCAGATTCCCCTGTATGCCCCAGATCAGGACAAAACGGCGTTTATCACAACGGTTGGTTTATACTGTTACAAGGTCATGCCTTTTGGGCTTAAAAATGCAGGGGCAACCTATCAGCGGCTGGTTACTAAAATGTTCAAGAATCAGATGGGAGACACGATGGAGGTCTACATCGACGACATGCTCGTCAAGAGCAAGGAAAAGGAAAATCACCTCTCGGACCTGTCAAGTACCTTAGAAATCCTCAGGAAGTACCGAATGAAACTCAATGTGAGCAAGTGTTCCTTCGGTGTCCAGTCAGGAAAGTTCCTTGGGTATTTAGTCAGCAAGCATGGCATAGAGGCTAATCCGGACTAGATTGATGCAATCAAACGCGTGCAACCTCCTCGCACAATCCGCGATGTACAAAAGCTCACTGGAATGCTCGCTGCTCTAAATCGTTTAATTTCTAAATCCTCTGAGAGATGCAAGCCCTTCTTCCAACTCTTAAAAGGCAGCAAAACAGTAGAATGGACTCCAGGTTGCTCATAAGCATTAGACGAGCTCAAGTCCTACCTAAGCTCCCCACCACTGCTTGTCATACCACAGCAAATGGACCCTTTATACCTCTACCTCTCTGTATCCAGCCATACTATCAGCTCAGCGCTAATGTGTGAAGTTACAGGGATCCAACATTTAGTCTATTGCGCGAGCAAAACCTTACTAGAGGCCGAGCAGCGCGACCTGCCATTGGAAAAGCTCGCATTCGCCCTAGTAATGTCCTCAAGGAAACTGAAGCATTACTTCGAAGCTCACACGATCATCGTCCTCACATCACACCCCCTTAAGGCTGTCCTAAGGAAGGCGGATTTGTCGGGCAGACTGTCTAAATGGTCAGTCGAGCTCGACCGATTTGACATCCAATTTCAACTAAGGACAGCTATCAAGGGTCAAATCCTTGCTGAATTCATAGCTGAATTCACAGGCGAAGAACCCTTCAACCAGCCTAAGCCAACAGAACAAAACAGTCAGGCTACAGGGGGAAGCTGGAAACTATTCGTTGATGGAGCCTCTAATTCAAAGGGGGCAGGAGTAGGAATTGTCCTCATCACTCCAGAAAATACAGTCCTCGAGCAAGGAATCAGGCTGGGATTTGCAGCCTCCAACAACGAAGCAGAATACGAAGCCTTAATAGCAGGTCTCCAAAGGGCGCAAACTCTGGGAGCAAAGCATTTACAGGTAATCGGAGACTCGCAACTAGTTTCCAATCAGATAAGTGGAGACTATAACGCGAAGGATGAGAGGATGGCAGCCTACCTCTCCTTGGTGAAAAACTTAATGACGAACTTTGAGGAAATCAACATCCAACAGTTTCCCAGGGGGCAGAACAACCACGTTGACGCCTTGGCAGCCCTGAGCTCGGCAGTTGATTCCATCCTTAAAAGGATCATCCCTATAGATTTCCTCAGCTGCCCGAGCATTTACCCCAACTGCGAGCTGACCAAAGCAAAACCAATACTCCAATTGGAACCAGCCCCCAGCTGGATGGATCCCTTGAGAGACTATTTGAAGAACGGAACGCTCCCAGAGGATAAAAGGACTGCCCACCAGATAAGAGCCAAAGATTCTCGCTTTCACTTATCCACGAGAGGCGACTTGTATAAAAGATCTTTCTCCGGCCCCTACCTTAGATGCGTCCACCCAGGCGATGTCAAGACAGTGCTTCACGAGCTTCACGAAGGAATCTGTGGGAGTCACATCGGAGGAAGGTCTCTAGCCTTCCGAGCAATGAAGGAAGGTTATTGGTGGCCATATATGCAAAAGGACTCCGCAGTATATGTCCGCAGATGCTTAAAATGCCAGCTTCACGCCCCCATGGTCCACCAGCCCGCCAGCGAGTTAAAATCCCTGACCAGCCCCTGGCCTTTCGCCCAGTGGGGAATGGACATCGTGGGACCACTGCCCACCGCTGCCGGCAATCGCAAATACCTGTTGGTCGCAACTGATTACTTTACCAAGTGGATCGAGGCAGAACCACTGGCGAACATTCGGGATGCTGACATGATGAGGTTCATATGGAAAAATATAATCACTCGATTCGGGATCCCCAGAACCATCATCACTGACAATGGAACACAGTTCGAGAGTGGCCCTTTTCAGGACTTCTGCGACCAACACGGGATCATGCACCACTTCAGCTCGGTAGCTTACCCTCAAAGCAACGGACAAGCTGAGGCTTCCAACAAGACAGTGATCGCTGGATTGAAGAAGCGGTTAGAACAAGCCAAAGGCGCGTGGACAACCGAGCTACCGCATATCCTATGGGCGTACAGAACGACTCCTAGGCGAGCCACAGGAGAAACGCCATTCTCACTAGCATATGGTATGGAGGCAGTCATCCCACTAGAAACAGGATTGCCTACAATGAGATCTGACCTTGTCAAGCAGGGTCAGAACGATCAGGCTTTGCTCGCTGAACTCGATTTGGCCGACGAGCGCAGGGAACTTGCCCTAGTAAAACTAGCGAGCTATTAGCAACAGCTCGCAAAGCACTACAGCAAAAGGGTCCATCCGAGGAAATTCGAAGTGGAGGACTATGTTCTAAGAAAGGTCCTGGGCAACACAGTGAAACCATCAGACGGTAAACTGGTCCCGAACTGGGAAGGACATTATGAGATAATTAGAAACGATCTGCAAGGTGCCTATCATTTGAAAACAATGGAGGGTAGAGAGATACCACGAGCATGGAACGCAAATAATCTCAAGAAATTCTATTTTTAGGGGTTCTATTGTTAGATCTTTTATTGTACTCATTATGGGAAAAGACAGTTTATTTCTCATTTCACCAATGAAAATCTCTCAGTTGATCACTCTCTAAAAAGTAACAATTATATCTTATTGCACATCCTTTTCAAATCACAGGTATAATGGTTGGCATAGCAGGGGGATACCCCTCCTCAGGTCATCGTCATGAAGCACGACAGACCTCATAGCATTGCCCATGGCAATATATGAAGCCCTACAGAGTATTCTTAGGCATCAAACCTACTTTGGTGAAACAAAATCCTAACCGGATAAAGACATCCAATAACAGGTGTGTCTTCGCCAATTGCCCTACTTAGGCCTAAAGGAGTGTGACGACACGACCTAAAAGGTAAAGGAAGGGCACAATGGTATTCTTAATACTGGACTGGGCGGACACTCACATGACAAGATAAAAAGGATTGTAAAGCTGCAAATATATGAAAAGAATGGATGAACACGTTTAGTCGACAAAATCGCCCAAAACTCGAACTTTCCATTAATCTTTTATATTTACAAACAATAATAGTACATGTTTAGTCGGCGAAGCTCGCCCAAAGCATTTACAATTATTAAAAAACAAAATATCAAGAAGGTGGAAGCCTCCGAGCAAGATAGTCAGCAACTTTAGCTCTCCTCCCATCATCATGAGCATGATTGAACTCCTCCACGACCTCACTTGCGTCCAACTCCAATAGTCGCCGGGGGATAGCATCGATGGGGATCCATCGATCATCTCGCCTGAATGGATTGGGCATCAGAGTAGAGGGGGACATCTCGTGCCGATACCACAATATCGAGTTCAGCGGGACCTGCAGCTCTCTGAGAGCACTCAACCACCCCCTGATGAAGGAAAGCTCCTCGAACTCTGATAACCGTGTGGGAGCATCCAGCCAGCCCTGATCATAGCCATCAGTCCACACTTGGCGAGGGCCCTTCTTGAATAAATGCCGCAGTCGGGTGACGTCCCTTTGGAGCCCAGCAGCAGTCACATAAGCTCACCGAACATCGCCGCGCAGCTCCTCCATCTCCCTCTCACGTCGCTCCTTAGCTTCCCTACTCCTACCCCTTGTACTCCTACCAGCACGCGGGAGGGGAGGCCGAGCAGCTCGCGACGAGGAAGAGCCTTGTAGGACTGCCGATGCGGTGCTCGGTGAATGCTCCTTAAGCTTCGAGACCTCCCGCCTCAGGTCTTCATTCTCCCTCTGAAGAAACTCCACGACTTGGTTGATCTCGGTGGCCTCCAGTAACTTTGCTCTCAGCTCGCTAACTTCTTCTTGCACTGAAGCACCGATCTCTTCCATTTCCTGGAGCATGTCCTTCAATTTGGCCACCAGCTCAGACTGATCCTTATATTTCTGGTTCCTTGACTTAGCAAACCTGCAAAGCCTAGAAAAAGCCTGGCGAACTGCAGGGCTTGCATTAGGACCCAGAGTCCAACCTAATTGGGAGGTAACAGGAATATAGTCATCCACATCAACCAACTACAAGTAAAAGAAAGAGAGAAGAAAGAGATCAGCATAAAGAAAAATAAAGTCTTTTCATTGATAATGAGCGAAGTTACATCAGATCAAAAAAGAAAAAAGTTACAAAGAAGCCCTATCAATTAGCAACCTCGGTGGATGGACCCTTGTCCTTATCAGCATCAGCAGGGGAATTACCCTCTGCAAGGGTGTCCACTGCCCCCTCGACCAAGGGAGCATCAGTAGGACTCGCCTGAGAAACAGGATTGGTGCCTTTAGCAATTGGGGATGGGTCCTCATCCACGACTGGCTTTCGCCCTGGATCATGCTCGTCAAAGAGTGGGGATGCAACATCCACCCCAACAGCCACGAGGGCCTTGTTCCACCCTTTCTTGAAGTTCAGACGGCTGATATAGCCTATCTGAACCTCGGCGTCCTCATACGCAGCAGCCCAGCCAGAATTGTACGAATCTTCTTTAAGAGTGGATGCCTGGGCTTTCTCCGCCTCCAGCTGCTCGGCAAGAACCCTTCTCTTCTCCGCAAAGTCTAGCTTTCTCGAGCATACCAGATCATACGACTTCCTCAGCTCGCCAAGCTCCCTGACAGCATTATCTCTCTCGCGAGCAGAATTAGCAAGGGCCGAGGCAGATGAAGCTCGAGCCGCATTAGCAGCCTTCAGATCAGCCTCTAGCTGAGAACCCCTGGCCACCAGAGTAGACTTCTGCTGCTCCAGCTCGCTGTTCCTTCTCAACAGCTCGTCGCGAGAGCGATAGAGCACAGCAAAGTCAGTCACAAACTATAAAAAATGAGGGAAAGATCAGAAAGAAGAAACCATCAAAACGGATTGAAGGAAGTTGAGAATTAAAAGAGGAACCTTACCAAGGCAAGCCTCTGGCTAGCTTGCAAAGCCAATTGATCGGACCCCGACGCCCTCTCACGATCTGCAGGTAGGACTGCTCTCTCGAGCAGCACAGGGGCAAGCTGAGGAGAGGTGGCCACCGAAGCCCCCTCAGGCAAGGCAGATACTGGGACCAAGGCTTGACCAGTTTTGGTCCTCAGTTCCATCTTCCTCCTCTCCTCCTCCTTTTCTCTCTCCCTTCTCTTTCTCTCTTCCACCTTCTTCCTCTCTTCCTCCTTTTTCTTCTCTCTCTCTCTCGCCTACTCCTCCTCTCTCTTCTTCTTCTCTTGCTCCTGAGAAGAAGGCCGAGAACCAGTAGCTATGGCCCCGGAGGCAGTCTTCGACTTCTTGGACCTCTGGGCAAGAAGCACATCATCATCATCATCATCTCTGATTAAATTCTTCCTGGGAGGCATCTCTTCACCAGAACTGCTGGTAGTGCTCGAAAAACTGCTACTGTCAACACTGCCTGAACCCAAATTACTAACACCTGCAGGCTCACTCTCCGAGCTGTTCTCCTCTTCGTCCAATTGGATGGGCTCAGCAGAAACCTCTTCGAAAGAGTCAAAGTCCGGAACACTATCCACAGGTCGGGCTATGAAGCTGGAGCCTGTGTTATTGTATTCAAGCAGAAAAGCAGCAGTCCTAGGATGCTCGCCGTCACCCAAAGGTTCCCTGATGTTCCAAGCTTTCACCAGTTCCGAGATACGAACCTCGCTGAGAGCAGGTTCCAAGTTCTTTATCCTCGCTGTAAAAGAGAAAGCAAGAAGAGGTTAGAAAAATCACAAAGTCAGCAAAGGTTGAAATAATAATACAACATCTACCTATATATTCTTCCCCATAAAAGGGAACAGTGAACCTCTCAGACCTCGACCCTTCAAATTGGGGGGAGAATTGCCAATTCCTAACAAGAAAACCTTCTTGCCAGTAGTCCTTATGGGAATCAGGTAAATTTACTACCAATACCCTATCAGGACTCCTAGCCTTAAGGTACAGGACACCTGAACTCGTTCGAGAAAAAGAATAACAAAAGCAGACCTCGGCAAGCCCTAACCTTGTGTCGTACAATTGATTTATCCTATGCACGCCGTTCACTATTTTCCATACGTTGGGCGAACATTGTGCAGGCACAATACCAAAATAGCTAAAGAAGTGCAGAAACAGACCATTAGGGGGAAAGGTAAGACCCCCCTGGGAGAGCAACAGGACGTGAATCCAATGTGCATCCTCTATATCCCTAACGTTCCTAGGCGGTGAGGCACAACACTCAATCTCTACCCACTCAGGAATACTGTAGAATTTTCTAAACTCAGTTACTGACCTATTTCCAATCTTCGCCATTGGAAAAATACAAGAAAAACTATGAACTCTAGAAAAGGGCACGAGAGACTTACAAGACAGAAGATCAGGTCAAATGGCGAAGAAGCGACGAGAGTGGAGACCGAAAATAGAAGGTACAAAGCTTAAGAGTTCTCAGAAGATAGAAGATTGCTGGAAAATCTGAAGCGACGAAGAGAAAATGTGTCTTATTCCAACAAGCCTTCAAGACTAATCATAACGCACGGATAGCGAAGCGGGTGCCGCCAAAGCAACTTCACAGTTTTCAAAGAAATCGACCATCATGGCTGATTATTTAAATTCATTGGACCTGCAGAAATGGCCCAACAAATTTAGGGGCAATTGTGGGTACCCTGAATTTAGCTCCATAAGGCCTGGACGAGTAGCCTCCCCTTAGCGGCCCAAAGCCCAGGCCCATCACCTCTTGTACTCATCCGATTACCCCACGATCCCATGAAGAGAAGTGGTAAGGGAGCGCGATCCCATGTAGGGGAGATGGCTGATAAGGAGGAACCCATCACCCCCACTACTCCAACATATACATGTATAAATTAAACCCTAAGTCCGGGGCAAAGGACAAGTTGTATTCTCTGTACTTATTCTTCAGAATATAGAGAAATAACACTGACTGCACCACCGTGGACGTAGGCACATATTTGCTGAACCACGTATACCCGTTGTTGTGTGATTGGCATTTTATTTATCTTTTCTTGATTGTTACCTCTTTCATATTTATTTGTGTTGCATAATAATTGTCACCACACATACTTAGTCAGTTTTGTACTCAAAAGGATTTTTCCCAAGAAAGTTATTCAGATTATATGATCTTGAAAATTTTGAGGATGAAATTTATTTTTAGGGAGGGAGAATGTAATGACTAGTAATTTTATGATATTTCCTAAGTTTTGTGGGTGGTATTTATTTTTGTGGTTTGGCCTAAGTAAGAGTGAGTGTGGACAATATCTTCTTGGATGTTCAATGTGCCAACCCGCAATATAGGTCGCTACAGCGAGAACTCTTTTTCTATAGGTTAAAATCCCATGTCTTGGGCACGACTTGATTTTGTTGTTGCATCACTACAGCTAAGGCTGCAGTGAGAAGACCTTTCGTTGGTCATCACTGGTGCACAATCAACTTCATTTTTAATGATCATGACTAGTATAAATACATGACCCTTTCTTATTTTATTTCCCATTACTCCCTCACTCCGCAAGCATCATATGTCCTCTATCTAAAAACCCATATCTCTCTTACCATATCAAGGCCTAAAGACTCCATCTATAAGGACATATTTTTAATAAGTCCGTCATAATTAATTATGTCTTATACTGCTACAAGTCGTCGAAGAATTGTTAATATTGCTTCTACAAAAGACAAATTCGAATTACCAGTTGCCGTCAACACTCAAGCCCAACAATATGAACTTTGGTAAGATATTGTTTTAAAGTTTCATTTACATTTCATATTAAGAGTGTTGGGATATTTTTAAAAGGATTTTAAATAAACTTTGTTATAAAAATTATTTTTATAAATGTTAGTTTTTTTTTTTAAAAAGGTTTTATAATTGTTTATGAAAATCTGCTACAGCAGTAAACGTACCTCGGTTTTGACGCCAAGGTCGTTCAAGCGAGATCTCAATCTCGTTCGAACGACATGGGATGTCGCGCGTAGTCGTTGAAATGACACACGATCTCGTTCAAACGAGATGGGGTTCTCGTTCGAACGACCCTGCTTTTGGCTGACACGTCTGATTTCATCCTGAACTTTTGACCGACTCAATTTTCCTATAAAAGAGATCTGCCAGCCTTTGTATTTCGTGGAGAACAGTTTCAGCTTTAAAGTGTTTTATCTTTTTGAAAATTTTGTGTATTTGCCCAGTTTTAATTCAATACCTTTTGGCAGAAAGTTTTTCTCCAACAATTTTAAGGGTTCAAATATTTTATTTTTAATTCACAAAATCCCAATTACTTTTTTGTGAATTCTTTTGTGGAACCCAAGAAAATATTTTATTTTTGTTCATACTTTGTGGGGAGAGCTCTACAACTGACAGCTGCATGCTATTGTGGAGGGAGTCCTTATAAAGTTCACATATTGTGGAGAAGCCGTTTCTCTTCTTCACTGCTGCCCTCCTGGAAAAGAAAAGTTCCAGCCGAGACATCAAAATCGACACCTGCGGGTATTTCGTATGTCACCCTATTTCATTGTAATCCGTGTAAGCCGTTTTCTTACAAAATTATAGTGAAATATAAGGTTTTGCCCCTTTGGGGATTTTTCCTGAAATTGTGTTGTTTTATCCTGCATGCTTTATTTTATTGGATAAATCATCTAGATGCATGTTTTAGGGTTTAACTAAAATTTGAGTTTAATTAAAATTGAATTTTATTTGAGAAGTCGCAATATTTCCACTGTAGCATTTCTACACCATCAAACTTACATGGAATCTTGGATTTGGGTTTATGAAGTTTAATATCATTATACTTGGAGATTGAATACTTTGGGGCATTTTTTAGGCATTTCCAGAACTTTATATCTCTACTTTCATCTCCTCTTTCAAATAAAGAAAATATTCATATTCCTTCTCTTAAAGTTTGTTTGTATTAGAATTTATGAAATTATGAACACCCTCCTGGACTCATGATTTTCCTGAAAATCCCCGTGTTTGAATTCTTATTGTCAACTTTTGATTTCCTTTGCATATTCTTTTGATTCTTGATGAGTAAACTTTGTAAAAAAAACATGATTAAAACTATAAGGAAGTGAAATTGTTAAATATGTTGCTTTATGGAAATTTGTTTTTTAGGAAAACCTTAGTTTGTTAATGAAATAAGGAAAATTTATTTTAAAAAGGGTTTATATGATTCATTAATCAGAAATGAAATCTTCTGGAAAAACATTGTAAATGAGAATTTAACAGATATGAAAGTAGAATTCATGATCAAATTATAAAATTATTTTTATGGCTAAGAATGAACTATTATACCTTAATGATTCAAAGATAATAAAATTTATCTATTTGTTTAACTATAAAGTAAATTGGTTAATTACATCGTGATACTCGTTTAATGAACGCTAGAAGTTTACTTTGTGGAATTCAGAATTATTCATGGACTTTATCCCTTGAACTAGTCCCCATACTTAAATTGACTTAAAATTTCAAATATTCCTTGGTAGTGGGTATACTATCATTGGTCTTAGAGCTGCGGGATATTCTTTGTGGTTAAATATTGGGTGATGACATCTCGAGGAGATGAGTCCCAAAACCTCTAGAGGGTTTTCAAGTAAGAATGGGAAATCGGAAGTCACGCGGTTTGGAGCCTATAAAACCCCATATTTTTAATATCCTCACTTAATTGATCAATTAAGTTAATTATTTAAAATGAGTACTTTAGATAGAATGTGAATTAAAATAAAATGATTTGATATAAAATTAACTTCGTGATTTAAGGAATTAAATGATTTTTTATGCATGTAATTAGCAATTTATTAAGTTGGTAATTTGGTTTTAACCTAAGGATTAAAAGAGTCATTTTATAATTTCTTGGACTCCAAGTTTTGAATTTTAAAAATTGAATTTTTAATTTTTTTTGTTATTTAATTGAATATTTGGGTTTTCATATAATTATTACGTAAAATAGGATTTTTGTAAAACTTATGGGGGCATTTGAGTCTTTTTATTTTGACTTAGACTTCAAAAAAATATTTTGGTTTGGCCTTACATGATTTAAGTGATGAGATTTTAAAGTTGTAGAAAACTAGTTGAATTTGGTTTGTTTATATATTTATTTTAGGAATGGTGTTTGACAGTGACACATGCATAAAGAAGATAATATTGGTAGCAATATTGTTGCATGGGTTTTTGTTTTTTTGGATTGGTTAGTTATGTGGGTGTGTTAGTTTTTAAACAGCTTGGACTCCTTTGGCTTGAATTTGAAAAAAAAGTTGAGAATGCAATGTGATCCAATGGACTGATTTGTATCTTAGGTTCCCGCACACAAATCCAATTTTTACCAACTTTTAATCTTCAATTAAATTATGTTTTCATACGAGAAGTGTTCCAATTTCAATTATCAAGCTACGAACGCAATCAACATAGTTTTTCAGGAAAAATTCCTAAAAATGTAAAAATCATATATTCAACACTATCGAATGATTTGACAGACAATCGACTTATAAAACTTAGACAAACTAAGTGAAATGCGCATAATATTCAAAACTTTAATAGAATACGACTCAGTCCAGAGTCGTCCACATGTAGCGATCTACCCTTAGTGTCCACCATTTTCCTTCCTTATTCTTCAGCAGTGATCCCTCGATTAACAAGTCATTCGTAGAGTATAAACTCCACAAGGTTTATGAATGATATTAAGTTAGGGTTTCATTAAAGTTCACAAATCACATTGGGGATGAAAGAATTATTAATATAAAATTGTTTTGTGAAATAAAATATGAAATTTTTGGAATAGATATGCAAAATTACTTTTTTCCTAAATCCCTTGAAAAAAGTGTTCAAAATTGATATTTATAGGCTGACACAAAATTCGAGGTAACGCTATTCGTTGAAATGAAAATGCAAGTCATTCGACTAAAATATAGGTTTCGTTTGAATGACATGCAGACTCGTTCTAATGACAGGGCTAAGTCGTTCAAATGCCTATCTAACGAACTTCTAACGAGAAATCTCTGCCACATAAAACCCACTTCATTATAAATATGTTAGAAGGTCGTTATAACGATACCATTCTTGTTCAAACGAGATTAATTCTCATATAAGCAAGGCAAAAAAATAAAGTTTTTACTTTTAAAATCCTTTTGAAAAATAACCTCGATTTTATAAAAACTAACATCCTAAATATGATTTATAAATTTATGATCACCCAGAGTTTTATACCTTCATGAGTTGTAGGGGTGTGTTCGATCTTAGAGATGTCGAATTTCAGTTCGACGAGTCGATTTGTCACGGGATACGTTGAAATATAAATTAAAGCCTATGCTATGAGCAATTTTAAATATTTGCTCTTACAAATCTCCCCCTTTAGCTATTTCTCTATGAAAAAAATGAAACCCAAATTATAATAAAACCCCTCTAAGACAATAATTCCTAATGCCCTCCCAAACTCTAGAAATAAAACGGCATAAATGAATCTTTGTATTAAACTGAACTTGATATTCCCTTGGAAAAAAAATTCTTCATCTTCTGTAATCCATGAGTTCATCATGAAAATGGAAGTGACCTACCTACACACATGAAACAAAGAGATACCGTGATGTATATGAGTTTTAAATATAAAATAAAATTCTCCCTCAATTTGTTCTCCCCATTTTTGTCCATAATAGATATAGGAGTAAAAATTAAGCATGAACTATAAATCATCACATTGAGAAGTAGAATATCATCACAAAGATAGAGAAATAAAACACGTGTAATGATAATCTCAAAAGGTATAAATTTCAACCAACTATTTTTGAAATTTTTTATTCTTTCAAAGATAAAGTATAATATGTACAAAAACAACGCACCGTGGAATAACACAAAATATTCGAATTGTGAAAGTGGAATGTAATTGTGTGAATATTTTCCTAGGAAAATCAACATAAACATTCATAAAAAATGTGCATGATGTCATGAGACACTTCCAAAGAAAGAACTCAAAGTCTACCTTAGGTGTAAATATTGTCAACTCATATGAAATTGACTCAACTTAATTAACATGTCATGAACATAAATGATTCCCACACCAATACTGCCAAACTATTTAATATTTTTTCAAGAATGTCCGTTGTGCAAACCCATTTATCTTTGACTTTAACTCCCTCAAAAATTCTCATATATTATGAATTTTCACTCAATCATTTTGAAGAAATCATAGTGCTCATATGTAGTGAAGCACTAATGAATCTAAAAAAAAAATTGGCCTAACACTTTTTTTCTATGTGCCTATAATCTTTTTAGGCTCTTTTATACAAATAGCAGTGCTGATTGTAAAATTTACTCCCCTATGTGGACCAATGAGAAATGGACACCCGTTCTCCTACATTGCGATCTTCATAGTAATTACTTACATGGTCGTCTCCCGAGACAGTTGGTCGGCCCATCGGCTGGCCAACCTAAAGAATAATAACCATCAAGAATATTAAAAGTCACTTGTATGGAGTCACCAACAATCATTGTACCCGTGAATATCAACAGTTATATTTATTGTTTACAGATGTAAATGCCTGAATATATAAAGGCATTCCATCTCTTGGACTTCCAACCACTATAAATACATGATCTCCCCTAGCTCAAATGGACAATTGAATCATTCTCAAGCACATCCGACTGTGTTATTATAACCACAAAAAATAATACAAACAGTGGACGTAGGCTTTCTTCATAGTCGAACCACTTTAAAAATCTATGTCTCTTGTATTTTGGTTTATATCATATATCATACTTTATCTGTGATGATAAATTTGGGTCAAGTTCATTTTTTGACATCAACAGATTATCGTCGTTTGTGAGCATCGACGTGTAAAGTCTTTCCTTTTGGTTAAAAGAGACGAAGATTTATATTCACAAGGCAATGGTTTATATGAGGTATCATCAAAAGCTAAGGGCCTGTTTAGTTGTGGAAAACATTTTTCTGTTTTCTATTTTCAGTTTTCATCTTCATTTTCACATTTCATTTTTCCTAAAAAAATTTGAAAAACTAGAAAATGCGTTCATTTCTTAAAAATATGAAATCATTTTCTATATGCTAATATTCATAACTAAAAATTTTGTTCAAAAATTAAAAAACAACAAATTCATAAAATCAACCAATCAACCAATAATTACAAACCCTAGATACCTTTTGTGAGAGATTAAGCTTATCAAAATTGTGATCAAATCCTAGATGAGAGTAATGAGATGTTTAAACATGTGATGACAGAAATGAGATAAAAAAATGTGTGAGATAAATTGCTCTCCATGCATGTTGAGTGATTGATATGAATATACGGACCCACTTTTAATATGGGATGAGAGAAATGGGTCTCTCTTTTAAAACAAAAAAATAGGAAACATAAAAAAGAGGTTTTCCAATTTTGTGGAAAATTAGAAAAATAAAAAAACAGAAAATTATTTTTTAATTTGAAAAAATGCCTTATTTGAACACATTCTCTATTTTTCTACCTGGACTGAAAACGTTTTCTAGAAAACACCCTCATTTTTCTACGACTAAACAGTCCTCAAGTCTTTCTATCTTTTGCACGTGAATAGTTACATTTTATATACACATCGTCTCATTCAATCATGAATCTCATGTCTACTTTCACAAACTGTATATTTTTTAGAATGCACATAACACTGTTATTTTGAATAAATTTTATAATTAGCCATATTATTCTATACTAGCATATAACCCACGCGATGTGCGAGCGTATTATAATATTTTGTAAAAATATATAAATAATTAAAAAAAATCAATTTTAAAAAACGTTGTATGTAAGACTATTTATTGGGAAAATTAATTAAAATTTTAACTATATAATGGTACAGATAATTTTGTAATAATATAATAAATGAGAACAAACCTCCATTTTATCTCAAATTGTAAGTGTATAAATGAATAAATCGAGAATACGGAAAGAAAGGTTCACACGGTTACTTTGCGGACCCCAAGCGGCAACTAAAATGAAAATATAGATCCAAATACATGGCCAACGAAAAATGATATCAAATTAGACATCAAACCCCAAAAAAAGAGATTGAAAAAAAAACAGTGATTCATATATGCATTTAACTCCAAAAAAATTAGTTTTTAGACTGAAAATTTGTGTTTACAAAACTATGACGAAAATACTTAAAACATGTTTCATTTTTTTTAGACAGAAGGAGAAAGAGATAACGAAACATTTTTCCAACCCATAAAGCTACATGGAGTTATAAATCTTCCAAATATAATTTTTAACTGTGTATAGATCCTCTAAAATAGGTATTATATCTATTCAAATTGTAACTGTTATTTTAATACATTATCTAGTTGTCATCACATATAGACTCTACATATGTAATATATGCAGGTCCCATTTATAACAATTTGGGGTAATTATATCTAGGTCCCATTTATCGGGTCAACAAGCTTATAAGTCCTATTGACTTTTTAATAATCCCATAGGTCCTATTCCACCTTTTTAGGAAATTTTTTCACAATTTTACCCTTTTAAAACCAACCATCCGTAACTTCCTTGAGGAAATTACATAAGTGGTTGGACCTTTTTTTTTAATCTTTAAATGATCATAACTTTTGATTCACAAATTCGTATTTCGCAAAATTACTATTTTTGAAATCTACTCGACGAGATCTATCAAACAAGATCCATGAACACTATCAAATTCCAAAGAAATTTTTTTACACAAACAGTAAACTTTACTGTATGCACTAGAATATGAAATAGTTTTATATATGTGACATTTCACAAACAGACAGTAACATTTACTGTGGTAATACTACACAGTATATATATATATATATATATATATATATATATATATATATATATATATATATACACATCCGGTGGATCCAAACCCTTTTTTTTCAAAAATACCTTATATTTAAAGGTTCGCGCTAACGGCATCCAATCCTTACCACCATTGTTGGAGCTTCAACGACCTTCGTCAGAGCTCCGATTTGGGGTGGGTAAGGGTGGCATGTGGTGCCGCTGGCGCGGACCTTTGAAAATAAGAGACTTTTGAATAAATGGGCTTTGGATCCACCGGAGTATCATGGGGTGCCGTTGGCGCGGACCTTTGAAAATAAGATTGGATAAATGGGATCGGGATCATTTGGAGCGCCAATTTGGGGTGAATAGGGGTGGCACAAAACTTTAAAAATAGGAGCATATTGGATATATATATATATAATTTGTAAAAATGTCATAGATATTAAACTTTATTGTATACAACAGAAAATGAAATAGTTTTATATCTGTGACATTTTCACAAACAATAACATTTACTGTGATAATATATTTATGAAATAGTTTTATATATATAACATTTTCACAAACAGTAACATTTACAGAGTTAATATTATATATATATATATATATATATATATATATATATATATATATATATATATATATATATATATATATATATATATATAAAGAGAGAGAGAGAGAGAGAGAGAGAGAGAGAGACACACACACACACACACACGATAGATCCAAACCACTATTTTTTTTTTAAAATTACCATATTTTTAAATGTTTACGCTAGCGACATTCAATCCCCACTACTACCTACCCCCATTGTCGGAGCTTCAACGAGTTTCATCAGAGCTATGATTTGGGTTGGTAGTAGTGGCATAGGGTGCCGCTGGTGCGGACCTCTGAAATTAAGAGAATATTAGATAAATGGGGTTTGGATCCACCGAAGCTCCGATTTGGGGTGAGTAGGGGTGGCATTGAGTTAGGTTTACATCTATAACATTTTCACAAGCATTAACATTTACTGTGTTCATATAACACAGTATATATATATATATATATATATATATATATATATATATATATATATATATATATATATATATATATATATATTCAAACCTCTTTTTCCTGATATTATCTTATTTTTAACGGTCCGCGCCAGCGGCATCCAATGTCCACCCCCTTTATCGGAGCTACAACAACCTTCATCAGAGCTCTGATTTGAGGTGGCATGGGATGCCGATGTAACATTTTCACAAACAGTAACATTTATTATTTGTGAAAATATTACAGATATAAACCTAATCCAATGCTACCCTACCCACCTCAAACTGGAGCGCCGGTGTATCCAAACTCCATTTATCCAATATTCCCTTATTTCCTAAGGTCCGCGCCAGCGGCACTCCATGTCACCCCAAATCAGAACTCTGATGAAGGTTGTTGGATCTCCGACAATTGGGGTTGGTGGTGGTCAGGATTAGATACCGCTAGCGCCGGCCGTTAAAAATAAGACAATATCAGAAAACAGAGGTTTGGATCCACCATATATATATATATATATATATATATATATATATATATATATATATATATATATATACACTGTGTTATAACACAGTAAATGTTAACGTTTGTAAAAATGTTATAGATATAAACCTAACCCACTGTCACCCCTACTCACCCCAAATCGGAGCGCCAGTGAATCCAAACTCCATTTATTTAATATTCTTTTAATTTCAGAGGTCCGCGCCAGCGGCACCCTATGCCACTACTACCCACCTAAATCATAGCTCTGATGACAGTCGTTGAAGCTTCGACGATTGGGGTGGGTAGTGGTGGGGATTGAATGTCGCTAGCGTAAACCTTTAAAAATATGGTAATTTAAAAAAAAAAAAAAGAGGTTTGGATCTACCGTGTATATATATATATATATATATATATATATATATATATATATATATATATTAACTCAGCAAATGTTACTGTTTGTGAAAATGTTATATATATTGTGTAATATTAACTCAGTAAATGTTATTGTTTGTGAAAATGTTATATATATATATAAAATTATTTCATAAATATATTATCACAGTAAATGTTATTGTTTGTGAAAATGTCAGAAATATAAAACTATTTCATTTTATGGTGTATACAATAAAGTTTAATATATATGACATTTTTACAAACTATATATATCCAATATGCTCCTATTTTTAAAGTTTTGTGTCACTCATTGTTGATGTAAAAAACTAGATCGCTCTAATTATTCAATCACAGATAAATAAATAAGACAAAGATTTTTAAAGTGGTTCGGCTAGGAATAAAGCCTACGTCCACTGTTATGTTATTGCTGAGTATTTGCAGAATTCTTGAATACAAGTTCTCTCAAGAAATTCCGGTCCCTTTGAATGAGGGTGATACAAGGTATTTATAGCCCTTAGGCTGTACATGAATGGGTTGATACATTAAATGATATACATATGAAAGGGTAATACATTTAATGCAGCATGTGCGTCAAGATGATAAACATTCAATAAATGGTTGAACTGTTGATATTCTGACAATTACTAATACGACCGAGATGCAGCTCGGACCGCCTTAGTTGCTCGTTGCTCAAGAGTTCCTCGGAGCGCTAGAGTACCTCGGGGCGCTGGAGTTCCTCGGTGTATCCTTGTTATTCGGAGAGAACATGAGTTGGTCGGGGAAATGAACTTCCTCATTGTTATTGTGCCACGTAGATTGACAAGTGTCTTCATATGATTCGTCCACATCAGCATATTAATTTTGGTATCAACAGAAGCCCCCAATGTTTTATATTTCGAACTTTGAGGAGTATGAAACATTCTTTCTCGGTATTTGGCCATATTGAATTGATCTTTCCTGGGTTTTAGGAGCATCGTATTTGAATTTATTTCCAAATTCGAAGAATCCGCCTTTTTTTGAACTTTTAAGAGCGCTTCGATCTTAGTGCCCTTTTTGTCCTTTTAGCCGCCGGAAGTTCAATAGTTTCTTTTTTGTAATCATTTCCTTCGCCGCTTCCCAAGGCAAAGTATTTAAACTTCTTAGGTAACCATACCGTCTTCTTCTTTTCCCAATTTCTTGCATTCAAGCTTTCTATTATCTCCTTCTCTCTTGTGTGTTCATCCTTGTTTTCGTTCGTTGTCAACATACCTCCTTTCTTCCTGTAAGATCTTCTTCCTTTCTTCTCTTTTATTCAGTATGGTTTATATTGTGGAGTCTGTTGAGAAATTTCGTTCTGATTTTTCCATTCCTTCGTGGGTAACTCTAGAGGTTCTTTCTGAGCCTTTAGATTACTTTCGATTAGCTGAGGGACATTGGTTCCCCAGTCTATTTGTTGCTGAATGTGGGTTTTCTTTTCCACCAAACCCATTGTGTCTTGAATTTTGTCAGTATTTCGATCTTGTCCCTGCAAAAATAGCCCCCAATTCATGGAGAATAATTAATGGGGTGTACAAATTAAATCTAACTCATGGGACTCGTATAGGGATCCCTGAAATTATGTACTGCTATAAGTGGGCCACTCTAGATAATATTTATTACTTAAAAACTAGGTTTCTGAATAGAGCTCTTGTAGTTAACCTCCCTGATTCAAATAGAGATTATTTTGAACATGGGTTGGTTATTAAAAATTGGCAATATGCCCCTTTAGTTGGAGATGGAGTATACAACGGTCCCAGATGCCCCCCATATGGCAATGGGATAGGTTTATTTTTCATTTTATTTTACTTATGAAATTATGCTTTTATCATGTTTGACAAAAGTATGACTGATATCTCATTGTGTATTTATTTGCAGTTGATAGCAAAAGAAAAACTCCAAAAGAATCAGAGGTTAATATCAAGCATCTGAAACTTATCTGGGGTTTGCATAAGAACGTTGCAGACGAGCACATCAGGTCTGCATCATATTTGCTACAGTATAAGAGTTATACAACCTCTTATACTGCTCGCCCTGTTGAACCAGCTTCCACTCCAGAGGACTCTTCTTCAGATTCTCATCTTCCTTTAAGTCAGAGAATGGGCAAGAAAAGAGCTCCTCCTGCTCTGTTTGATGACACTACTTCTGCTACTGGGGCCAAGAAGAGCAAAACTAATGTCCCTGAGGGGACTAAGAAGGTGGATGCTGCACCTTCCAAAGCTACCGAGAAGCCCCCAGTGGCTCTGAGTAAGAAAATTGCTCCTGTGGAAGTGGTTACTATCTCTCCAACCAAGAGTTCTTCCTTGGTTGAAGCTGCTGAAACTCCTTTGAGGAGATTGAGGAAATCATCCTCAACCAATTTGGCTGAAACTGCCTCCTCTTTACCTGCTGGTGGTGTTGGTGTTCCAACCATTATTCCTCCGAGTTCTGCAATGAGCTCGGTAAAAACTTGGATCATACCCGAGGTCCAAGGAATTGATGAAAAAATTTCTAGGGATATGCTGACATCCCTAGCTACTCGTCATCTTGCTTCGGTAAATTTTTCACACTCTGAATTTCCTTTCTTTTTCTGAGTATTTATATTTTTGCACTGACTTACTGTTTTTCTCCTCTTTCAGCTGGTGAACTGTTTTAATAACATTGTGAAGAATGACGAGGTAATTAAAGCCTCTAGTTCCTCGTCTGGTGTAGAGGATGTTCTGTTGGGTTTGACCCAATACTTGGAGGAATCTCGCCAACAGTACAATGAGGACAAGATTGCTTGGGAGAAAAAGTTGTCAATAGTTAAAGCCGAGAAAGTGAAGTTGGCTGAGATCTCCAAAGGTTTGGAGAATAAAGTAAAAAGTTTGGAGGTTGAGCATAAAAAGTACGACGACAAGCTCAAGAATTTTGAAGAGCTTGAGGATAAACTGAGGAAGGCAGAGGAAGAATTGTCCGCCCTGCGAGATATTAAAAATAAAAAAGAAGAATTGGACGTGAAGCTCTCCTCGGAGAAATTGAGGAGAAAGGTCGCAGTCAAGAAATCCTTCAGCGCTGGCTGGGATAAAGGATGGGATAAGGGGATTGCTGCGATGACATCCCAAGTTCAATATGGAAAGTTGAAATACTTCCACGATGGCTGGGTAGCTGCTCTGCAGGAATTGAAGATCACGGACGATTCTGAGCTATTCCAATTACACCTCCCTGGTCCTCCTCCACCAATTGTGGAAGAAGAAGAATATGAGCCTGTTTCTGATGAATCTTCTTTGGCCATAGGTGATCAAGTCGATGTCTCTCAACCCTCTGCTACCGTGGACATTTCTTCCATGCCTCCTCCTCCTGAGAAGATTCCTGCTGATCAAGCCGCAGTTACTACCGAGCAACCAAGCTCCTCGTCCCAGCCTCCCGAGAAAGTCTTGGGGGACAAGGAAAAGGTGTGAAGTTGTTCGGTATCATTTCTTTCTTTCATTACTTGTAATCGAACAATGTAATCTTTTGATGATCTAATAAAACACATCTTCGTTCCTCTTCATTGTCGATCCTTTGTCTGCTTTTATTTATTAACTCCTGCTTTCTCTTCTTTATTAGTTTTTAGCCAGAATGGAATTGATATCTGCTCCTGATACTGAGTTGATGCGACAATGCACTGGATATTATAAAGCTGGTCATACAGACCTAAGTGTATCAGAGATTGTCGACATCCTTGGTCACGATGCTTCAGAGCAAGCAGTTGAGGCTTACCGGTACCTGAAGGATTTACTTGATAGATCTGTGGCCAATAATGTGGCATACTACGAATTGATCGAGGAACTTCATTATAGCTTAAAAGATCTTCAGAATCAACATAATGAATCAACTGCTTTGCTGCACAAGGATTATGAAAATAGATATCAGCAGCTTTCTTCTGAAACAGGTCATAAAAAGATCCTCGCTGGCTATGATATTAGGGAAAGAACTCTAAGAGGTGAGGTTGAAGCCTGCAGGCAGATTGCTGAATTGCTGGAACAAGAGAATAATAATTTGCAGAAGAAATTGGCACAGTATGAATCTGCTGCATCATCTTCCACTGCCTTAGTACCAGTTACTGAAGAAGGTTTCTCGTTCTTAGAAGTTGAAAATGCCAAATTAAGGCAAGAACTGGATAACTTAAGAAGATATGGCGTTTCTGCTACTGTTCGGGGACGAGGAAGAGCTTCTCGGGGGCGAGGAAGAGCTGTTCAAAATGTTGCCGAGGAGCAAAGTTCTCCAGTAGCTGCTCGGAGTCGATCAAGAATTCTTGGCCGCAATGTTGAAGAATCTCGTACCCAATCTACTCTGGAAACTCAAGCATTTCAATTAAATGCCAAAGATCGGGCTTTATCTGAATTGTCCAAGAAAAATCTAGCCTTGGAAGATCAACTTACTGCAACAAAGTCTGCTCTTCATACTAAAGATCTTTTTGCCAAAAACCTTCTCGAACAATTAGATAGATTAACCTTCCAATTTCATAAGCAACCCAGGGAATTCTGGATGGCAGGATACAATGAAGCCCTTGTTCATTTGGATGCTCGTATTGAACATGCCAATAATGAAGGTTATAAGCAGGGGTGGTTGAACGCACTGGGTGTGTTAAAATTGGAGCAAGGGCATTATTTATGGGATTATCATGCTCTAGGGTTATTAGACTTGCCTGTGCCACCTTTCAAATTGGATATGGCCTGGATCCCAGCTCGTTCTATTCCTCGGAGTTTAATTTCAAAATATCTCGGCGACTATAATCTTCATTCTCAGGCTGAATTATCTCGCCCCGAGCATCTCTTGGATACACCTTCTGTGATGAACGTCAGAATGCTCAGAGATATTAATTTCATCAATTCTCCCCTTTGCCTAGAGGACCCTCCTGCTGGCGAGGAACCTGTTTCTAAAGCAAAGGGAAAGAAACCAATAGAATAGGAATATCAATGTAATAATTAGTACATTCATGTAACCTGTAATTTATTTTGAATTTAATGAAAGAATTTCACTTTCTGTTTGCCAATTTGTATTGCAATTGTCTTATGTTTATATCAAACAATCTTACATTTGTGTATACATATCTGTTAAAAAGATAACAATATATGTGCTTAGTAATCAAACTTACAAATATCAATATTGCTCGATCACTTAATAATAAAGTAATGAGCATAAAATGTTCAAAATGTTTCCAACCAACCAGGGTGGATAAATAATGTTTGTCGACCAACTACAGTTGATGGGATTTTATCCCCGACCAGCCATACTTGGTTCAATTTCAAATATTTTCGTAAAATGTGTCCGACCAACCAAGGTCAATAATTTATCCTCGTTGACCAACTACAGTTGGTGGGTTTTTATCCCCGACCAACCATACTTAGTTCGTTTTGGAATGTTTTGTTTTCTGAAGAACTTTTGTAATAATATTACCTCCCTTCCAACATAAGTTGGAATGTGAGACTATATTTTTCAAATCCAATCAAAGGAATATTTTTTGGTTCTTTCGAACTGTCCACTAGTTATCTTACCAACCGTAGTTGATCACGCTAGTGTCGTCTCCTAACCAAAGGAGTATTTTTTGGTTCTTTCGAACTGTCCACTAGATATCTTACCAACCGTAGTTGGTCACACTAGTGTCACCTCCTAACCAAAGGAGTATATTTTTTGGTTCTTTCGAACTGTCCACTAGATATCTTACCAACCGTAGTTGGTCACACTAGTGTCATCTCCTAACCAAAGGAGTATTTTTTGGTTCTTTCGAACTGTCCACTAGTTATCTTACCAACCGTAGTTGATCACGCTAGTGTCGTCTCCTAACCAAAGGAGTATTTTTTGGTTCTTTCGAACTGTCCACTAGATATCTTACCAACAGTAGTTGGTCACACTAGTGTCGTCTCCTAACCAAAGGAGTATTTTTTGGTTCTTTCGAACTGTCCACTAGATATCTTACCAACCATAGTTGGTCACACTAGTGTCACCTCCTAACCAAAGGAGTATATTTTTTGGTTCTTTCGAACTGTCCACTAGATATCTTACCAACCGTAGTTGGTCACACTAGTGTCATCTCCTAACCAAAGGAGTATTTTTTTTAAGCATAGTGTATTACACTGGTATTCCCCGAAAAACTTTCAACAGAAAGAAAATGGTGAAACATCCTCGTTTTATTCATAATGAAGGAAATGCTTTACATTTTACATTACTGATAATACTTGCGCAGGTGTTCAGCATTCCATGCATTCTTAAATTCCTCTCCCTCTAGAGTGGCTATTCTGTAAGTTCCTGGTCGAACAACTTCTGTAACTCGGTAAGGTCCATGCCAGTTTGCTTCCAGCTTATTATGCTTTTGAATGACTTTCTTTAGCACATAATCCCCTTCTTTTAAGTCACATTTCTTCACCCTTTTGTTGTAGAACAGAGCTGTACGTTGTTGGTAAGCAGCATTCCTAATGGCTGCCTCTTCTCTAACCTCCTCGAGCATATCCAAATTCAGTCTTCGCATCAAATCGCTGACTGGGGAATTGAAATTCAGCACTCTATGCGTTGGGAGACCCAACTCGGCAGGTATCACAGCTTCACTTCCAAATGCTAGCATATATGGTGGTTCTCCAGTTGCTGCTAGGGGAGTTGTTCGGTAAGCCCATAGTACTGATTGGAGCTCATTAATCCAATTTGCTTTAGCCTCACTTAACCTCTTCTTCAAACCATTTAGTAATGTTCTGTTCGTCACCTCAGTCTGTCCATTGCTTTGGGGATGGCCAGGTGCTGAATGAAACTTCAAAATGTTCGACTGATGACAATAGGCAGCAAATTCTTCGTTATCGAATTGTGTTCCATGGTCTGTGATGAAAGCATGGGGGAGACCATATCGACAAATGATGTTCTTCCAAATGAACTGATATACCTTCTCGTACGTCATATCAATTAGTGGTTCAGCTTCCACCCACTTAGTAAAATAATCCACTGCCACGACGAGGTACTTGAACCTTCCTCGGGTCGTCGGCAATGGTCCAACTAAATCAATCCCCCACATGGCAAATGGCCAAGGTGAAGTTATGGGTGTTAACAATGCTTGTGGAGTTCTTCGAATGGAGGAAAAGCGTTGGCACTTGTCACACTTCTTGGCATAGGCTATACAATCAGCCCTCATCGTTGGCCAGTAGTATCCATGTGTCATCACCCTTTGCAAAAGTGTTCGACCTGCTGCATGAGCTCCACAAGACCCTTCATGGATCTCTTCAATCAATTCTTTCACTTCGGAGGGATGTACACATCTCTGCAGGCCTGCCATAATTCCTCGTCTATATAAAACACCATTAGTTAACACATACCGAGTAACTTTATATTTCAATTTCTTGGCAGCTAGCTTGTCCTCCGGTAATTCTCCTTCTTCAATGTATGCCCTGATAGGATCCATCCAAGATGGTCCTAAATCAAGGGTAATTATCTTCACCGTCAGATCTTCTTCTATGCTCCGACTTTCTAATACTTCAATTGGTATCGTTCTTCGCAGCTCGGTGCGCGTAGCTGACGCTAATCGGGCCAATGCGTCTGCTCTAGCATTCTCCATCCTCGGTATTCTCACCAATTGAATAGCGTCAAATTCTGTCAATAACTCCATCACCTTTGCATGGTACTTCACCATTAATTCTCCCTTAACTGCATATATTCCCATCATTTGATTCACAATTAATTGAGAATCGCTGAAAGCAATTACTTGTCGTGCTTCCATAACTTTCGCCAAATGAAAACCTGCTATCATGGCCTCATACTCAGCTTCATTATTGGAAGCTTTGAATCGGAATCGCAAGGCATATTCCATGTCAATATAATCTGGGGTGTTTAAAACAATCCCTGCTCCACAACCAGCTGTACAAGATGATCCATCTACATATAATCTCCATGTAGGTAACTTCATATTCACCGAGTTCTACTGCCCAGTACATCAGTCTTCCTGACTTTTCTGGCTTATGAAGAGCTTGCCTTAATGGCATATCGGTATACACGATGATGGTATGGGCCTGGAAATATGGCCTCATTCTTCTACTTGCCTCAATTAATGCCAATGCCAACTTTTCCAGCTTTGGGTACCTGATTTCTGCACCTCGGAAAGCCTTACTTGTGTAATAAATTGGCTTCTAGACCCCATTTTCCAATCTGATCAATGACGAGCTGACTGCATTCTCTGATACTGCCAGATACAAGTATAACTTTTCTCCTATTATTGGCCTAGACAGCAATGGTGGGGCTCCCAAATACTTCTTCAAATCTTTAAAGGCCTTCTCACATTCATCAGTCCACTCAAAACTTTTTTGCAGTGTTTTGAAGAATGGGAGGCATTTATCAGTTGCTCGAGATACAAATCTGTTGAGCGCTGCAACTCGTCATGTAAGACTCTGTACTTCTTTCCTCGTCGTTGGGGATCGCAGCCCTAAAAGAGCTTTGATCTTTTCTGGATTTGCCTCAATACCTCGTTGGTTGACGATGTATCCGAGGAACATTCCTTCTCGTACTCCAAAGGTACACTTCGTCGGGTTGAGCTTCATTTGGTATTTATCCAGTTGATCAAAGGTCTGGCCTAAGTCAAATAGATGATCAGTAGCTCTCTTGCTTTTGGTGAGCATGTCGTCGACATAGACCTCCATGTTGCAGCTGATTTGTTCGGCAAAAACCATTGTTCATCAGCCGCTGATATGTTGCACCTGCATTTTTTAAACCAAAAGGCATAACATTATAACAATAAGTTCCCCTTGGGGTAATAAAAGAAGTACTTTCCCTGTCTTCAGGTTTCATTTTAATCTGATTGTAGCCAGAATATGCATCCATGAAGCTGAGCAGCTCATGTCCCGAGGTAGCATCTACTAGCTGGTCGATTCTGGGCAATGGAAAATGATCTTTTGGGCATGCCTTGTTAAGATCAGTGAAATCAACACACATTCTCCACTTATTGTTCTTCTTTTTTACCATCACCACATTTGCCAACCAATCTGGATATTTCACATCCTCAATGAATTGGGCTTTCTGGAGCTTCTCAACCTCCTCTTGTATGGCCTGGTTTTTCTCGGGACTAAACACTCTTCTTCTCTGCTTCACAGGCTTGATCTCCTTATTCACATTGAGTTCATGACATAAGAAGTTTGGATCTATTCCTGGCATGTCTTCATGACTCCAAGCAAAAGTATTCTTCCTGTTTCTCAAGAAAGTTATCAACTCCTGTTTTATTGAAACATCCAACGATGATCCTTTCTGGGTTATTCGTTCAGGATGCTCGTCGTCTAGAATAACATTTTCTGTAGATTCCACTACCTGTCCTTTTACAAGTTGAGATTCATCCCTAGGGTCAAGAGTTTCAATTTCTGTACCCTCTTCCACTTGGTAAGTAGTAGTCTTTTTCCTTGATTCTTCAAGTTCTTCTTGTTCGGCAGACGAATAATAGCATTCCCGAGCTACTTTTTGATCACCTTTCACAATTCCGACTCCAAAATTTGTTGGGAATTTCAAACACTGATGTACTGTAGATGGAACTGCTTCGAATTTCTTCAATCCAACTCTTCCCATGATGATATTGTAGGCTGACTGCACATTCTTATCCATCACAAAGAAGCGTATTCTTTCTGTTCGACAAGCAGGCCAAGTTCCAATGAGTATATCCAACTTGATCGTCCCAAGTGGAAAAACTTTCTCGCCAGCAAAACCCAGAAGGGGTCTGTGATAAGGTTCCAATTGAGATAATTTCAAATTCAAACTATCAAAGCATGAATAGTACATGATGTCTGCCGAACTACCGTTGTCTACCAAAACCCTTGAAATGACCACATCTTTCATCCTCATTTTGATCACCAAAGGATCATCATGAGGGTAAAGAACACCTGCCAGGTCGTTTTTTAAAAAACCAACGACTAGCTTCTCTTTGTTTACCTTCCTCGGACGATCCTCCTCGGCCAGATTTATTCGCTGAATATATGAACAAGCTTGAGCCTCTCCGAGGTAAGCTTTTCTTTCTGCAGTAAGGTCTCCTCCTCCTGCATCTCCTCTTGTAATAACATTACAATCGAATGATCCAAACCGTATGGAAAATACCTCTCGTTCAGGCTGTCTTGGCTTCTTAGGAAGATCAGGGTCATCATCTGGATCATCTTCGTGGTCCCTCTTCTTTTTCTCCTCTGCCCGACGAGGAGATCTAGATCTCTCTCTAGTTCTATCATCATTCTTCCTCTCACCCCCTGCGATCTACATATTTTGATAATTTTCCTCTTCGGATGAGCGTTTCAATCTCGTTCTGAAGGGCTATGCAATTTTTGGTCGTATGGCCATGATCTTTGTGAAACTCGCAGTATTTGGCCTTATTTCTCAGATCAGGATTTGTCCTCAGTTTATCTGGCCACCTGATTTCCTCGCTATTCTTGATTTCTTCCAAAACATGATTAATACCCATTTTCAATGGAGTATAATTATCGTACTTCTTTAGGACTTCCCATGACGTCCTATTATTCTTGGAGTGCTTGTCACCACCATTACCTTTCTGATCTTTCTTCTTAGATTTGTCGACCTCCACTTTAATTTCTTTATCCATATTCTTCTTCGCAGTCATAGCCTCCTCGGCATTCATAATTTTGGCCGCTTTCGCCATCAACTCGGACATAGTTTTAGGTGGATCTTTGGCCAAGGGGTAGTACAGTTTGTTAGGCAGCAAACCACTCATCAAAGCAGTGATTGCTGTCTTTTCTTCGTAATCTATGAATTCCAACTTCTCGTTATTAAAACGAGTTATGTAATCTCTAGTACTTTCACCTGATTTTTGTCTAACACTTAGCAAGTGTGCTACTCGCTTTACCGGCTTCGCCCTAAAACAAATATTGCCAATAAACAACTCGGCTAACTGAAAGAAAGTTGAAATCTTACCCCGAGGAAGATTGTTGTACCATATCTGGGCAGATCCAGTAAGAGTTCCTGAGAAGGCCCTGCATCTCATCTCGTCGGGAACAACATAGATGTCAGCAGCAGCTTGATACTATTCTATGTGAAGAACAGGATCTGTCTTTCCATCATATTTGGGAGTTACCATAGGTGCTTTAAATTTCGATGGTGTAGGAAAATCCACAATGGCCTGTACAAAAGGTGTTCCTCGAACAAAAGTTCGTTGTAGGGGGTTCTTTGCTTTAGCCATTTCTCCCAATTTATCCTCCAACCGTTGGAGAGATCCTTTCCACGCTTCATTTCCTTCCTCGGGTCTATTGGTTCGAGCAATCGATCGTTCTGAGGTAGCTTCTTGATATCTATCTTGACGAACGACTGGTCGTGACTGTGCTGATCCTTCTCTTAGATCTGATGGTTGTCGAAAACTCCTTGATATGGTCTTAGGTGGACTCCTATTCCTCCTAGGGCCTAATCGACTGAAAGGAGACGCCCTACTCAGTCTTTCTAAAGCACTGGGTCTTTCTGGAGAGAGGGTGATATGCTGATCAGTATCTGTCGCCCTCATTGACGAAGTTCGCCCAGGTTGATAAGAGAAATCATCAGACTCCTCATTGCGACGTGACTCAGTACGCCTGGATCGTGAAGAAAGTAAATAAGTTTGCCTCTGACCACTTTGCTGTCCAGAACGTGCAGGTGCACCACCATGAAGGGTTTGTAAGAGTTGTCTCATTATGTCTTGCATGGCGGTTTGTCCTTGAGCCAGATTCGTCATAATTTCGGCCAGATCTGGCGGTGCAGAGGGATTTGGAGGATTTCCAGCATTTCCGGCGTTTCGATTGCTAGATTCTGGATTATCCGCCATTGATGATAAATGATTTTTATGAAAAACGATAGTAACAGTCGTTTCCCACAGACGGCGCCAATCTGTTGATGTAAAAAACTAGATCGCTCTAATTATTCAATCACAGATAAATAAATAAGACAAAGATTTTTAAAGTGGTTCGGCTAGGAATAAAGCCTACGTCCACTGTTATGTTATTGCTGAGTATTTGCAGAATTCTTGAATACAAGTTCTCTCAAGAAATTTCGGTCCCTTTGAATGAGGGTGATACAAGGTATTTATAGCCCTTAGGTTGTACATGAATGGGTTGATACATTAAATGATATACATATGAAAGGGTAATACATTTAATGCAGCGTGTGCGTCAAGATGATAAACATTCAATGAATGGTTGAACTGTTGATATTCTGGCAATTACTAATACGACCGAGATGCAGCTCGGACCGCCTTAGTTGCTCGTCGCTCAAGAGTTCCTCGGAGCGCTAGAGTACTTCGGGGCGCTGGAGTTCCTCGGTGTATCCTTGTTATTCGGAGAGAACATGAGTTGGTCGGGGAAATGAACTTCCTCGTTGTTATTGTGCCACGTAGATTGACAAGTGTCTTCATATGATTCGTCCACATCAGCATATTAATTTTGGTATCAATTCACCCCAAATTGGCGCTCCAGATGATCCCGATCCCATTTATCCAATCTTATTTTCAAAGGTCCGCGCCAGCGGCCCCCATGATACTTCGATGGATCCAAAGCCCATTTATTCAAAAGTCTCTTATTTTCAAAGGTCCGCGCCAGCGGCACCACATGCCACCCTTACCCACCCCAAATCGGAGCTCTGACGAAGGTCGTTGAAGCTCCAATAATGGTGGTAAGGATTGGATACCGCTAGCCCGAACCTTCAAATATAAGGTAGTTTTGAAAAAAAAAGGTTTGGATCCACCGTGTATATATATATATACTGTGTAGTATTAGCACAGTAAATGTTACTGTCTGTTTGTGAAAATGTCAAATATATAAAACTATTTCATATTCTAGTGTATACAGTAAAGTTTACTGTTTGTGTAAAATTTTTTATTTGGAATTTTATAGCCTTCATGGATCTTGTTTGATAGATCTCGTCGAGCAGATTTCAAAAATAGTAATTTTGTGAAAAACGGATTTATGAATCAAAAGTTATGATCATTTGAAGATTAAAAAAAAAGTTCAACCACTTATATAACTTCCTCAAGGAAGTTACGGATTTTTGGTTTTAAAAGGGTAAAATTGGAAAAAAAGTTCCAAAAAATTAGGAATATGACTTATATGTAAGAGAAAAACATGATGGGACTAGAATGTATATAAGAACGTCTAATAGGATCTAAACGTAAATGCCCCTAACAATTAACAAAGGAAAAATATCACTCTTGTTTTCTAACCTTATCAATAAAGATAATAATATTCACCTGCATGTATTGAATTATACCGCAAATTCGTAACCATTAGATTTGGATCTAGCCAATCCAGAGATACCACCAGATCTTCTGAAGAAATGAGACGTCAGATATTTTGAAGTTTCCATCACAAATCAACCAACGCCAGAGATACCAAATCGTCTTAACCTCCTTTGATTATGTTGAACGAATCCAGTTAAATCGATTTAGGATCATCGATAAAACCATATCTTTAGTAGTTATGAATAAGGTTTGATCTTTTGATCCAATATACCATTTCATTATTATATAATATCACTCGAAATAGAGAGGTGGGAATACAAAAGCATAAACTTCACTAAAAGAGATTCAAATTGAAACATTTCAATTCCTTAGAGTTGGTGCTAATGTTAGAAAGAGAGTAAAAGTCAGAATATAGAAACCCTTCAATAGCTAAATGAACATGGATGCTCTATTGGTTAACTTTAATTTAAAGAGTAAGTTAAGGTATATTAATTGTTATTAAAATCTGTAACACTATCATATTAAAGATATAAAATAGAAATAGATGCAACCGGAAAATCAAAGATACAAATCGTGTTTTGGTTTCAAGAGATTCCATCTGGAGAGAGGAATAACAATTGAAAAATGGCGATTTGTATGAAAGAAAAAGTTCCAACAGAGATATAATCGGAGGAGAAGACAATCTTGAGAATAATTAATTGTATTCATGAAAAGGGACACAACACATCCAACGAGCAAGATCTCACACATTCAACAAGTTCACAATCAATCTTGACTAGCAAAGATCCAACAACTAAAATATCCGGAGTTAGCACAACTTTGAAGATCATTTGAAAAAGCATGAAATAAAACATAGTATCAGCAATTCCCACTATTTTAGGATCTTTGATCGTCATAACAACTTTAGAAACATTTCATGTTATCCTAGAATCGCCAGTTTCTTATAGGTTATGCATACGGTTCGCATCTCTTCTTCCCTCGACCTTCTTTCTGGGTTTGCTTCCTTATGAGTTTTTGGCCACCTACCTACCTACCTGCTAAACTTCGACCAAGAACGTTGAGTGGAGGTAGCGACCACTATACAAAGCATTTCACACATCGCCGTGCGTAGTCGGCGACCTCTATACAATAGCAACGAGACTGAAGGGAGATCGTTATTGGGCCATAGTCGCTGGCCGGCGATTGTTGTTTCTCCTTGCCTCTCCGACCACTAAACTACCCATGGTGGTCGGCGATGAGGATTTTGTTGGTTGGCATCCAGTATTAAAGGCTGTCATCAGTGCTAGAAGATATGTAGTTGGGCATATACTTTCAGATGGAACGTAGTGGTTGCCAACCAATTTTGCTTTTATTAAAATTAAGGGACATATACCAAATAGTTCCTCGGACATTTTTTAATATCTATTTAGTCCAAACTTTTTTATTTTGCCTCAAAAAGTTCTTTGCCACATATTTTGGAGAGGGAGTGCCGCTGGCGCGGACCTCTAAAAATAAGAGGATATTGAGTGCTTGAGGGACTAAATGGGTTAAACTAAAAATATGTGTCATTTTAAAAAAATATATATTTATAGTAGAGACTATTTAATAATTGACCCTAAAATTAAACATGCGCTGTCAATGTTAAAAACTTTTGGTTTCTTACACCATCCCATTTTGCCTTTATTAAAATTAAACCTTTTGTTTAAAGTTTTTGGTTTCTTACACCAACCCATTTTTTCTTTTTTCAAATTAGACCTTGGTTGTTAAAAGCTTTTGATTTCTGTGATACCCCATATTTTTAATGATTTAAATAAGGGACTCTTAGATATGGCCCCTTCATATAAGATATATACACATGTAGGTCCACCTTAATATTAAATAAACATCTCGGCCCTTTGTCCAAAGTCTCATAATCGGTCAACCAATTTTAAAAGATGTAAATTTCTCAAGATACCCACGATACCCTTATAACAAGTAATATAAAATTAACTATATCTCTTATAGATTGGAAGATACCTGTATATCTCTTTCATTCTAGATGATACATGACCCCATTAATAAGATACCATGGATGAAATCATTAAGATACCATGGATGAAATACAACTTCCTTAATAAAGAATTAACTATAACTTATAAGATACCATGGATGGAAATGATGGTATCTTCCATGATTCTACAGAAAAAAGTTAAGAAATGGACGAAAGTAATAAGGGATATTGCACTATGATTTTTTATTTGTAGAAAGTTATGAACCCAGAATGCTTTAGTTCAAAACTTCACTATGATTTTTTTTTGTAGAAATGTTATGAACTAGAAAGCTTTAGTTCAAAACTTCTTATTTCACTTAGATCTCGAAATCTTTGGCTAAGAGTTATAAATTTTAAAGTGAACAGTTATCTCTACAAAAATAAAAAGAGATGCAAAGAGGGCAAAATTGTCTTATATGCATATCAGTAACTAAACCCATATCCTCGTGAGTATCCCATATCTATAACAGAATGCCGAACTTTTTGGGTTAATCACATTGGACCGAATTATATGATTCATATTAACGTGGGTCTGTATATCCAAAAAGTTTTAGCTGAGAGGCAATCTCTTATTTTCCCTTTAAATAAGGGGGTTTTGGAAAAAGGTCTTCATAATACTTAAAGTGTATAAAAATAGGACACTCCATATAATTTTATAAATTTAGTCCCTGTACTAAAAACACCATGAAAAATGGTACCGCTGGCGCAGACCAAAAAAATAAAGGGTATTGTACCACAGGGACTAGATTTTAAATGATATTGTACCAAATGGACTAGATTTATAAACTTGAAAAGAATTGCCCTAAAAATCTAAATATAGGAAGGAGCATGACCTTTACCTTAATTCTCTATTTAAATAATTATGGGATTAATTATTATTGTGAGATTAATTGAATTAAAATGTGAGAATTTAATTGTTAATTAATCCGGATCTAAATAAATATTAACTAACGTGTCAAGGGTTAATACTTATTGATTGAATATTATTGTGTGATATGTAATATGGAACTATACACTTGGATACATTGTCAAGAATAAGAAATACGACAGTTTAGTAAATTAAGTCAGACGCGCGTGTGAGTCGTGTCAGGACTAATTTAACGGAATAAAAGGATAAATTATTTTTTAGTAACTCGTATGGTCATTTCGAGTGCGTCGTTGAGTCCGAAAGGGTCGGGATAGTCAGAAAAGTATACCCGGGTGTTTAGTTTGGGGTCCCGGGGCAATTTTAGGCCTAACAGACGTCCCAAGAGGGCATTTTGGTAAATTGTATATTTGGGGTTAATTAATGGACGAAAATTAGGAAGCCTCATTACCCCTTATGTTGTCACAGTTTGGGTTTCATCTGTGAAAGAAAAGAATGAGTCCCAGAGGAAGAAGGAGAAGAGGTTTCTAGGAGTTCTAAGGCCAAAACTCAGTCATCCTTCACCAAAAACACCATCAACGCGTGGATCGGAACGAGAAGAACGCATCTATACCAGTTTCAAAAGACAAATCAAACCTTCATAATCAGGCAAGTGTTTATTACTTGATTTTCATTAGCAATAACCATATTCATGTTAGTATACGGACGATATAAACATGTATTGTTCATAAAAGTGATGAAAATTGGAGATTTAGGATGTATTATTTGAATCTGAGATTAATAAGATTGAACCCTTCATGTATGTAGAATTGAAATCACGTTTTGATGAACTTATGTGAAGAACGAATCTGGAAATTATGTGTTCTTGAATAAGAATTCGAAGAACTAGGGTTTTAGTAATTAAATTGGGGATTTCATATTTCTTTGATGATTTGTAATGATTTAATGACTCTAGGATGTTAGAATCCATGTGTAATTGTTAGGATTCGATTTGGGACTGATTGATTGGAGTTTGGGTTAATAATTTATAGGTTTTAGGGTTGAAAAATGATGAAAAAATGGAACTGTCAAAGGTTGAAGACGAGACAGTGCAGGTCGCACGTTGTCGCGCGAAGTCGCGCGAAGGAAGTCGTTCGAGTGAGACCTGCATCTCACGCGTAGTCGTTCGAGCGATAAAGATATGTCGCGCGAAGCAGGATCAAGCGACACATGCAATCGTTCGAGTGAGAATCCATTCTGGTTCGAGCGACATTATGATTTTTTGTAAAATTCCTATTTTACCCCAAATTAAGTAAAAAGCCAAATTGAGTGAGGAAAGGCAGTGTTCGATGATCCCAGAATAGTGCAGAATTTTTTGGGAATGTTTAAGTGTAGTGAATTGAACAATTAGGAAGGTGAATAAATCGTGGAGATTTCGAGAGAGAAAATACTTGAAATACTTATTAAAAAAAAAGGTAATGAGAGAGATGTCATTAAGTGGAAAAAATACATTTGGGTTGGGTGTATACCTAATGAATATTAATAGGAGGTGTGGATACCTATCACATGCTAAATATTACATTGATGACATACCTAGTTGTTTGCTATCGCGGGAGGTTGCGTAGAGACAGTCTTATCCTGGGTGACCTTCGGGGGGGTTATTAACTTGTATCTCAGAACATAGGACTGTGAATGCTTATTTGTGAGTTGATAAGTCATCTGACTATGGGAGCGTAGGTATATGCGTGACCCATAAGTATGTGAACTATGTTCGCCTCCACTATGTGTGTTTTGTGTATATGGTTCGTGGGAGAATTTCGAGCCGATAGTCCTTATTAGACTACGAGATGTACCGAGACATGATAGCTGAGTATACAATGCACTACAGGTTCAGCCTTGGGGTGTTGTATTGGTATATATATATATATATATATATATATACTTGTGGTATTTCTATTGTGAGATGATCGTAGGTTATCAAGATAGTAAATTCTTAAATCACGTTAACTAGGAATACTTAACTTAGTGTGATAACACTTAACCCAATTAATAATTGATGAAATTAATAATGTGAAAAGCTGGGAATTATGGGTTACTACCACGAGGAGCATAAGTCTTTACCTAGTTAGAAGTGTTATAGATGGCTAGGGTTGATTAGTTGTACGTTAGTCCTACACATTAGCTGAGAGGTGAGAATCTCATGTGAGAGTTCGAACTAACATGCATTTGATACTTGTTTTATTACAAATTTTAAATACTTTCTAAAATAAATATTTTTACACCTCGGGCTCTCACCCGTTTCTTGCATCTATTTTCTCTTTTTCTATATTTATGTATTATATCAGGTGCCCAGCCATAAGGACACCAGACTTAGAGATTTGGATTTCTTGGCGTACTGCAGCTGTTGTGAAAGCTGTAAGTCTCTTCATTAGACGCCTCTATCATTTCACTCAGTTTTATATAGACTTTCCATTAGGGCATGTGTAACCCATTCCTTAGACATTTTATCAGAGATTGTATTCCGTTTACTTTTCTTTCAATTTAGTTGGATTTATTGTTACTATGGTCCTTGGTTTAATGTTTTGAACTAGAATGTTTTATCCAGTCTTATTTATTTCAGTATGTGATTCATATTTAGTATTTATATTATTTAGTTATGTGGTGGATGGATTATATTTCAATTGTTGGATTTAATAAATGAATGATTTTATTTTTTGGAAAATTTAAAAAGGAAAATATTTTGACACTAGCTTAATTAATTATTAGGTGGTTAATAAGGTTATTATGTTTTCGACAATGATGCTAAGAATGAACCAACCGAATATTCTGTTTTAAATTTTATAAAGGACTGATCACCCGATATTTAATTGGGCGAGGTGTCACAGGTGGTATCAGAGCATCAGGTTCTAGAGTCCTTTAAGATCTGTACGGCTTATCATGCTTTCAGCTTAGCGTTCTTTGATGTAGAGCCTTATTTTTAGGATTGTTGTATTCTTGATTGTACGTTTACGTCTTCAGCTGCCTCAGATGCCTCCTCGACGTGCACCTAAGGACAGGAATGCCCAGTCGGATCCACCGCCAGTTCCAGCTCAGGGCATGATGAATGCTACAGAACTTGCTGACATTGTTGCACAGGCAATTAATGAAGCATTGGCAGTGGTACAGCAGGCACCACCACAGGCAACAGTAGTGGCGCCAGCACCTATCCACATCTTCCCTACTATATGGGAGAGAGTTAGGGATGCCTTTGAGAAGGTACACCCTCCAGAGTTCATAGGTAGTTCTGATGTGGTGATTTTTATCCAGTGGAAGAAGGACATACAGCGACACCTCCGTATGTATGAGTGCACTGAGGTCCAAAGACAGATTTGACTACTTTTAAGCTGACGGGGGAAGCCTTACAGTGGTGGGATTACACTACTACTACTACTACTACTACAGAGAAGAGAGATCTGATGAAGATTGGCGATTTCTGGGTGCGGTTTCACCGCAAGTACTTTCCTTCGGTCGTTCAACCTGAGATGAAGCGGAAGCTACTAACCTCACCCAAGAAGGAAATACCGTGGTTGATTACGAAGAAGAGTTTACCAGGCTAGTCAATCTGGTGCCAACAGAGGTACCTATCGAGGAAAAGAAGATACAAATATTTATGGATGGCCTCACCTAGAGGATCAGGCAGCATCTTCTGGGTAACCTCTCATTATAGACCTATACTGATGTGCTTAATGCAACACTACTTCATTTCCAAGACCATCGCTTCCATATGACTGGGAGGAAACGAGCAGGGGAGTCCATCTAGTAGGGAAGGACAAGAGTTAATGGTGCCAGCGGGGTATAACCAGCTCAGGGTTAGCAGAGGCAGGTTGATTAGAGTTCCCACCAGGGGGATTTTAAGCAATTCAGGTCAGGAGGTTTCCATCAGGATCAAGGAGGTTTTAGGCATGGCCAGCAGGGTTCGCATGGCCATCAAGGCCAACAGGGACATCAGTGCCATTAGGCCCAGCAGTAGCTTAGGCAGGGCCAGCAGGGCCAGCAGGGCCAGGGGGAGGTGGAAACGGCTAGCAGGGCTGGGGACAGCAGGGGCAGCGAGGGGGAAACTTTGATGGAAAGAGTTTTATATATGGCAAGACTGTCCACAAGCATCATAATTGTCCTGAGAGGGGCAGGGCCCCACAGCAGCAGCAATAGTGTGCTCGACAGGAGCCCCAGAGATCGATTTTTCCTGCCACCCTCCCAGCACCACCTCAGATGCCAGCGTTGCCCGCCATTCCAGCAGTCCCATTCTAGCAGGGACAACTTCAGTATGGACGAGTTTATAACCTCCATCAGGCCGCAGCCCCACGGGATCCACCCACGATTGAGGGTATGTTTTCTATCCAGGGGACTATGGGGCGTATTTTATTTGATACGGGGGCCACACATTATTTTATTACCATGAGGTTTGCACGTGCTATGGGGTTATTAGTTACAGCATAAAGTACTGTTACTTGTGTAGATTCGCCTATGTGTAGTGGTTCACCGATTTTCTTTATATGTCGAGGGGTGGGTGGGAGACTTACTTTACCTACCGACATGCTTGTATTAGATATGTCCGAGTATGATGCGATTATCGGTATGGACTGGCTTATTGCATATAGGGCCATTATCGATTATTTTAGTAGGAGTATTATTTTTGCTATAACTGGTCAGGAAATGTTCCTGGTGGCGATGCCTCGTCCCGAGGGAGGATCGTCCACTCATTTATACTATATAGAGGAGGAGACCTCTAAAGAGGTGGTGATACCTCTTGATTTGATACCGGTGGTTCGGGAGTTCGCTGATGTGTTCCAGGATATTTTGGGATTTTCACTTAGCAGAGAGATAGACTTTGTTAGAGATTTGATGCTGGGCATCCGACTGATAGCCCGCGCACCGTACTATATGGCCCCAACAAAGATAAGGGAGCTACGGGATCAGATAGAGTAGCTGTTGGTCCAGGGGTTTATTCATAGGAGTACTTCACCTTGGGGGGAACCTGTGCTATTCGTTAAGAAGAGATATGGATCATTATGGTTGTGTATTGATTATCGATAGTTGAATAAGGTCACGATACAAAATAAATATATGTTGCCCTAAATCGATGACTTATTTGACCATTTGAGGGGAGTTTCTTTCTTCTCGAAGATCGACTTGAGGTCGGGATACCATCAGTTACGGATCAAGGAGAAGGATGTGTCGAAGACTGCCTTCTTGACGAGATATGGTTCCTACGAGTTTAGGGTTATGCCTTTTGGGCTAACTAATACCCCAACCGTGTTTATGGACTTGATGAACAGGGTGTTCAGAGAGTTCCTAGATCAGTTTGTCATTGTCTTCATAAATGACATCCTGATTTACTCTCAGATGGAAGATGAGCATACCGAACATTTGAGGCAGGTCTTGCAGATACCGTGTTAGCACGAGTTGTATGCAAATTATGAGAAATGTGGATTTTGGCTGAAAGAGGTCAAATTTTTGGGGCACATTATTTCGGATATAGGAGGTTCATTCGGGGATTCTCTAAGATAGCGGGTCCACTGACTCATTTGACACGCAAAGGGGTGCCATTTATTTCGGACGATGCCTGGGAGTTGGCTTTTGATGAGCTGAAAGATAAGTTAACTTCAGCACCAATGTTAGCACTTCCCACGCCAGGAGTGGAGTATCTAGTCTACACTGATGCGTCCTTACTAAAACTTAGGGGCGTGCTTCAGCAAGAGGATCAGGCTATAGCTTATACTTCTCGTAAGCTTAAGCCTCATGAAAGGAACTACCCCACCCACGACTTGGAGTTAGCGACAGTCGTGTTTGCACTTCGGATATGGAGGCACTATCTCTTGGAGGGGAAATTTCATTTATTCATGGATTACAAGTCCCTGTAATACATCTTCACGCAAAAAGAGCTTAATATGCATCAACGTCGATGGCTCAAATTCGTGAAGGATTATCAGTTTGATATCCAATACCACTCAGGAAAGGCTAACATGGTAGCAGACGCATTGAGCCGTAGGCCAGTGGATGAGAGGGCCGAGATATGGAAAGCTAAATGAAATGAATTATGTCGTGGCCCGATTATTTATGTCTGCAATGACAGTTTTGCCTCGGATTGTTACGAGAGTAGTACAGGCCCAGGCAGCGGATTCGTTCTGTCAGGATCGGATTAGGCAACTTTTAGCCGGTAGAGCCGAGTCTTATTCAGTGAGCTCCGAGGGAGGTTTGCGCTTCAATGGGAGACTCATTGTTCTAAAGGGGGAGGACATTCGACATGCAGTGATGACGGAGTCTCATGGGTCCCGATTTGTGGTACATCCCGGCGGGGACAAAATGTACCAGGATATGAGGCGACAGTACTGGTGGAGTGGAATGAAGAGATACATCACGGCGTTCATCTCCAAGTATACCACTTGTCAGCTAGTGAAAGTGGACCACCAGAGGCCACCAGGTTTACTTCAACCGTTAGAGATCCCTACGTGGAAATGGGAGGGCATTTCCATGGACTTTATTACCGGGTTGCCTACTTCGCAGAGAGGACACGATTCTATATGGGTTATTGTGGACTAGTTAATGAAAGTAGCCCATTTTCTGTCAGTCACGATAGACTATACAGCGGGACAGTATGCTTAGCTATTTATTGCAGAGATAGTGAGACTGCATGGTGTGCCTCTTAATATCATGTCGGATAGAGACAAGACATTTATGTCTCATTTTGGGAGAGTTTCCAGGAGGTTATGAGTAATGAGTTGCGGTTGAGTACATCGTACCACTTGCAGACCGATGGGCAGACTGAGCGCAGATGCTCGAGGACATGTTGCGCATGTGTATCCTTGACTTTGGGGGAGGTTGGGAGCAGTACCTTCCACTGGTGGAGTTTTCTTATAATAACTCCTATCAGTTTATGATTGTCATGGCTCCGTTCGAGGCATTATATGGTAAACCTTCTCGTTCTTCAACTTGTTGGCTAGAGGTGGGAGACAACAAGCTACTCAGGCCAGAGGTAATTCAGGATACGTCGAGCAGGATCGAGATGATTTGGGATCGCATACGGGTAGCCTAGGATAGACAAAAAATCTACGCCAATGCTAAGAGGTACTTCCGAGAGTTCGCAGTGGGGGACCAGGTTTTGTTAAGAGTATCTCCGATGAAGGGAGTAATGAGATTTGGGAAGAAAAGGAAATTGGCTACGAGATACGTAGGACCATTCCCTATTATAGAGAGGGTCGGACCAGTGGCTTACAGGCTTAGGTTGTTGGAGCACTTGCATCGTATCGATGATGTGTTCCACATGTCGTCACTGAAGCGGTATCTTCGGGATGAGTTGGCACACACTCACATCGCGATTGAGGAAATTGAGTTACAGCTAGACATTTCATAGGAGGAGAGATCGATGGCTATCCTAGATCACAGTGAGAGGAGGCTGAGGTCAAAGATAGTTCCACTTGTTCGGGTGCAGTGGTAGCATCACAATGCGGATGAGTCTACTTGAGAGCATGAGGGGGATATGCGTGAGAAATACCCAGATTTATTCGTACCAGTTATGCCTTATTTTTCGAATTTGGGGACGAAATTCCATTATAAGGGGGGAGTACGTAATACCCTATATTTTTAATGATTTAAATAATTATGGGATTAATTATTATTGTGGAATTAATTGAATTAAAATGTGAGAATTTAATTGTTAATTAATCCGAATTTAAATAAATATTAACTAATGTGTCAAAGGTTAATACTTATTGATTGAATATTATTGTGTGATATTTAATATGGAACTATAAACTTCGATAAATTGTCAAGAATAAGAAACACGACAGTTTAGTAAATTAAGTCAGACGCGCGTGTGAGTCGTATCGGGACTAATTTAATGGAATAAAAAGATAAATTATTTTTTAGTAACTCGTATGGGCATTTCAAGTGCTCCGTTGAGTCCAAAAGGGTCGAGATAGTTAGAATAGTATACCCGGGTGTTTAGTTTGGGTCCCAGGGCAATTTTAGGCCTAATCGACTTCCTGAGAGGGCATTTTGGTAAATTGTATTTTGGGGGTTAATTAATGGACGAAAATTAGGAAGCCTTATTACCCCTTACGTAGTCACAGTTAGGGTTTCATCTGTGAAAGAAAAAAAAGTGTCCCAGAGGAAGAAGGAGAAGAGGTTTCTAGGAGTTCTAAGGCCAAAACTCATTCATCCTTCACCAAAAACACCATCAACGTGTAGATCGGAACGAGGAGAACGCATCTATACCAGTTTCAAAAGACGAATCAAACCTTTATAATCAGGAAAGTGTTTATTAATTTTTTTTCTTTAGCAATAATCATATTCATGTTAGTATAAGGACGATATAAACATGTATTGTTCATAAAAGTGATGAAAATTGGAGATTTAGGATTAATGATTTGAATCTGAGATTAATTAGATTGAACCCTTCAAGTATGTAGAATGGAAATCAAGTTTTGATGAACTTATGTGAAGAACGAATATGGAAATCATGTGTTCTTGAATAAGAATTCAAAGAACTAGGGTTTTAGTAATTAAATTGGGGATTTCATATTTCTTTGATGATTTGTAATGATTTAATGATTCTAGGATGTTAGAATTCATGGGTAATTGCTAGGATTCGATTTGGGACTGATTGATTGGAGTTTGGGATAATAATTTAGAGGTTTTGGGGTTGAAAAATTATGAAAAAATGGAACTGTCAAAGGTTGAAGACGAGACGGCGCAAGTCGTGCGTTGTCGCGCGATGGAAGTCGATCGAGCGAGACCTGCATCTCACGCGTAGTCATTCGAGTGACAAATCTATATTGCACGAAGCAGGATCAAGCGACACATGTAATCGTTCGAGCAAGAATCCATTCTGGTTCGAGCGAGAATCCATTCTGGTTCGAGCGACATTCTGATTTTTAGTAAAATTCCTATTTTACCCCTAATTAAGTAAATAGCCAAATTGAGTGAGGAAAGGCGGTGTTTGATGATCCCAGAATAGTGCAGAATTTTTTGGGAATGTTTAAGTGTAGTGAATTGAATAATTAGGAAGGTGAATAAATCGTGGAGATTTCGAGAGAGAAAATACTTGAAATACTTATAAAAAAAGGGTAATGAGAGAGATGTCATTAAGTTGGAAAAATACATTTGGGCTAGGTGTATACCTAATGAATATTAATAGGAGGTGTGGATACCTATCACATGCTAAATATTACATTGATGACATACGTAGATGTTTGCTATCGCGGGAGGTTGCGTAGAGACAGTCTTATCCTGGGTGACCTTCGGTGGGTGGGAGGGGGGGTTATTGACTTGTATCTCAGAACATAGGACTGTGAATACTTATTTGTGAGTTGATAAGTCATCTGACTATGGGAGCGTAGGTATGTGCGTGACCCATAAGTATGTGAACTATGTTCGCCTCCACTACGTGTGTTTTGTGTATATGGTTCGTGGGAGAATTTCGAGCCGATAGTCCTTATTAGACTACGAGATGTACCGAGACATGATAGCTGAGTATGCAATGCACTACAGGTCTTGGGGTGTTGTATTGGTATATGTATATTATAGTGATGAATATATAAATGTATACTTGTGTTATTCCTACTGTGAGATGATCATAGATTATCAAGATAGTAAATTCTTAAATCACGTCAACTGGGAATACTTGACTTAGTGTGATAACACTTAACCGAATTAATTATTGATGAAATTAATAATGTGGAAAGCTGGGAATCATGGGTTACTACCACGAGGAGCATAAGTCTTTACCTTGTTAGAAGTGTTAAAGATGGCTAGGGTGGATTAGTTGTACGTTAGGCGTGCACATTAGCTGAGAGGTGAGAATCTCATGTGGGAGTTCGAACTAACATGCGTTTGATACTTGCTTTGTTGCAAATTTTAAATACTTGCTAAAATAAATATTTTTACACCTCGGGCTCTGACCCGTTTCTTGCATCTCTTTTCTCTTTTGCTATATATATGTATTATATCAGGTGCCCAACCACAGGGACACCAGACTAGATTTGGATTGCTTGGCGTGCTGCAGCTGTTGTGGAAGTTGTACGTCTCTGCATTAGATGCCTCTATCATTTCACTCAGTTCTATATAGACTTTCCATTTAGGGCATGTGTCTCCCATTCCTTAGACATTTTATCAGAGATTGTATTCCTTTTGCTTTCCTTTCAATTCAGTTGGATTTCTTGTTACTATGGTCCTTGGTTTAAAGTTTTGAACTGGAATGTTTTATCCAGTCTTATTTATTACAGTATGTGATTCAGATTTAGTATTTATATTATTTAGTTATGTGGTGGATGGATTATATATCAATTTGGATTTAATAAATGAATGATTTTTTTGGGGGGAAAATTGAAAAGGGAAAATATTTTGACACTAACTTAATTAATTATTAGGTGGTTAATAAGGTTATTATGTTTTCGATAGTGATTCTAAGAATGAACCAATCGAACATTCTGTTTTAAATTTTATAAAGGACTGATCACCCAATATTTAATTGGGCAGGGTGTCATAGTTTCTTGCCTCAACTCTCTATATTTCACAACTTTTTGTGGAAACAAGTTTTTGAAACCAACTTATATTTGAGTACTCGCCGGAGTTCAAATAATTTTGCAAAAATTTTAGGTTGAACAATTATGCCTTACATCTAGTACATATTTGATAAAAACTTGCTTATCCGACATGTATTCGGTATGACACATATTCGGCATAAAACTTAGTATTCATATTATTATCATTGCCCGATGTTTGAGTGGATATATATCATATATCGTTTGTCCTCATAAATCAATCTAATGATAATTCTAATTTGATTTAGTCTCAACTGATAGTCGAGCAACTTATCAACTTCCACTGGTACAAGATTCAGTCCCGACGAATGCTCGACCATAAGTTTTGGGAAATATTATATTGTGCAATTTTGCATTGACGGATTAGCCATACAATATTTATCTTATTAATACTCCGACGGATGGTCGAGCACGTTATAACACTTTAAGACCCAATAAATGGTGGGGCAAGATTATTTGTTATAACCAATGGATGCTCGACTGCTAATATTTTTTCAACTTCATTATTAATTATCTAACTTTGATTCTTAACTTGAAGGATGATTATGCATATTCGAGATTCATCTCGGTAGAAGTTCGATTAAATATTTATTGTCATGTATTTGGTCCCGAAGATATCTTCCACACTAATTTTATTTTATCCCCAATGGATGGTTGGTCAGAATAATCTTTGTCTATATCCAGTCCATATAGATGGTCGGCATAGTCTATTGTTAATCTAAATTACATTTATTATTATTCAACCCTAATGAATGGTTTGGAAATCTATTTGTCTCTAACAATGAAGGATCATTCGTAATATTTACTCGGTCCCCTCGGGCATTATTTAGAGGCCCCAATAGATGGTAGGCCCTTTCATTATTCTAGAATTCTCACTAGCTTTGATGGATATTCGATGTAAATTATATATATTCTGTGAATCATCAAAATTTAGCCTCAACGGACTGTTGGGCATTACCAACTGCATGTTCATCCGTTAGTCAACATTATATTTGCGATTGAAGTCCAGATGATCAGACATACTCATTGTTTGATTGCTCTTATATAGTCGGCATTATATTGCAACAAAGTTCCAACGAATGGTTGGACATTATTATTATTATTATTATTATTATTATTATTATTATTATTATTATTATTATTATTATTATTATTATTATTATTATTATTATTATTATTATTATTATTATTATTATTATTATTATTATTATTATTATTATTATTATTATTATTATTATTATTCAGTATTCTCTTCATAAGCCCTACCGGGGGCTCCGTAGCTATGTAGTCAAAGCAAGCCTCAACGCATTAATGCTTCATAGACCTTTGGTCGGCCTCTCTAATTTGGCCATTTATCCGATTAACAGATAATACTGGCTTACACTAAGTTTCAGTCGGACAAAAGAAAATGCAGAAAAAGCGCATCCCAGCAAAAATTGGTCGATAACTAAAGACATATCATCAAAGCACCTCAACTTCACAACCAAATTTAAATTTCCTGTATGACCTCGTCTCCGGACATATCACAAACAAAAAGTTCACAAAATCTACGAAATTCGTTGTAGTCTTATGGACGACAAGATCCAACCATACTTGAATAACGCATGGACAAGATCCTAACATCAAACTTTATGTATGACTTCATCTTTGACAAGTTAAGAACAAGAAATCTGTAAAACTTCACGTATAAACATAAGAAGTTTTACCCGACCAAGTTAAAATATATGGATAATTATACATATCTAATACACCTGGTCACCACTGATAACTAATGCTACAAATTAGATCAACAAAACTATTTATAGTTTTACCTAAGAACAACATTAGTAGAATATAAGGAATTACAATCATCATTGATCCGACTAACTAGTCTACACAGATTACCCAGTCGGTAAGATGATTAAAAACTAATCACAAATTTAAATAAAGATCAACTAATTATTCCAACATCAATGGCTTCAACATGATTATACAAATGCAGAAACGGTCATTACAAGGAAATAACAATGCTCTTAAGAGTCATTTCATTGGGCATTTTTCCCCGGCCTTATCCCAGCAAGAGCAACATCAAGGGAAGAGAAACTAGAGTAAATTTTGGCGATTCGCAATTTTTCAAACTATCCAAAAGAACTCCACCTAGTGAAATATATTACAAAGTCTAGTAATTTGGCTACCAACCACCAGCATATAAAGGCCGAGAAAGTATTCAAATCTCATACTCCATTCATTCAATAATGTTAAACGAAAATGTAATTAACCCTTTAATTAATATTTAATTTATCCTAATCGTAATTAATATACATTTTAGTTTCATGTAATATATTGATTTTGATGATTCCAAACATATGTTTATTAAGTATTATATAAATATCTCTTAATTTACTATATATATGTTGTGTTTATTCAATTATATATATGTGTACTCATGAAACATTTGATACACATTTTAATATATACGTTATCTTCTATTTTGTATTTTAGTTATATAATCTTATTCTATCCGTGATATTTCGAGAGTTAACTTTTATGAAGTCTTGTTTATTTATCAGTTGAGATAATAACAAAAATTTATATTATCAGAGCATTGACCAACTATTATCTTCCTTATTCGGTATACAAGTGTTGACAGTTAGACATGATATTAGACGAACACAATTTTTTAAGACCCAAGTATTTATAATGTTCCATATAATATATTGTCATTTCATTAGGCAATTTACATTTTTTAACCTCGAGTTGCATAGAAACTGCCTTGGCAGATTTTGTTCCTTGTAAATCTGTGTTTTTACAGTCATTTTTCTTTACAATTTTCTGCACCCTTCCTTTATTAATTAAAAAATACATCTTAAGCAGTGTAAATCACTATATATATATACATATGATTATAAATCTTCAGTGAATATAAGGCCAAAACATATTTATATCTATATACATAAATTATTTTAACGTTTTATAATTTATTCTTTTAATAGTGTAATGTCTGTATATTTGATATGATTTTTATTTTACCCATCTTAGGCGTAACAATCTTTCAAACAGACTGAACCCCATAATTTCAGTCGCGTATCAGACCTCTCTTAGGCCCTCGCATGTTTGACTTGCCTTGACTACCATGGGCCATTGAATGTATTTATGTCAACATTCTTTAATAAAATGAGATCTTCGTCACTATTCCTTTTTCACCTTGTTTTGTCCCATCAACTCTGAAATGTAACTCTTATTATTTTTTAAGATGAACAATTGGTCAGCTACTTTTTATGTCCAGCTTGCTTTAGTTATACGCATATATACCTTCAACAATTGGAGATTTATTTTATCCACCTTAATGCGACGCTCACTATAAAGTTATTTTTATCAGGTTTGTTTTTAGTCGTATGTCGTATATGCCAACATCTATTTTAAGTATGCGAGTGCAGACCTCGGTTCACGCATATATCAGTTAAGGGCCACTTATTATATGCTTTTTTTTCTGTTATCGACTTGATTAAAACTTTGGATAAATGGCAACCATTTATTGACCTCGGCCAAAAATATTTATTTGTATAACAGTTAAAGAATTTTCTCATTGAAGTCTCTTATCTGCCTAAGCTGTTGGTTCATTTACATTAATCCTTAATATCACTTTAAACCAATTTTTTTTTTTTGGTCATATCATAACTAAAGCTTGGCAGCTGCAATTGTATTTTGTAAGTCTATATTTACTCATATCTCAGATCTAGTTTTCTCTCTTCGCAGAGGAGTTTTTCCATTACACAAGAGTTTACATTTTATCATCATCTTGAATATTATTTTATCTTGATACATGAAATATCTAACAATCTTTCTATATCAGATTACTTGTTTCTCTCTCTTGTATTAAGATATTTTATCGGGGCTATTCTGAGATATTTCAAGACCCTCTATCAGTCATACATTTTCAGAGTGTCATTCTTCTCATACTTTAACAGTTATATTTTTATTGAGAAGACAAATGGAGATTTGCAGATCATCTTTCAAGATATTTAATCACAATAAAAATCAAGAGCATTTAAGGCTCACAATGGTTGTGTCTAACAACTAGTTTTTGAAGACATATTTAAATATTCAAAGAGCTGCATTGAAGACACAAGAATGCGATTATGATCTAGAGACAAAGATAAAAAAGAATTTATTGAAGATCATCTAAATTTATTACTCAACTACTACATTCAAGAGAGCAATCAATTTTTATATTTTGCTTAATCATTAAAGAAGAAGATTTGAGCCTACATCAATATCATTTATTATAGTCTCATTGAAAAATAAGAAACTCGGATTCACATTGTAACTTTTGAGAGTTTCATCATTCAAACTTCGTTCTAAAAAATCAGATTTATTTGAAGCTTCGATTTGTAGCGGTGATTGGTTTCTACTCGCAAATTGGACCATGCGGTTTGAATCTCGGTTTCAACTTGCAAACGGTTAGTGAAGCGCAAAGGAGTCGGAAGCTCTAAGCGCATGGACGTTGGTCGGGATTTGGCCGAACCACGTTAAATATCAGCGTTTTTATTTTTTAGCACTTAAATTTACAAATATATTAATTTCAAAATTTAACCAAATTATTTTTAAGGTTGAAATAATCAATTTCGAATTAATTTATTTAGTTTATGAATATTAATTTTTATTAAATATGAAAATTAATTTCAATATTTATTGAGTGTTAAAATTTGCATTTTAGCTTGTTTAAATGTTGGTTGTTTTTATTTGATATTCTTGGTCATAATCAATTAAGATTTATTAATCTGGAATTTGAATTAAGTGTATTAAATTAAATATTTTTTGAAATTTTAATTTGACCTAAAAAGTTTGCTAAACTCAATTCATCCCCCCCCCCCCCCCCCCCTTGAGTGTAATCTGGACAACAATTGGTATCAGATCAGGGTTCTAATTATTTTTTGGATATAACAATCTTAGAGTTAAAGATCATGACAAATTTTTCTCTATCTATTTTTAAATGATGCACTCTACATTTTTACTTATTGTATGCTAAAATGTTTGATGTCTTGTTCTTATTCATTCTTTCATTTTGTAAGAAGAAACTGGACAGATAGTGAACCCTTCATTTCAAGCTTGATTTTAAAGGAAGAATTCAATCCTTGCCTATATACTAATATTGATGAATTTAGTAGTGAAGATACCAATGCTACTTGTCTCATAGAAAATGATAATAAGGAGTACACTCTAACCTTGAATCTTCTTGTGATAGTGATGATGATATTGTTGATGATTATGAGGAATTCAAAATATTTTTGATGAATTATGTGATAGTATTGAAGAACTTAAAAATAAATATATTGATCTTAAAAAGTCTCATTCATTACTTTCAAATAAATGTGATTCTATATCAAAAGATTTTGATAATTTGAAATTAGAAAATAAAACATTAAAAAATAAAATTAAAACTTTGAAAAGGGGAAATTTGTAAATGTCACTCATCCTCTTGAAGTGAAAATTGTGAATTAAAAATGATGATTGTTTAAAGAAATTTTTAGATACATTTACTAAAGAAAATGATTATTTTCATAATGTTGTGAAAAATCAAGGAATTCAATTTTGTAAGGATGGTATTGGATATAATGAAGAAAATAAGAAAAAGAATTATTCCAATTAATTTAAAAACAATGCCTCATGTAATGATTCTAAATCTTTATGCATATATTGTGGTAGACGCACATTATTCAAAATTTTGTTATTTTAGAAAAAGAAGGTATAAAGATACAAAATTAGCTTGGATTGAAAAAGAAACAATTATGTATGCTAACCCTTATCAACCACACACATATTGGGTTCAAAAGGATAAAATTTTTAGTTGCAAGACAAGTGTTGGAACTTGAAAAAAAAATTATATTAAGAACTAGTATTGAATTATTATTATTTTTTTGTGTGTTTATTATTTGATATAATTATTTTCCTTTGTTATTATCATGTCTATATGCTTATTTGAATTAGACACCATTCATTACTTAAAAATATTTTTTTGTGATTTATGATATATAATTTGATTTATTTCATATTAATCTCAAATGGTTGAAAATGTGAATAATTTTTTTTTGTATAAGTCAAAGCATATTAATGTTGATGAATTAATTTCTATATACATTTTGATGAATAATCTATTATTGAATATATTATTATTATTATTATTATTATTATTATTATTATTATTATTATTATTATTATTATTATTATTATTATTATGTCATATGTTGCTAGTTATTATTGATTTTGATGATCATAATTTATTATGCCTATGTTTGATATTTTAATTTATAAGATAAGGCATTTGAAAAATTTGCTCTTTAATATTGATTTATGGACCTAACATACTATTGGTATCAAAAGAGAAAATTTTCAAAGTTGTATAGGTCTCATCTTGAGATTGCTTGTGAATTTTTAAAGCATATGATTTGGTTTTGGAAGCAAAATTGACATTTCAAGTATCATTGCCTAAGGATGAAAATACCACACTTAAAAAGATGTTCATGCAAATATCATTGGTATTGGTAAGGTGGTAAGGAACACCTTTATTAAATTTCATATCTTATGATCTTAATGGATATTATTTCATATTTAGATGCCTTGTTTAACGTATGTTAATTGAATGTTGATATGTAAGTCTTCACATTTGAATTTCTACATTTATCATTCTTGATGATTTTATGTTGTGAGTTACGCAATTGATTTTGATGATAAATTTTTAAGATGAAAGTTTATAATTTTTTTTTATATTACATCTTGACATATATTTATTTTTAATAATATTTGTTTAATACATGATTTTGTGGTATATTGTTTTGAAACGAAAATGTCATGTGTATATTTACAAACTTTGAAATTTGATTGTTATATGTGTTGCATGTTAATTTTATGATATTCATTCATTAGTTTTGATGATATGATCATATTGGTCTTTATGAGTTAGTTTTATTGCATGTTACGTGATTAGTGCCATTTTTTGAATATTTGTAACATTTATGAAGGATTTAATTTTTAATAGAAAGTAAGATTTATGATATTCATGCTTAAATCGAAAAGTCAAATGACTATTGAAATTGCAATTATTTGTGAATATATTGAGATTTGTTGAACATGATTTTAATGATTTCATATTGAAAATATTTTATCTCATTGAGAATATTTTCTTGAAAAATATGCACCTTATTTGTTATATGCATATATGCCATCATTAGTACCCCTTAGGGTGAGACAAATATTTATTGAATATTATTTGTTTGAAAAATTACTGGATCATGAACTTGATGTATTTTATTATGGATATTGAAATATGATCGATTATTTCAAGAATCTTATACTCGTATCTCAAAACGGCAAAGCATGAATAAAACGCCAAATTCTTATCGCTATATATAAATGCCGATATATTCTAACTCATGTTATGCGCTTAATTCAAATTATTTGAAAACATTGAGTTGTGATATTTTCATCATTAGGCGCTTGATATTATTGACATTATTTGAGGATATTCTTATCTATCAGAAAAATCAAATACATGCTTCAGAAAATTCATTAGAACATTTATGATGGAATATGTGCTTACATATAATTTCATAATATTCATATTCATACGTGCTTCTTATGATTCATGGTTGTATCCCATGCACAAATTATTTTTTGATAGAGGGGAGCGTAGATGTTTTTTACCCTTGACACTTGATTTATTTGAAAAACTATTTTGATAATGTCAAAGGGAGAGAAATATGTATGATTCACTAATTGTGCTTAATTTATTCATCTTATGGATATTTGTGAATCATTATTTGTCATCATTAAAAAGGGGAGATTATTAAATGAAAATGTAATCAACCCTTTAATTAATATTTAATTTATCCTAATCGTAATTAGTATACATTTCAGTTTAATAAAATATATTGATTTTGATGATTCCAAATATATATTTATTAAGTATTATATAAATATCTCTTAATTTACTATACATATATTTTGTTTATACAATTATATATATGTGTACTCGTGTAACATTTAATACATATTTTATATATACTTTATCTTCTATTTCTATTCTGGTTATATAATCTTATTCTCTCCGTGAGATTGTGAGAGTTAACTTTTATGAAGTCTTGTTTATTTATCAGTTGAGATAACAACAAAAGTTTATATTATCAGAACATTGATCAAGTGTTATCTTCCTTATCCGGTCTACAAGTTTTGTCACTTAGGCATGATATTAGGCGAACTCAATTTTTTTAAGACCCAAGTATTTATAATGTTCCATATAATACATTATCATTTTATTAGGCAGTTTACGTTTTTTAACCTCGAGTTGTGTGCAAACTGCCTTGGCAGATTTTGTTCCTTGTAAACTCTATTTTTCTACAGTCATTTTCTTTACGAGTTTCTATACCCTTCCTTTATTAATTAACAAATACATCTTGAGCAGTGTAAATCACCAAAGGCCAGCTAAGTCATTTTGGACTTATCCTTTTTATATATATCTGATTATAAATCTTCAGTGCACATAAGGCCTTATCATATTTATCTCTCTCTCTCTCTCTCTCTATATATATATATATATATATATATATATATGTAGAGGTTCACAAGTGGACCAAAAGAATGGACTTTTTAATGGACCTTAACAAAAAATACATATTAACACATTAATTTTAATTTATTGTAATACCCCGTATTTTTATGCTATATTAATTTGGGGATTTATTAAATTTAATGTGAATGATTTATTTAATAAAAATCCGGAAATTAATTATGTTATAATTATTAACGTGACGAGAGTTAGTAATTATGGGAAATTGGTTGAATATTACTAATGAGCAAAGTAATATATTATATTGGTTATATTGAATGTCATGAGTGAATTAAATGACGATTTCGGAAATTTAAGTCGGAACGTGCTCGTGTCACGTCGGGACTAATTTGGTTAAATAAAAAGTGAATATTTTATAAGTTATCCGTATGGTCATTTTGAGTGCGCCAACGCGTCCGGTAGGGTCGAGATAGTCAGAAAAGTGTACCCGGGGGTGTAGTTTGGGTCTCGGAGCATTTTTAGGCCTAATTAGTACCCCGGGAGGGCATTTTAGTCATTTCACATAATTGGGTAATTAAACCCACGAATTTCAGCAACCTATATCAGCCATTAGGTTAGCCTTTTAGGGTTAGAATATCTAGAAATCAAGTGACGGCCATTGGAGAAGAGAGGAGAGAGCTCCAAGGCAATTCAAGGCCAAAAAGCCACCGGATTGCACCGCCACCACCACCACCGCGTAGATCGCGAGACAAGGAACGCAACCATACCAAAATCAGCCGTGAATCTGCATACCAAAAATCCCAGGCAAGTATTTGACTTGCGTATTTTCGTTAATGCAATCTTCATATTAGTCTAGGATTGTTTAGAGATGGAAACTATGGAAGAAAACTCAATTTGTGTTAGGATAATGCATGTAGTTTTGATTATATGGAAATTCTGGAACCCTTGCCATGTAGAGGAATATAACCCATGAAATTTTGATGATATATTAGAAGGAATTTCTGGTAAAAATAGATTAGAACCTTGATTAAGGAAAACTCTAGGGTTCTTGATGATTAGATGGGATTTTGAGTTAATTATCCATGTTTAATGATAGTTATACACATGCTTTACGTTATAAACACCTGGTATAATGTTATAATGATGATAGTAGGATTTTTGGGACGATTGGAATGGAAAAACATAGTTTTGGATGAAGAAGTTTAGTGAAACCCGTAACTGCATTCTGCAGAATTTTGCCCAGACCTACTTGATCGATCGATCGAGCCTAGAGCTTTGATCGATCGAAGGTTCGATCGATCGAGCCCCAAGCTTCGATCGATCGACCCCTCCTGGCAGACTCCTAATTCCCTCTTTAAATGAGTTAAATTCAAATTGTCGTGATATAATTCTTGGGCATTCTTGATAAAATTATTTGGGAGACATTGAGGACCAGTAGGGCATAGGAATAAATGTTTGGACCTTTAATCTTCAACGAGAATGGTATTTATGGGACATTTACTTTAGGGTTGGTGAATTTATAAATTTAAAGGTTGAGGTGCGTAAGAGAGTTACATTGGAACCTAATAAAGACACTTACTGAATTTCAGATTTGTGAGGATATAGTCCACGAGTGTCAGGTAATGAGTGAGAAAACCCTTCGAGTTAAGGTTAGGAACGAAACCTTATACGTATTTCTCTAAATGTGAAATTAAGGATAAATGGTATAATTATGGGTAACGTGAAGAACCTATGTTAATATGATAAAGTGGTATATTTATATGATTGTGTGTACATATATTATATACATGTGAAAAACATACCGCGCTACTTGCTATCCTTGAGGTTACCGCTCGGGGACAGTCTTATCTCGATGGGACCTTTATGGGGGATATTGACTTGTACCCTAGAAGATAGATATCCTTGGTACAGGCTATCGAATTGATAGTTCAGACGGTCCTAAGAGACGCGAGTATGTGCCATCCTCTTAGAGACTTGGAATCTATGCTTCGCCTCGATATTGTTTGTATATGTGTTAATACAATTCGAGAGTGATTCCGAATTTGTATTCCCCTTGATTTGAGTGGTATGGGGTTTGGATAGTGGAAGTATGCACGCACCATAGTTTTATTTGGGGTGCTGTTATATATATATATTATACGAGTAGTTAATATATACATATGAGATTATGATATTTGAAACTGCCCACTGAGATTTGATAAGTAGGACATGGTTGTTGGCTCAAATTATAAATACTTGTTTTGAGAAAGTATAATATGTCACTGGAAACTTTATTGTTTTTATAAAGTTAAAAATAGAGAACTTTGGTTACAAATTGGAACATCTTTTTAAAGTGGAAATAGTGAATTGTAAATCTTACGAGTAATCTAAGATATGTTAAATCTTTTAGAAAGACTAGTGCGATAATTGATAAAACAAACCGTTGGGAGGATTAGTGCGATAGGTGTGCACATTAGAAGAGAGGTGAGTATTTCTCAAGAGAGTGACGCACTAATATGTTGTTGCATTGGCCTGTATCAATTTAAATACTTGCTAAACGTATTTTAAATCAAACACACTTTCGGGCTCTGACCCGTTTCTTTTTCTCTCTCTCTCTCTTGTATATATATGTATATATTTCAGGTACCCAGCCACAGGGGCGTCTTGCTTAGGATCCTTTGAGAGGAACGTGCTGCAGCTTAGGTGGGAGTTACAGGTCACTTGCGTAGACAGCTTCCTTTATTGACTCCACTTCTAGCATTCTCATTTATTGGGCATGTGTCGCCCTTTCCATTATTTCATTTGTTGTTGGGACATTTATATTTCAGTTATTTCCAGTATTGTTCTATGGGATTTATTCAGTATGGATTTGTGATTCTAGTTTCATATGTTGACATTCGATTGGCGAATGTATTATATTATTTGGTTTATCGTGGTGTGATTCTTAATTGTAGAAATGTTGTTTTTAAATAAATAAATCTTTTTCGTTAATTAAAATTTGGAATGTATGTATAAAAATGGTTTTGTCACTTAGCTTAATTATTTAGGGTGTTAAATTGGAAAAATGTATTTTTAGCGACAGTGATGCTGAGAATGAACCAACTGTTTACCTTGATTTAATTTAATAAAGGAGTGATCGCCCGGTATTTAATTAGGCGGGGTGTCACATTTATATAGTGTAATTGGTCCGCGCCAGCGGCACCCAAGATCACACCTTCACCCCACTACCCCCCACCGCCCCCACCCACCCCCACCGCCCCCCCACCCCCCTCAACCACCACCATCACCAAAGCAGCCCTTGTGGCAGCCCTTATGACAGCAGGGCTGCCATGGGGGTGGGGGTGGGAGGGTGGGGGTGGGGTGGGTGGGGGATCGATCGACAAGCGTATTTGGTGCCGCTGGCGCGGACCAATTACACTATAGGAATTAAAATTAATGTGTTATTATGCGTTTTTTGTTAAGATCCATTAAAAAGTCCATTCTTTTGGTCCACTTGTGAACCTCTCCCTACATATATATATATATATATATATATATATAATTTTAACGTTTTATAATTTATTCTTTGAATAGTACAATGTCTATATATTTGATATAATTTCTATTTTGTCCATTTTAGGCGTAACAGTCCTTCAAATAGACTGAACCCCACAATTTCAGTCTATCAAACCTATCTTGGGCCCCTCACATGTTTGACTTGCCTTGACTACCTTGGGCCATTGAATGTATTTATGTTAGCATTTTTTGTAATAAAATGAGATATTCAGCACTATTCCTTTTGCACATTGTTTTGTCCCATTAACTCGAAAATGTAACTCTTATTATTTTTTTAGATGAACAATTTGTCAGCTACTCTTATGTCCAACTTGCTTTAATTTACATGCATATATACCTTCAACAGTTGGAGATTTATTTTATCCACCTTAATACGAGGCATACTGTAAAGTTGTTTTATGAGATTTGCTTTTATCCATATGTTATATCTGCCAACATCTATTTTAAGTCTGCAAGCACTGACCTCGGTTCACACATATGTCAACTAAGGGCCACTTATTATATGCATTTTTTTCTATTATTAACTTAATTAAATCTTTGGATAAATGACAACCCATTTTATTGACCTCGGCCAAAAATATTTGTTTGTATGACAGTTAATGAATTTTTTCATTGAAGTCTCTTATCTGCCATTTACGTTATTCCTTAATATCACTTTAAACCATTTTTTTTCCTTTTTTCGATCATATCATAACCATTTTTTTGTAAGTCTATATTTTCTCATATCTCAAATCTAATTTTCTCTCTTCACAGAGGAGTTTTTCCATTACATAAGAGTTTACATTTTATCATTTATCTTGAATATTATTTTATCTTGATGCCTAAAATGTCTAACAATCTTTCTATATCAGATTACTTGTTTCTCTCTCTTATAATAATATATTTCGCAGGAGCTATTTTGAGATATTTCAACCGTCTTTCAATCCTACATTTTTAGAGTGCCATTCTTCTCATACTTCAACCGATATTTACATACTTCAATAGTCATATTTTGATTGAAAAGACAAATGGAGATTTGTAGATCATCTTTCAAGATATTTCATCTCAGGAAAAATTAAGAGCATTTAATGCTCACAATGGTTGTGTCTTACAACTATTTTTTGAAGACATATTTAAAGATTCAAAGAGTTGCATTAAATACACAAGAATGAGACTATGATCTGGAGATTAAGAGCAAAAAGAATTTATTAAAGAGCATCTAAATTTATTATTTTTCTACTACATTCAAGAGAGCAATCCGTTTTTACAATCTGCATAATCATTGAAGAAGAATACTTAAGGCTACATTAATATCATTTATTGAATTCTTATTGAAGAAGAAGAAACTTAGATTTACATTGTAACTTTAGAGAGTTTCATCATTCAAACTTTCAACAAAAAAATCAGATTTATTTGAAGATTCGGTTTGTAGCGGTGATTGGTTCCTACCCACAAATTGGACCACGCAGTTTAAAGCTCTATTTCAGCTTGTAAATGGTTGTACATGGTGGTTTGATCCTACCGTCAAGTGGATCAGGGATAGTGAAGCGCAAAGGAGTTGGAAGCTCTAGGCGCGTGGATGCAGGCCGACATTTGGTCGAACCATGTTAAATTTTGGTGTCTTTATTTTTCAGCATTTAAATTTGCAAATCTATTATTTTCGAAATTTAACAAAATTATTTTTAAGGTTATAATTATTTTTGAATTAATTAATTTATTTTAAAATATTAATTTTTTATTAAATACAAAAATTAATTTCAATATTTATTGAGTGTTAAAATCTACATTTTAAGTTGTTTAAATATTGGCTATTCTTATTTGATATTCTTGGTCATAATCATTTATGATTTATTAATCTAAAATTTGAATTAAGTGCATCAAATTAAATATTTTCTAAAATTTTAATTTGACCCAAAAAATTTGTTAAACTCAATTCACCTCCTTCTTAAGTATAATCTGGGCAACAAACGAGTCTTTATGGATGGCGCATGGGGAGATTTTGTGGGATAAATTGTTGATGCCACATGGATTAATGATGAAAACACGTGTCATATGTTGCTAAGAGATTCCAAGTAGCACATTATGGAAAATAGAATTAATGACATCAAACGGTACCCGTTGAACCAACAACATCAGGACACTTGTCCCCCCAAGTAGACACCTAACACTTCATCACCATTTGGTCAGCTCCAGACCTAATTGGTCGGCACACTAACCGATCAACTCCAGAAGGTAAACCGCTAAGATGAAGAAGGGTCATACACATGGAAATTATCAAGAGACACTCCACACGTGCTGTAGAAGGCTAATAACCTCAATTATTATGTACGCATATAAATTTTCGAAACAAATACTCCATCATTTCACTAAATCATCAAGCATGGAGCATTGGAGGCTTTTGTTGATTGTAAATTTTACTCCCCTACGTGGACCAATGAGAAATAGACACCCGTTCTCCTATATGGAAATATTTGTAGTAATTACTTACGTGATCGGCTCTCAAGATAGTTGGTTGGCCAACTGGTCAACCCAGCTAAAGAATATGAACCATCAAAAATATCAAAAGCCATTTGTGTGGAGTCATGAACAATCTTTGTACCCGTAAATATCGATAGTTATGTTGAATATCAATAATGATATTTATTGTATACAGATGTAAATGCCTGAATATATAAAGGCATTCCATCTCTTGAACTCCCAACCACTATAAATACACGATCTCCCCTTGCTCAAAAGGACAATTGAATCATTCTCAAGCACACCCAATTGTGCTATTGTAACCATAAAAAATAATACAAACATTGGACGTAGGCTTTCTTCATAGCCGAACCACTTTAAGAATCTTTGTCTCTTGTTTGTTTGTTTATATTGTATATCATACTTTATCTGTGATGATAAATCTGGATTCAGTCCATTTTTTGACATCAACAGACGGCTTTTAACGCAAGGAACATTTGATCTTTCGTAGCCCCTTCCAATTACTTAGCATATAACAACATTTTTCAAAAAATAAAGACATTCGGAAAATGGTTCTTATATGCATAACTTATCTTTTTCTACAATTGGTTCGTTGTTAAGAAAAATTGAGATGAGAACATCGTATTTGACAAATGACAAATAAGCATAATGTTCATAAAGCTCATGCATGTGTCTAATAAAAGTGAAAAGGAGTCTGACATGTAGATAGTAGACATCAATTATCAATCTAATGAATGGACATATTATTAAGAACACTAACGAAACAAAGTCATGTCTCAAAGCACTACGAAAAGTCACGTGAATGGATGAAATGAAGGGTTGATCAAAATATCTTAAATGTTCATCTATATATGGTGATAAAGGAAAATTACAAAACTCTTTTTGTCTTTTTAAATTTTTTTTATCAAAAACAAAATATTTTCACTTTATCTTCTTTTTAAAAAAATGAAAGTCTTTTTGTATTTTTCAAACTTTTCCCCCAAAAAAGCTCTTTTTGGATTTTTCAAAAATTATATTGAAAAGAAAACATACAAGTATACAATGATAATACAATCTATCATGAGGAATATAAGAAGAAAGAATGATAAGCATCCTATCCTAGATAAAGTACCTGAACTCAATCAACAGTGCAAATACCTAAAGATTTCCTATTGTCCTCAAATCAAAGTGTATCTAAAGGTCTGGTGAATGTATTGTCTAACTGACAATTGGTACTCACAAAGTTCAAGGAAATGACATTCTCCTCTAATAGTTCACGTATAAAATGCTCGCGTATCCTAATATTCTTTGTGCACGACTATTGGATCGAATTACTGAATATATGGATCGCACTAGTATTATCACAAAAATAGTCATCGTGCCTTGTGAAATCCCATAATCTTCTACTATTTGATTCATCCATAAGAGTGCGTAAAACAACACCTGACAACAATATAATCATCCTCTGTCGTGGATAAAAATATGGAGTTTTGATTCTTTCTTACCCAAAAGACAAGAGCACTCCCAAAATAGAAACACCCAGCCAAAGTCTCTTACAACCATCGAGATCCCCGGCTCAATTGGCATCTGAATAGGTGGACAAGTGGTCATCGGTATCAATGGAATACCAAATACGATATGAAAGAGTTCCATTGACGTATTTGATGATATGTTTAAGTGCTAGTAAGTGTGACTCTTTCAGGGATGTCTGGTAGCGCGCACAGACTCCAACACTAAAAGCAATATCGTGAAAACTATCGATCAAGTAGAGAAGACTACCTATCATACTCTGATAAAGGGTTTCCTCTGCATCATTGCTTAAAGTGTCTTTGCTAATCTTTGTCTATGTACTCATAGGGGTGCGTGAGTGCTTAGCAAAGTCTAAAACAAACTTCTTTACCAAGTCTCTTGCATATTTGGATTGAGATGTGAATATCCCATCCTCAAGTTGATGAACCTGGAGTCCTAGGAAGAATGTAAGCTCACCAACCTTTCTCATCTCAAACTTACTCTTCATATCCTCCTCAAAGGTGTGAGCATGGTGAGAGCACGTGGATCCAAATACTACGTCGTCCGCATAGACCTGGGCAACCAGATAATACCACTCTCTCTCCTCATAAATAACGTCTTATCCACTTCCCCTCTCCTGAATCCACGAGTTAAGAAATCAAAAGTGAGCCTCTTGTACCAAGAATGAGGTGCTTGCTTCAATCCATACAAGTCCTTCTTAAGATAATATACGTATCCCAGGTGCTTAGGGTTTTCAAACCATTTTGGTTGTTCCACGTGAACTTCATCCTATAAAATTCCATTCAGAAAGGCACTCTTGACATTCATCTGATATAACATGAAGCGTAGATGACATGATATAGCGATTAGTATGTGGACGTACCCAAGACTAGAAATAGGAGTGAATGTCTTATCAAAGTCTACACCCTAGATCTGTGTGTAGGCTTGAGTGACCAACCTAGCCTTATTGTGAACTACGACACCATTATCATCCATTTTATTCTTATAAATTCACTTGGTATCTATCACATTAGTCTCGATAGATAGGGGGACTAACTTCTAGACATCGTTATTGGGAAACTGAAGTAACTCATCTTACATAGCGGAAAAACATGCTTGTCCTTAAGTGCTTCTTTCACATTCTTGGGCCCGAGTAAGCAGTTTTAGCTCAAATAGCGAACCAAATTCTCGAGCTCAGCACGAGTCTTGACACCTAATGTGGGATCACCAAGTATAATGAAATGGTCATATCTCTTTTGAATACAAGTGGCAGTGAGAATGCTGTGTGATATCGTTTTTACCAAATTCACAAATTCCCAGTTTTAAACCTATTTAATTGGAGTCAATTTTTATCCAAATTAATTAAAACCTAAAACATGCATATACGTGGGTAAAATCAAACCATCATAAATAAATTACTGACACATAAATGTAAAACCCCGTATTTTTATGATATTAAATAGTTATGGGATTAATTATTATTGTTGGATTAATTAAATTAAAAAGGTCAGGAAATTTAATTGTTAATTAATTCGAATTTAAAATAATTATTAACTAGCGTGTCAAGGGTTAATACTTATTTATGGAAATCATTGATTATTACTGTGGGTATATGTAATATGGAATAATATAATTTTTATGAATTGTTGGAGTGCAAAATACTACAGTTTGGTATTTTAAGTCAGGACACGCATGTGAGTCGTGTCGGGACTAACTGTATGGAATAAAAAGATGAATTATTTTTGTATAACTCATATGTTAATTTTCAGTGCATCATTGAGTCCGGAAGGGTCGATATAGTCAGAAAACTCTACCCAAACATTTTATTTGGAATCCAGAGTAATTTTAGGCCTAACCGGCACCCCGTAGGGGTAATTTTGTCCTTTGAAATTTTGGAGTAATAATATGGACGAAAATTGAGAAATAAAATATATATGTACATGGGTTAGTGGGGGATTTATCAAATCTAAACCAACATGAGGGAAAAGAGAAAGGCACAAAGGAAGGAATAATAAGCTATTGGTGTTCTTGGTGCCTAACTCAAGAACACACACCAAAAGCTATACCAAAGTGTAGATCGCGAGACAGGGAACACACTCATACCCATATCAACAGCAAATCAGACCATCGAAATTAAGACAAGTGTTTAACTTGCGATTCATAGCGATAAATATGTTTATATTGGTATAGGTAGATTATATTCACTTTTGATTTACGGGCTTTGATGAAATTGGAGATTTAAGGATATGAATTGAAATCCGAAAAATGAACGAGGATAAATCCCACTTGTAGATAGTCTAGAAATTCCAAACTGTTGATTAATAGTAATGGACGAATATGAATTGGAGTTCATGTTTAGAAATTTGATGAACTAGGGTTTTGAATTATTAAATTAAGGATTTTGGAATTTATAACTGCTTTATGATGAATTAATGGTTCAAAGTTAAGAGAAATCATTTATATATCTTATAATATTAATTAGGATTGATGTTTTAGTGTTGGGGTTGAGAAATTTAGAGGTTTTAGAACTAAAATTTTGAGTATGTTGAAGTATGACAAGTAAAGCGTAATATGTCTGGCCAAAGCAGGAAAATACTCCATCTCGTTCGAACGTGATGGAGTCTTGTTCAAACGAGAAGTTAGAGTCATTCGAACGACCTTCTAACTCATTCAAATGACAGGTCCCGAAAAGCCCAGAAATTACATTTTCCCCAGGTCATGATACCTAGTTAATTATGTTAGGGATACCGCCATTTACTCATATTAACTTAGTGCAGAATTATTTAGGAATTAATCCTAGAATGAAACTGATTAAGGGTGAAAAGTGGCGTTGCGTCAAAACGCCGATCGTTGTTTTCTGTTCGCCGCCTCAATACAAAACCCAAATTACGACTGCACTTGCGATACAAGTGTAGCGGTAAGTCGGGTATCGAAAATCTACAAAGACGAGTTGCTAGAATTTGTAGGATTTAATACTCCTAAATAAAAGGGAAAAAGATGAATTACAAACTAAAAAGGAAAGAGATGCATAAAAGGGAAATATTAATCTAGGCGAGTGTATTGAAACTAGATTAACAAAGAGAGTAAACACTATAGGTTGCATCGGATATCCCTCACCCGAGTTAATTAGTATAAAATGGTCACATGGGTCGATGAGTTATTACGATTGCATCTCGTTTCGACAGTTAATTGAACCAAGGGTTGTCAGGCCCCTAAATCCGCATAAAAGCCAAATCTGATTTTGGCATCAGCAAATACCTTGAAAATTATGCATGCAAGGTTTTAAGCATGGAACATACATGATATGCACCGTCAAATCTCCTAGGCATAATGATTAGGACAACGCACTCGAAATAGACCCGTAAATACCATCAACAAAGAAAAGCAACACGTCAACCAGAGTGAGTTCCATTCAAACACAACCTAGACTAAATTAGCTAGAAAGCATATTAAAAATGCGGTAAATAAACGCTATAAATAAACACAATAAATCTACACTAGAAACTAAGGAAATAAAGCATGTAAACATAATTATGAAAGCATGTAAACCTAATTAACAAAGCAAGAATTAAGTAAATACAACTATATTAACGGAGATGGAAGATGAAAGCACAAATTACAAACCCAAATGGGTGTCAACCCAAGAAGAAATGAAGAAATTAGCTCTAAAATCTCCAAAACCCTAACCTAAACTATCTATTACGAATTATCTCTGTTTTTACAACAAAAATACTTTATATAGTAAAAGGAATTAAATAAGAAAAGAAAAGAGAAAAGAAAATAAAAGCCAAAATATCTGCAGAAAATAGGGGATCGATCGATCGATCTCTTGTGATCGATCGATCGATGCTGAAAAATCAAGCCCAGTGTCTCCCACGATTTGGCAAAAACTAAAGGATAGATCGATCGATCGATGGTTACAGGTCTGCAACTCTTCCCCCTGCTTTGATGTGCTTGGTTTTCTCCTCCGCTCAAATCACCATAACTTCTTCGTTGTGGATCGGAATCGCGCACCATTCACGGCCACGCGAAGCTTACGAGGAGGGATACAACTTCCGTGTAGATGTTAGGCTAGGTACCCAAGTTGTGAAAAGACTAAAATTCCCTTGAACGTGCGATCGTGTACGAAAATCGGGCGAAGAGCGTTCGAACTTAACACTCAGAATCCGAAAACCTAAAAAAGCTCAATTCACCCCTGCAAAACATGTTATCATAGAAATCCGAGGTTTTATGGTTAACGAGCATAAATATAGGAATAAGATACCCGAGGGGCTAAAATGCGTCGGTTCCAAGGATGAAATACGCAATATTTGTGTATTATCACACCCCCTAACTTACACATTACTAGTCCCTAGAAATAAAATAGGATGCAATAAGAACTACAAGCAAACCAAAAGCAGGAGATAGTACAAAAGTATGATATAAAAGCATAAGGCCACTTTCGTGGGTGATTCGATTGCATTTAGCGTATGCAATAAGCCGTTAAACCCCTAGGTTACCCTAGTGGACGAGTGTCGTCTCGTGAGGGTTTTTAGGGATGACACCCACAAACATCACATGGTTTCCTCAAAATATGCCCAAACCAACATGCGACAAGCCCAACAATAGAGAATAAGATTTCATATGCATTATTAGCACATTGAACGGATTCAAACAAAAGTTCGAATCATTAACATTATAGAATCCATCTCATAGAATTGAAAACTTAAAATGTGGGAGGGTGAGCGAGCACATGCAAAGTGTGATTTGGAAGTTTTTTATATAAATCGGATAAACATTAAAGCAGGCATATAGTCAATCCTCACGGGCATTACACTCATCAAGTGAATTCACTCGAAACAGGGAGGTAACACACGAAACATGGGGGCATAAAGAGTAAATGTAAATGGAAACTAGGACACACACATGTCACAAATGAAGAACGCTATATATGAAATTAAAAATCGTAATCTCAATGAAAGATACCTCTCGCTAAAGGAGGCGAAACGTATTTTCACAGATTATCAAAACTATTTAAACCTTTGAATTACATCAACTGAAGATCACATATGACTTTAATAGGTTTGTGTAATACCCCGTACTTTTGGCTATATTTATTTTTGGGATTAATTAATTAAATGCGTATTAATTGGAAATTAATCCGGGTTATAAATACTAACGAGATGCGAGTTGGTATTTGATTATGTGCATACATGTTTTGATATATGTATTTGGTATTATAAAATTTGTCGTGAGATTGATATACGGCATTTTAGAAATTTTGTTGAGACGCGTGTGACCGCCGCGTCATGGTATATTATTTTAATTATAAAAGTGATTTTTATTTCTATTATTCGTATGGTCATTTTGAGTGCGCCAACGCGTCAGGAAGGGTCGAGATAGTCAGAAAACACTAGCCGGGGGTGAAGTTTGGATTCCGGGGTATTTTTAGGCCATACCGGCATCATAAAGGGTATTTTGGTAATTTCGTATTTTGGGAAATTAAAAGTGACGAAAATTGGGAGTTTTAATCTGATGTGGATTTAACCCACTAAGCCCATTAATCAAACCATATTAACCTAGAAGGCTACGTAGGTTATTAGAAGAGTTTTCTAAGTTTCCCAAATCAAACCCTAGCCACCTTAAGCCACCATTGGAGAAGAAGCTTGGAGAGAGGGAATTCTGCAGAAAAATCTTCATCAAACCATCATCCAAACTCAGAGACAACCAAGGCAAATGACTTAATTCCATTTAATTTCAAAGAATGTTCTTTCGATGTTAGAAAGATTCGAATTTTGTGTTTGTTCTTGGTGAAATATGAAAACCCATGTAGTTTGGAGTTTAGAACTTGAAAATTTTGAAGAGAATTGCATGTAGAATGATAGGTAGATTATTATTCTCATGATAATTGTGATTAGAAGAAATTAAAAAGGATTAAATTCTGGGATTTGATGATGATATAAATCTAGGGTTCATGTTCTTGATAAAATTGGGGAATAGTATAAAATCTTGTGATTTAATGATGTTTAGGATGCATTAATGCCTTAAAAGATGTTAGTTTATGACCTTAGCATGTTTTAGGATGATTAGAGAACTTAAAACATTGTTGGGACGAACTTTGGAGAAGATTTGAGGAGTAGAAATGGATGAAAAATGTAACTAAGAGAATCTGGGACGAAACTGGCAGGTCGTTAGAAGCCCCTACCCAGGTCGTTCGAACGAGCTTCTAACGAGTTGACCAGTCTCTTCTAGCGAGGGGTAGTTTCGTTCGATATCTCGTTCGAACGAGATATCGTTAGAAGGTACAGTTCGTTCGAACGGACTGGAATCTCGTTCAAACAGTCTCGTTCGAACGAGACTTCTAACGAGTTGACAGAGGGATCTCGTTCGAACAGTCTCGTTCGAACGAGACTTCTAACGAGTTGACAGTTTGGGCCTTTTTGGACTGTTTTGATTTTTGGAGCCCCGTAAACTTGTTCGAGGATATAGTTAACATTCGAATGATGGTGTAAGGATAGAATTGGGACTTTTGGGTATTTAGGAGAAGGAAATTATATACGAGAGTTATATTAAATGGACGGTTTGGGTTGAGACGTGAGTGTCTACTACGACGTGAGAATAGATTATGGCGCGTATGATGATAAACCGGAATAGTATAAATTGCGATAATTATATATTGGTACTAGAATGAGAATAGTACTACGATTAAACTACGTTGATTACTAAGATACGTGTTTACTTAGTATTGGTATATGAATTGTGTGTATGACATACCTACCATACTTGCTATCACGGGAGGTTTGCGTTCGCTTAGGGCCCTCTAATCCTTATGTTGCCCGGATTTAGACTGGTTACCTTGATGAACATAGGTCATAGAAAGACTTATTGGGATATTAATAAGTCCGCTGATCGTAGGAGCGTAGGTATGTGCGTGACCTATGTGATGTGACTGTGTTCGCCTCCATTGTTTGTGATGTTGTTATCTGTGAACTATTCCTGAGAGATTCGGAATATGTAATCCTTATGTACGTGATGTACCGGGATGGATAGCAGAGTATGTGTGCAACGCAGCTTAGTTCTCGGGGTGCTTATATTGTATATTTATGATGTGAATAATATACATTTAATTAATGGGAACCTTCATGTTATGGCTGTGAATATAATTACGGTATTGCTTCGAGAAATATAGTGAGTTAACTGATAGTGATATATATATTGCATATTGAGCATCTGAGTTTACGTTAAACCCCTACTTAATTATGAGCGTTATAATGTTAATAGAATCGAGTAATAAGGGTAGGACCTATGGCAGTCTAGCTAGATATGATGGTACTTAGCTAGGGATTTGTGTCATTATAGATGGGTACTTACGTTAGGAGTGCACAGTTAGACGAGAGGTGAGAATATCATGTGAGTGCACGTCCTAACATGTACTTTGCATTTAATGTTTTAAATGTTTTTAAAGCACTTGCAGGTTTTTAAAATATCTCCACATTCGGGCTCTGAGCCGTTTGCTTTTCAAATCTATTTTTCTTTGTAAAAACATTTTAGGTGGCCAGCCACAAGGACACCATGCATAGGATACTCATTCAGGTGACGAGCTGTAGCTGTTTGTGGAAGCTACAGGGATTTGCTTGTAGACGCCTCTATCACTTGGATTCCAGATTCATTATCTATCAGTTGTAGGGCATGTTGCCCATTTCTATTAGAGTTACATTTCCATTTCAGTTTCAGACTTTGGCATGTACTGTTTTAGTTTTCAGTTACTTATTTCAGTTATGGGTTTGTAGTGAGGAGTTTTTCCTCCAGACTTTATTTACGTTATGTGATGTTCATTCTATTTACTTCATTATGGTGAATGGTGTTATTATCCTTTATTACACTTGTTGCATGTTAATCAGAATTTAATTAAAATTTGGCACTTACTTTTTAAATACTAGGTGGTTAGTAATCATTAAAATGTTTTCGACAGTGATGCTATTAACTGGACCAACTTGGAATTTTGAATTAATTTAATAAAGGAGTAGCTACCCGGTATTTAATTAGTCGGGGTGTCACAGGTGGTATCAGAGCATAAGGTTCTAGTGTCCTTTAGGATCTGACGGCTTATTATGTTCCGCTACGTTTCTTTGATATAGAGCCCTATATTTTAGGACTGTTGTACTCTTTTTGTGTATGCTTCGTTCTTCAGCTATCTTAAGTTTATAAACAGCGAACTTATAAACTTTGTTCCTATTTCAGATGCCTCCACGACGAGCACGACGAGTTCCCAGGGATGCAACGCCCGAACCCTAGCCCGCTCCAGTTCAAGGCATGATGAACGCCGCTGAGGTTGCAGCTATAGTAGCCCAAGCGGTAAATGCCGCCATTGCCGTTGTTCAGCAGGCACCACTTCAGGCGTCGGTTGCCGCGCCAGTACAGGTTAATGCATTCCCGTCTGCTTGGGAGCGTGTACGTTACGCTTTTCAGAAAGCGCATCCGCCAGAGTTTGCAGGTAGCTCAGATGTGGTAGTCTCGAGCCAATGGAGGAAGGATATGCAGAGGCACTTAAGGATGTATGAGTGCACGGATGTCCAAAAGCAGGTGCTAGCTACTTTCAAGCTAGTTGGATCTGCGCTACAGTGGTGGGAGTCCATTACCACCATGGAGGAGTGGGATACTCTCACGATTCAGGAGTTCTGGGTGCGGTTTGACCGTAAGTACTTTCCGTCAGCTGTTCATACGGAAATGAGGAGGAGATTGATGAGTTTGAAGCAGGAGGGTAAGACTGTGGCTGAGTATGAGGCCGAGTTCACGAATCTGTTGAATATCGTTCCAGATGAGATACCAACAGAGAAGAAGAAGATTGAGAAGTTCACGGACGGGTTGACTTGGAGGATCCGTCAGCATCTGCTAGGGAACCTATCGTTGGCCACCTATTCTGATGTGGTTAACGCTGCATTGTTACACTGCCAGGACCACCGTTTTCATATGGCCGAGGGTAAGAGGTCGGGGGAGTCTAGCCATCAGGGCAGGACTAGAGGACATGGTGCCAGCGGGGCACAATATGGTCAGGGGCAGAGACAGAATGAGCAGGGCTCCCAGTAGGGGGATAATAAGAGGTTCCGGTCAGGGAACTACAAACAGGGACAGGGAGGTTTCCGTCAGGGCCATCAGGGTCCAAACGGCCATCAGGGCCAACAGGGGCAGAATGGGCAACAGTTTCACCAGGGCCAGCAGGGCCAAGGGAGGAACGGTAACGGCCACCAGGGCCGGGGACAGCAGGGACAGAGAGGAGGGAACTTCCCAGGGAAGTTCTTTGTTTGTGGCAAGACTGGCCATAAGCGACAGGATTGTCCTGATAGGGGCAGGGCCCCACAGCAGCAGCAGCAGGGTGCTCACCAGGAGCCACAGAGGCCTATGTTTCCCGCCGCTCTCCCCGCACCGCCACAGATGGCAGCATTGCCACCCATTCCAGCAGTCCCAGTTCAGCAGGGGCAGCTACAGTATGGACGTGTCTACAACGTCCACCAGGCTGCAGTTCCACAGGCACCGCCCGCGATTGAGGGTACGTTTCCTATCCATGGCACTATGGGTCGGGTATTATTTGATACGGGTGCTACACACTATTTTATAGCTACACACTTCGCGAAAGCTTTAGGATTGTTAGCTACGGCAGAGAGCACAGTGACGTGTGTCGACTCACCATTGGGGAGTGGGTCACTTATTTTCTTTATATGCCGGGGAGTGGGGGTAGAGATTGGTGGTTTGGTATTACCTGCAGACATGTTAGTGTTAGACATGCATGTTCACGATGTGATTATCGGTATGGATTGGCTCGTAACTTATAGGGCCATGATTGATTGCTTCAGCGGGAGCATTGTTTTTGCCATTCCGGGGCAAGAGATGTTTGTAGTGGCGATGCCTCGCCCAGAGGGAGGATCGACCGCTCATCTGTATTACATTGAGGAGGATACCTCTAAGGAGGTAGTGATCCCTTTAGATTCTATCCCAGTAGTCAGGGAGTATTCGGATGTGTTTCAGGAGATACCAGGCTTACCCCCCAGTCGAGAGATAGACTTTGTTATAGATTTGCTACCGGGTACGAGACCTATAGCACGCGCACCGTACCGTATGGCTCCAGCTGAGATGAGGGAGTTACGGGATCAGATAGAGCAGCTGTTAGGTCAGGGCTTTATTCGCAGGAGTACCTCACCTTGGGGCGCTCCAGTTTTGTTTGTGAAGAAGAGGGACGGTTCACTGAGATTGTGTGTGGACTACCGAGAGTTGAATAAGGTCACGATACGGAATAAGTATCCGTTGCCTCAAATCGATGACTTATTCGACCAGTTGAGAGGAGCTTCTTTCTTCTCGAAGATTGACTTGAGATCGGGATACCATCAGTTACGTATCAGGGAGGAGGATGTCTCAAAGATTGCGTTCTTGTCGAGATATGGTTCTTACGAGTTTCGGGTTATGCCTTTCGGCTTGACCAACGCTCCAGCTGTGTTTATGGACTTGATGAACAGAGTGTTCAGGGATTTCCTAGACCAGTTTGTCATTGTCTTCATTGATGATATTCTGGTTTACTCCCAGACAGAGGAGGATCACGCCGAGCATTTGAGGCAGGTTTTGCAGACACTTCGTCAGAACGAGTTGTATGCAAAATATGAGAAGTGCGGGTTTTGGCTGAAGGAAGTCCAGTTTTTGGGACACATTATTTCCGACCAGGGAATATCTGTTGATCCGGGGAAGGTATCAGCGGTGAGGGAGTGGGGACAGCCCACGACACCGACTGAGATTCGTAGTTTCTTGGGTCTAGCAGGATACTACAAGAGGTTTATTCGGGGCTTCTCAGAGATAGCAGGTCCTTTGACACATCTGACACGTAAGGGTGTGCCATACATCTGGAGTGATGCCTGTCAGTTGGCATTCGATGAATTGAAGGACAAATTGACCTCAGCACCTGTGTTAGCATTGCCGAGACCGGGAGTTGAGTATTTGGTTTACACCGATGCGTCTTTGCAAGGACTGGGAGGTGTATTACAGCAGGAGAGACAGGCCATAGCTTATGCTTCCCGTAAGCTTAAGCCTCATGAGAAGAATTACCCCACGCATGATTTGGAGTTAGCGGCAGTGGTATTTGCCCTACGGATTTGGAGGCACTATCTTTTGGGGGAAAAGTTCCAACTGTTTACGGACCACAAGTCCCTACAGTACCTGTTCACGCAGAAGGAGTTGAATATGCGACAGCGTAGGTGGCTTGAGTTTGTGAAGGACTACCAGTTCGACATCCAGTACCACCCGGGAAAGGGTAACGTGGTAGCAGACGCGTTGAGCCGTAGGCCAGCAGATGAAGTGGCAGAGGTGTGGAAGGCTAAGTGGAAGGAATTGGGACACCAGGATGCAGTGGCCCGATCTTTCATGTCTGTGATGACCGTTACACCGTAGATTGTCACGAAGGTAGTACGGGCACAGGCTAATGACTCGTTCTGTCAGGAGTAGATAGTTCGATTACTAGCAGAGGGAGCCGAGTCCTATATCGTTAGCTCAGACGGGGGATTGCGCTTCAATGGGAGATTGGTGGTTCCGGAAGGGGAGGAATTGTGACACGATGTGATGGCGGAGTCGCACGGCTCACGATTCACGGTACATCCCGGAGGGGACAAAATGTACCAAGACATGAGACGTCAGTATTGGTGGAGCGGTATGAAGAGAGATATCGCTGAGTTTGTTTCGAAATGCGCCACTTGTCAGCTTGTAAAAGTGGATCATCAGAGACCGGCAGGATTGCTACAACCATTGGAGGTCCCGGTGTGGATGTGGGAGAGCATATCCATGGACTTTATCACGGGGTTGCCTACGTCGCAAAGGGGTCACGACTCTGTTTGGGTAATTATGGACAGGTTGTCCAAGGTCGCTCACTTTTTACCCGTAAGGACTGACTACACTACGGGACAGTATGCCCAGCTCTTCATTTCAGAGATTGTGAGACTTCACGGTGTGCCCCTAAATATCGTGTCTGACAGAGACAAGATATTTGTTTCGAGGTTTTGGGAGAGTTTCCAGGAGGCCATGGGCACGGAATTGCGGTTGAGTACGGCTTATCATCCGCAGACTAATGGGCAGACTGAGCGCACAAACCAGATGTTGGAGGACATGCTACGCATGTGCATTATTGACTTTGGGGGTGGATGGGAGCAGTACCTTCCACTGGTGGAGTTTGCTTACAACAACTCCTATCAGTTCACGATTGGCATGGCTCCGTTTGAAGCATTGTACGGTAGGCCTTGTCGTTCCCCAGCATGTTGGTTAGAGGTGGGGGACAACAAACTACTTGGGCCGGAAGATATTCAGGATACTTCGGCAAGGATTGAGTTAATTCGGAGTTGCATTCGGGTAGCTCAAGACAGGCAGAAGAGTTATGCTGATGCGAAGAGATTTTTCAGGGAGTTCCAAGTAGGGGACCAGGTTTTGCTCAGGGTATCTCCTATGAAGGGGATTATGCGTTTCGGGAAGAAAGGGAAGTTGGCACCGAGGTATGTGGGGACGTTTCCTATTATTGAGCGAATCGGACCGGTTGCGTATAGACTCGGGTTACCGGAGCATTTGCATCGGATTCACGATGTGTTTCATATTTCCTCGCTGAGGAAATACCTTAGAGATAATTCGGCTCATTCTCACATTGCTGTGGAGGACATCGATCTCCAGCCGAATAGCTCCTACGAGGAGGGGCCGATTGCTATTTTGGACCGAAGCGAGAGGAAACTGCGGTCAAAGATAGTTCCGTTAGTGCGTGTTCAGTGGCGACATCACAATGTCGAGGAGTCCACATGGGAGCGCGAGGATGAGATGCGCGAACGTTATCCAGAGCTGTTTTTAGCAGGTACTTTCTAGTTTCGAATTTCGGGACGAAATTCAGTTATTAGGGGGGAAGTATGTAATACCCCGTACTTTTGGCTATATTTATTTTTGGGATTAATTAATTAAATGCGTATTAATTGGAAATTAATCCGGGTTATAAATACTAACGAGATGTGAGTTGGTATTTGATTATGTGCATACATGTTTTGATATATGTATTTGGTATTATAAAATTTGTCGTGAGATTGATATACGGCATTTTAGAAATTTTGTTGAGACGCGTGTGACCGCCGCGTCATGGTATATTATTTTAATTATAAAAGTGATTTTTATTTTTATTATCCGTATGGTCGTTTTGAGTGCGCCAACGCGTCCGGAAGGGTCGAGATAGTCAGAAAACACTAGCCGGGGGTGTAGTTTGGATTCCGGGGTATTTTTAGGCCATACCGGCGTCATAAAGGGTATTTTGGTAATTTCGTATTTTGGGAAATTAAAAGTGACGAAAATTGGGAGTTTTAATCTGATGTGGATTTAACCCACTAAGCCCATTAACCAAACCATATTAACCTAGAAGGCTACGTAGGTTATTAGAAGAGTTTTCTAAGTTTCCCAAATCAAACCCTTGCCACCTTAAGCCACCATTGGAGAAGAAGCTTGGAGAGAGGGAATTCTGCAGAAAAATCTTCATCAAACCATCATCCAAACTCAGAGACAACCAAGGCAAGTGACTTAATTCCATTTAATTTCAAAGAATGTTCTTTCCATGTTAGAAAGATTCGAATTTTGTGTTTGTTTTTGGTGAAATATGAAAACCCATGTAGTTTGGAGTTTAGAACTTGAAAATTTTGAAGAGAATTGCATGTAGAATGATAGGTAGATTATTATTCTCATGATAATTGTGATTAGAAGAAATTAAAACGGATTAAATTCTGGGATTTGATGATGATATAAATCTAGGGTTCATGTTCTTGATAAAATTGGGGAATAGTATAAAATCTTGTGATTTAATGATGTTTAGGATGCATTAATGCCTTAAAAGATGTTAGTTTATGACCTTAGCATGTTTTAGGATGATTAGAGAACTTAAAACATTGTTGGGACGAACTTTGGAGAAGATTTGAGGAGTAGAAATGGATGAAAAACGTAACTAAGAGAATCTGGGACGAAACTGGCAGGTCGTTAGAAGCCCCTACCCAGGTCGTTCGAACGAGCTTCTAACGAGTTGACCAGTCTCTTCTAACGAGGGGTAGTTTCGTTCGATATCTCGTTCGAACGAGATATCGTTAGAAGGTACAGTTCGTTCGAACGGACTGGAATCTCGTTCAAACAGTCTCGTTCGAACGAGACTTCTAACGAGTTGACAGAGGGATCTCGTTCGAACAGTCTCGTTCGAACGAGACTTCTAACGAGTTGACAGTTTGGGCCTTTTTGGACTGTTTTGATTTTTGGAGCCCCGTAAACTTGTTCGAGGATATAGTTAACATTCGAATGATGGTGTAAGGATAGAATTGGGACTTTTGGGTATTTATGAGAAGGAAATTATATACGAGAGTTATATTAAATGGACGGTTTGGGTTGAGACGTGAGTGTCTACTACGACGTGAGAATAGATTATGGCGCGTATGATGATAAACCGAAATAGTATAAATTGCGATAATTATATATTGGTACTAGAATGAGAATAGTACTACGATTAAACTACGTTGATTACTAAGATACGTGTTTACTTAGTATTGGTATATGAATTGTGTGTATGACATACCTACCATACTTGCTATCACGGGAGGTTTGCGTTCGCTTAGGGCCCTCTAATCCTTGTGTTGCCCGGATTTAGACTGGTTACCTTGATGAACATAGGTCATAGAAAGACTTATTGGGATATTAATAAGTCCGCTGATCGTAGGAGCGTAGGTATGTGCGTGACCTATGTGATGTGACTGTGTTCGCCTCCATTGTTTGTGATGTTGTTATCTGTGAACTATTCCTGAGAGATTCGGAATATGTAATCCTTATGTACGTGATGTACCGGGATGGATAGCAGAGTATGTGTGCACCGTAGCTTAGTTCTCGGGGTGCTTATATTGTATATTTATGATGTGAATAATATACATTTAATTAATGGGAACCTTCATGTTATGGCTGTGAATATAATTACGGTATTGCTTCGAGAAATATAGCGAGTTAACTGATAGTGATATATATATTGCATATTGAGCATCTGAGTTTACGTTAAACCCCTACTTAATTACGAGTGTTATAATGTTAATAGAACCGAGTAATAAGGGTAGGACCTATGGCAGTCTAGCTAGATATGATGGTACTTAGCTAGGGATTTGTGTCGTTATAGATGGGTACTTACGTTAGGAGTGAACAGTTAGACGAGAGGTGAGAATATCATGTGAGTGCACGTCCTAACATGTACTTTGCATTTAATGTTTTAAATATTTTTAAAGCACTTGCAGGTTTTTAAAATATCTCCACATTCGGGCTCTGACCCGTTTGCTTTTCAAATCTATTTTTCTTTGTAAAAACATTTTAGGTGCCCAGCCACAAGGACACCATGCATAGGATACTCATTCAGGTGACGAGCTGTAGCTGTTTGTGGAAGCTACAGGGATTTGCTTGTAGACGCCTCTATCACTTGGATTCCAGATTCATTATCTATCAGTTGTAGGGCATGTTGCCCATTTCTATTAGAGTTACATTTCCATTTCAGTTTCAGACTTTGGCATGTACTGTTTTAGTTTTCAGTTACTTATTTCAGTTATGGGTTTGTAGTGAGGAGTTTTTCCTCCAGACTTTATTTACGTTATGTGATGTTCATTCTATTTACTTCATTATGGTGAATGGTGTTATTATCCTTTATTACACTTGTTGCATGTTAATCAGAATTTAATTAAAATTTGGCACTTACTTTTTAAATACTAGGTGGTTAGTAATCATTAAAATGTTTTCGACAGTGATGCTATTAACTGGACCAACTTGGCATTTTGAATTAATTTAATAAAGGAGTAGCTACCCGGTATTTAATTAGTCGGGGTGTCACAGGTTGTAATGTAAGCTAGGCTAGGGTACGAAATGAAAGGAATGTATATACGGATTCAAAGTGTTCGGGATGAAAACTTGGGATAATGGGAAAAAGTGGACAATTTTAAAATTGGAAAACAAGTTCCAAATAGGCATTGAATATAACAATTGTGGAGAGCAATCAAAGCTTATTGAACTATATACAATATTTACAACTTTCTCTTTCTCTTTATCTTTCTTTTCATCTTTTTCCCATGTTTTCTTTTGCTTTTTGCTTTCTCTTTTTCTCAATTTTTTTCACATCTCTTTTCTTTACTTTTCTCACAATCATATGCCTAAATTGCAACCGACATCACAACAACAACATTCAATCCCAAGTAACATTCCAAACAAAGGTATGGAAGGTATATGTATGGTTTAAAACTCCAATGCGGAATTGGTTATGAGGTTGGGGTTATGAAACGAAAAGTTATATTTAGGCTCAAAGGAGTTAACGAGGGAAAACATATAAGGTGAGGTCAAGGCTAATATGGGTGATATCACAAAGAATACCTATTATCATTTCTAAAAGTTTATGCAATTCTCGAGTCAAAACAATAAATAAAAATCATGATCTAGTAGCACATTTCATATATGAACTAAATTAATGAACGATCAAATGAAAGAATAGAGAGATTACCAACGAATTCAACGTTTTCAAAGAGGAAAGAATAGTGTATACACTCACAAATGACGAAAGGTACAAATCTTACTCGGTGTAAGTATATACAATGCTACAAAAGATTATCGAGTTATAAAAATCTTAAACCAAATCAATAAAGCAAGAATGGTGCGTGTGCTCATGGGATTAAAATTTAATTCATGAAGTTATTCATAATATCAATGATTAGGGACTAAAGTCTAATAACTTCTAAAATCAAGAACATGCATCATTGGGTTGTCAATTGGATCGGGCAATTATTGAAATTTATCATCGAAAACCAAGGCAAAATGCCCAATAAAGGAGAAAAAAGAAAAAAAATCTTTTTGAAAATGTTAATTTTTCTAAGAAAAGCATACTAAGTAACTAACATGTGAGCAAAAACATACCCTACATAAAGAAATGGATAGAATATCCCACATCCACTAACTTAAAACCTGACATTGTCCTCAATGTGAATTAAAAACCAAGTTAAAGAGAGAAAAATAGCGAAATTACCCAAAATTGGAGCGATCCCCATAAGAACAAGTCCAAAGAATCTACAAAACAAGTTAGTACCGAGCATAGCTAAAACAAATAACAAAAAGTTAACTAATTAGACTAGACTAAATTAAAAAAGGAAGAAAAGATAAAAAGAAAGAAAGAATAAAAAGCTAACTATATACAACCTACTATTTAGGCTTCACACTAACTGTACACTTGCTGTCTAAATAGTTGAGGGTCCACCGCAAAAATGATTTGACTTTGGAGGATAACTGGTGTACCCTCACATACAAGCGTGCCTTCCAAAAAATATGAATTCCGTTTGAACAACGGAAGGCATGTGTAAGGCAGAAGAAATGAACCATCATCAATTAAAAGTTTTGGAGGGACGATGGGGGATTTGAATTGAACGGGTGACAAAAATATGTAGGGACCGAGAAAAGCCGAATATCCTCCCAAAGATTTTGAAATTGGAATGGGAGGGGGTTCACACGAAGGCAAAGATGCGATCGTGGAAGGGGACTCGAGCAAGTACTCCTCATCGGTGAAAATGTTTAAAACATTAAAATTTGAAACCGAATCATCGTGTACTTGTAACGGTGTGATAACAGAGAATGAAATTTGGGATGAAAGAAATTCAAACTCATGAGATGAATCATCATCGGGTGAAGATTGAGTTTCGAAGGAAATAATATAATTTTCAATGAAATGTTCTTCTTTGGGGGACAAAGAAGAAATCATTTCATTGCAAATAGATATTACGTCATTTTCATCCTCACTTTCAATATCTAATATGCGATGGGAAAAGTCAAGAATGGTTTGTTCCAAAGTAGGAACAAAGTCCTCATTTGGTTCAAAACATTCCTCGACTTCGAAAGTCTTGGAAGCAAAATCATCATCGGATTCAAATAATAAATCCAATTCATGTTCCCACAGATGATTTTATTCCCGATAACGGTTTTCAAGTTTCTCATTCTCAAGCATACGCACGCCCTCACCGAATGTCATAGGTCGAGGTGCGGATACTTGAACATGGAAACTTTGAAAATTACCATCAGACTTAAACTTATCATTATAAGAATTTTGAAAACTATTGCAATTCATTTCAAAATTCCTATTACAAGGAGGTAAAGGCCCAAAATCATTATCCTCCTCCTCCTCAAAATACATACACTCCAAAGCTTGACTTCTGTAATACTCACCCAAAGTAATTTTAGATGTTGAAATTTTTTAGGATTCTAAGTATTGACCGAAAGGAATAGGATTACAAGCATTTTGAGAATTATCATAATGATTACCGAAAGAATTGAAATAAGACATGCTTACCCCAAAAATGGCTGAAAGTGGCGAATTCCACAAAGTAGGTGTGCGCGGGCAAAATTCAAACGTTTCTAAGTTCTTAAATGTGGAAGTCCTACAAAAATATTAGCAAATAATACTAATAGAAAGAAAATACTATGAAATACTAAATCAAATAAAGTCTAAAATAAACTCACCCCCGAAAACGGCGCCATTTTGATTAAGGGTGAAAAGTGGCGCTGCATCAAAACGCCGATCGTTATTTTCTGTTCACCGCCTCAATACAAAAACCTAAATTATGACTGCACTTGCGATACAAGCGAATCGAAAATCCATAGAGACGAGTTGCTAGAATTTATAGGATTTAATACTCCTAAATAAAAGGGAAAAAGATGAATTACAAACTAAAAAGGAAAAAGATGCATAAAAGGGAAATATTAATCTGGGCGAGTGTATTGAAACTAGATTAACAAAGCGAGTAAAAACTATAGGTTGCGTCGAATATCCCTCTCCCGAGTTAATTAGTATAAAATGGTCACATGGGTCGACGAGTTATTAAGATTGCGTCTCGTTTCGAAAGTTAATTGAACCAAGGGTTATCACGCCCCTAAATTCGTATAAAAGCCTAATCCGATTTGGGTGTCAACAAATAACCTTTACGCACGCAAGGTCGTAAGCACGGGACATACATAATATGCCCCGTCAAATATCCTAGGCATAATGACTAGGACAACGCACCCGAAATAGACCCGTAAACACCATCACCAAAGCAAAGCAATGCGTCAGCCCGAGTTCCATTCAAACACAACCTAGACCGAATTAGCTAGAAAGCATATTAAAAATGCGCTAAATAAACGCGATAAATAAACGCGGTAAATATACACTAGAAAGAAAGGAAATAAAGCATGTAAACCTAATTATGAAAGCATGTAAACCTAATTAACAAAGAAAGAAATAAGTAAATACAACTATATTAACGGAGATGGAAGATGAAAGCACAAATTACAAACCCAAATGGGTGTCAACCCAAGAAGAAATGAAGATATGAGCTCTCAAACCTCCAAAACCCTAACCTAAACTATCTATTACGAATTATCTCTGTTTTTACAACAAAAATACTTTATATAGTAAAAGGAATTAAATTAGAAAAGAAAAGAGAAAAGAAAATAAAAGCCAAAATATCTGCAGAAAATAGGGGATCGATCGATCGATCTCTTGTTATCGATAGATCGATGCTGAAAAATCAAGCCCAGTGTCTCCCACGATTTGGCAAAAACTAAAGGATAGATCGATCGATCGATGGCTACAGGTCTGCAACTCTTCCCCCTGCTTTGATGTGCTTGGTTTTCTCCTCCGCTCAAATCACCATAACTTCTTCGTTGTGGATCGGAATCGCGCACCATTCACGGCCACGCGAAGCTTACGAGGAGGGATACAACTTCCGTGTAGATGTTAGGCTAGGTACCCAAGTTGTGAAAAGACTAAAATTCCCTTGAACGTGCGATCGTGTACGAAAATCGGGCGAAAAGCGTCCGAACTTAACACTCAGAATCCGAAAACCTAAAAAAGCTCAATTGACCCCTGCAAAACATGTTATCATAGAAACCCGAGGTTTTATGGTTAACGAGCATAAATATAGGAATAAGATACCCGAGGGGCTAAAATGCGTCGGTTCCAAAGATGAAATACGCAATATTTGTGTATTATCACACCCCCTAACTTACACATTACTAGTCCATAGAAATAAAATAGGATGCAATAAGAACTACAAGCAAACCAAAAGCAGGAGATAGTACACAAGTATGATATAAAAGCATAAGTCCACTTTCGTGGGTGATTCGATTGCATTTAGCGTATGCAATAAGCCGTTAAACCCCTAGGTTACCCTAGTGGACGAGTGTCGTCTCGTGAGGGTTTTTAGGGATGACACCCACAAACATCACATGGTTTCCTCAAAATATGCCCAAACCAACATGCGACAAGCCCAACAATAGAGAATAAGATTTCATATGCATTATTAGCACATTGAATGGATTCAAACAAAAGTTCGAATCATTAACATTATAGAATGCACCTCATAGAATTGAAACCTTAAAATGTGGAAGGGTGAGCGAGCACATGCAAAGTGTGATTTGGAATTTTTTTATATAAATCGGATAAACATTAAAGCAGGCATATAGTCAATCCTCACGGGCATTACACTCATCAAGTGAATTCACTCAAAACAGGGAGGTAACACACGGAACATGGGGGCATAAAGAGTAAATGTAAATGGAAACTAGGCCACACACATGTCACAAATGAAGAACGCTATATATGAAATTAAAAATCGTATTCTCAATGAAAGATACCTCTCGCTAAAGGAGGCGAAACGTATTTTCACAGATTATCAAAACTATTTAAACCTTTGAATTACATCAACTGAAGATCACATAGGACTTTAATAGGTTTGTAATGTAAGCTAGGCTAGGGTACGAAATGAAAGGAATGTATATACGGATTCAAAGTGTTCGGGATGAAAACTTGGGATAATGGGAAAAAGTGGACAATTTCAAAATTGGAAAACAAGTTCCAAATAGGCATTGAATATAACAATTGTGGAGAGCAATCAAAGCTTATTGAACTATATACAATATTTACAACTTTCTCTTTATCTTTATCTTTCTTTTCTTCTTTTTCTCATGTTTTCTTTTGCTTTTTGCTTTCTCTTTTTCTCAATTTTTTTCACATATATTTTCTTTACTTTTCTCACAATCATATGCCTAAATTGCAACCGACATCACAACAACAGCATTCAATCCCAAGTAACATTCCAAACAAAGGTATGGAAGGTATATGTATGGTTTAAAATTCCAATGCGGAATTGGTTATGAGGTTGGGGTTATGAAACGAAAAGTTATATTTAGGCTCAAAGGAGTTAACGAGGGAAAACATATAAGGTGAGGTCAAGGCTAATATGGGTGATATCACAAAGAATATCTATGATCATTTCTAAAAGTTTATGCAATTCTCGAGTCAAAACAATAAATGAAAATCATGATCTAGTAGCACATTTCATATATGAACTAAATTAATGAACGATCAAATGAAAGAATAGAGAGATTACCAACGAATTCAACGTTTTCAAAGAGGAAAGAATAGTGTATACACTCACAAACGACGAAAGGTACAAATCTTACTCGGTGTAAGTATATACAATGCTACAAAAGATTATCGAGTTATAAAAATCTTAAACCAAATCAATAAAGCAAGAATGGTGCGTGTGCTCATGGGATTAAAATTTAATTCATGAAGTTATTCATAATATCAATGATTGGGGACTAAAGTCTAATAACTTCTAAAATCAAGAACATGCATCATTGGGTTGTCAATTGGATCGGGCAATTATTGAAATTTATCATCGAAAACCAAGGCAAAATGCCCAATAAAGGAGAAAAAAGAAAAAAAAATCTTTTTGAAAATGTTAATTTTTCTAAGAAAAGCATACTAAGTAACTAACATGTGAGCAAAAACATACCCCACATAAAGAAAATGATAGAATATCCCCCATCCACTAACTTAAAACCTGACATTGTCCTCAATGTGAATTAAAAACCAAGTTAAAGAGAGAAAAATAGCGAAATTACCCAAAATTGGAGCGATCCCCATAAGAACAAGTCCAAAGAATCTACAAAACAAGTTAGTACCGAGCATAGCTAAAACAAATAACAAAAAGTTAACTAATTAGACTAGACTAAATTAAAAAAGGAAAAAAAGATAAAAAGAAAGAAAGAATAAAAAGTTAACTATATACAACCTACTATTTAGGCTTCACACTAACTGTACACTTGCTGTCTAAATAGTTGAGGGTCCACCGCAAAAATGATTTGACTTTGGAGGATAACTGGTGTACCCTCACATACAAGCGTGCCTTCCAAAAAATATGAATTCCGTTTGAACAACGGAAGGCATGTGTAAGGCAGAAGAAATGAACCATCATCAATTAAAAGTTTTGGAGGGACGATGGGGGATTTGAATTGAACGGGTGACAAAAATATGTAGGGACCGAGAAAATCCGAATATCCTCCCAAAGATTTTGAAATTGGAATGGGAGGGGGTTCACACGAAGGCAAAGATGCGATCGTGGAAGGGGACTCGAGCAAGTACTCCTCATCGGTGAAAATGTTTAAAACATTAAAATTTGAAACCGAATCATCGTGTACTTATAACGGTGTGATAACAAAGAATGAAATTTGGGATGAAAGAAATTCAAACTCATGAGATGAATCATCATCGGGTGAAGATTGAGTTTCGAAGGAAATAATATAATTTTCAATGAAATGTTCTTCTTTGGGGGACAAAGAAGAAATCATTTCATTGCAAATAGATATTACGTCATTTTCATCCTCACTTGCAATATCTAATATGCGATGGGAAAAGTCAAGAATGGTTTGTTCCAAAGTAGGAACAAAGTCCTCATTTGGTTCAAAACATTCCTCGACTTCGAAAGTCTCGGAAGCAAAATCATCATCGGATTCAAATAATAAATCCAATTCATGTTCCCACAGATGATTTTATTCCCGATAACGATTTTCAAGTTTCTCATTCTCAAGCATACGCACGCCCTCATCGAATGTCATAGGTCAAGGTGCGGATACTTGAACATGGAAACTTTGAAAATTACCATTAGACTTAAACTTATTATTATAAGAATTTTGAAAACTATTGCAATTCATTTCAAAATTCCTATTACAAGGAGGTAAAGGCCCAAAATCATTATCCTCCTCCTCCTCAAAATACATACACTCCAAAGCTTGACTTCTGTAATACTCACCCAAAGTAATTTTAGATGTTGAAATTTTTTAGGATTCTAAGTATTGACCGAAAGGAATAGGATTATAAGCATTTTGAGAATTATCATAATGATTACCGAAAGAATTGAAATAAGACATGCTTACCCCAAAAATGGCTGGAAGTGGCGAATTCCACAAAGTAGGTGTGCGCGGGCAAAATTCAAGCGTTTCTAAGTTCTTAAATGTGGAAGTCCTACAAAAATATTAGCAAATAATACTAATAGAAAGAAAATACTATGAAATACTAAATCAAATAAAGTCTAAAATAAACTCACCCCCGAAAACGGCGCCATTTTGATTAAGGTTGAAAAGTGGCGCTGCATCAAAACGCCGATCGTTATTTTCTGTTCACCGCCTCAATACAAAAACCTAAATTATGACTGCACTTGCGATACAAGCGAATCGAAAATCCATAGAGACGAGTTGCTAGAATTTATAGGATTTAATACTCCTAAATAAAAGGGAAAAAGATGAATTACAAACTAAAAAGGAAAAAGATGCATAAAAGGGAAATATTAATCTGGGCGAGTGTATTGAAACTAGATTAACAAAGCGAGTAAAAACTATAGGTTGCGTCGAATATCCCTCTCCCGAGTTAATTAGTATAAAATGGTCACATGGGTCGACGAGTTATTAAGATTGCGTCTCGTTTCGAAAGTTAATTGAACCAAGGGTTATCACGCCCCTAAATTCGTATAAAAGCCTAATCCGATTTGGGTGTCAACAAATAACCTTTACGCACGCAAGGTCGTAAGCACGGGACATACATAATATGCCCCGTCAAATATCCTAGGCATAATGACTAGGACAACGCACCCGAAATAGACCCGTAAACACCATCACCAAAGCAAAGCAATGCGTTAGCCCGAGTTCCATTCAAACACAACCTAGACCGAATTAGCTAGAAAGCATATTAAAAATGCGCTAAATAAACGCGATAAATAAACGCGATAAATATACACTAGAAAGAAAGGAAATAAAGCATGTAAACCTAATTATGAAAGCATGTAAACCTAATTAACAAAGAAAGAATTAAGTAAATACAACTATATTAACGGAGATGGAAGATGAAAGCACAAATTACAAACCCAAATGGGTGTCAATCCAAGAAGAAATGAAGAAATGAGCTCTCAAACCTCCAAAACCCTAACCTAAACTATCTAAAACGAATTATCTCTGTTTTTACAACAAAAATCCTTTATATAGTAAAAGGAATTAAATTAAAAAAGAAATTAAAAGCCAAAATATCTGCAGAAAACAGGGGATCGATCGATCGATCCCTTGTGATCGATCGATCGATGGTGAAAAATAAAGCCCACTGTCTCCCACGATTTGGCAAAAACTGAAGGATCGATCGATCAATCATTTTGATCGATCGATAGATGGCTACAGGTCTGCAACTCTTCCCCTTGCTTTAATGTGCTTGGTTTTCTCCTCCGCTCAAATCTCCATAACTTCTTCGTTCTGGATCGAAATCGTGCACCGTTCATGGCCACACGAAGCTTGCGAGGAGGGATACAACTTTCATGTAGATGTTGGTCCAGCGCCCAAGCTGTAAAAAGACTAAAATGCCCTTGAACGTGCGATCATGTATGAAAATCGGGCAAAAAGCGTCTGAACTTCACACTTAGCATCCGAATACTGATAAAAGCTCAATTAACCCCTGCAAAACATGTTATCATAGAAATATGAGGTTATCTGGTTAACGAGCATATATATAGGGAATAATATACCCGAGGGGGATAAAATGCGTCGGTTCGAAGGATGAAATACGCAATATTTGCGTATTATCACACCACTAACTTACACATTGCTAGTCCCTAACAATGAAATAAAATGAAATAAGAACTACAAGAAAACCAAAGCAGGAGATAGTACAAAAGTATGGTATAAAAGCATAAGGCCACTTTCGCGGGCGATTCGATTGCATTTAGCGTATGCAATAAGTTGTTAAACCCCTAGGTTACCCTAGTGGATGAGTGTCGTCATGGATGACACCCACAAACATCATATGGTTTCCTCAAAATATGCCCAAACCAACATGCGACAAGCCCAATAATTGAGAATAAGATTTCATACGCATTATTAGCACATTGAACGGATTCAAACAAAAGTTCGAATAATTAACATTATAGAATGCACCTCATAGAATTGAAATCTTAAAATGTGGGAGGGTGAGCGAGCACATGCAAAGTGTGATTTGGAATTTTTTTATATAAATCGGATAAACATTAAAGCAGGCATATAGTCAATCCTCATGGGCATTACACTCATCAAGTGAATTCACTCGAAACAGGGAGATAACACACGGAACATGGGGGCATAAAGAGTAAATGTAAATGGAAACTAGGCCACACACATGTCACAAATGAAGAACGCTATATATGAAATTAAAAATTGTAGTCTCAATGAAAGATTCCACTCACTAAAGGAGGCGAAATGTATTTTCACAGATTATCAAAACTATTTAAACCTTTGAATTACATCAACTTAAGATCACATAGGACTTTAATAGGGTCGTAATGTAGGATAGGCTAGGGTACGAAATAAAAGTAATGTATATAGGTATTCAAAGTGTTCGGGATGAAAACTTGGGGTAATGGGAAAAAGTGGGCAATTTCAAAATTGGAAAACAAGTTCCAAACAAGCATTGAATATAACAATAGGAGAGAGAAATCAATGCTTATTGAACTATATACAATATTTATAACTTTCTCTTTCTCTTTATCTTTCTTTTCTTCTTTTTCTCATGTTTTCTTTTGTTTTCGTTTGCTTTTTGCTTTTTTTTTCACATCTCTTTTCTTTACTTTTCTCACTCTCATATGCCTAAATTGCAACCGACATCATAATAAAAACATTCAATCCCAAGTAACATTCCAAACAGAGGTATAGAAGGTGTATGTATGGTTTAAAACTCCAATGCAGAGTTGTTGATGGGTGGGGTTACGAAGCAAAAAGCTATATGTAGGCTCAAAGGGGTTAACGAGGGAAAACATATAAGTTGAGGTAAAGGCTAATATGGGTGATATAACAAAGAATACCTATGATCATTTCCAAAAGTTTACGCAATTCTCAAGTCAAAACAATATATGAAAATCATGATCAAGTAACATATTTCGTATATAAACTCAATTAATGAACGATCAAATGAATGAATAGAGAGATTACCAACGAATTCAACGTTTTCAAAGAGGAAATAATTGTCCATACACTCACAAACGATGAAAGGTACAAAGCTTACTTGGTGTAAGTATATACAATGCAACAAAAGATTACCGAGTTTTAAAAATCTTAAACCAAATCAATAACGCAAGAATGGTGCATGCGCTCATGGGATTAAAGTTTAATTCATGAAGTTATTCATAATATCAATGATTGAGGACTAAAGTCTAATAACTTTTAAAATCGAGAACATACATCATTGGGCTGTCAATTGGATCGGGCAATTATTGAAATTTATCATCGGAAACCAAGGCAAAATGCCCAATAAAGGAGAAAAAAGAAAGAAAATCTTTTTGAAAATTTTAATTTTTCTTAGAAAAGCATACTAAGTAACTAACATGTGAGCAAAAACAAAGACTAAATAAAGAAATGGATAGAATATCCCACACCCACTAACTTAAAACCTGACATTGTCCTCTATGTGAATTAAGAACCAAGTTAAAGAGAGGAAAAGAGAGATATTACCCAAAATTGGACCGATCCCCATAAGAATAAGTCCAAAGAATCTACAAAACAAGTTAGTACCGAGCATAGCAAAAACAAATAACAAAAAGTTAACTAATTACACAAGACTAAATTAAAAAGGGAAGAAAAGATAAAAAGAAAGAAAGAATAAAAAGCTAACTATATACAACCTACCTTTTAGGCTTCACACTAACTATACACTTGAAGTCTAAATAGTTAAGGGTCCACCGTAAAAATGATTTGACTTTGGAGGATAACCGGTGTACCTTCACATAAGAGCATGCCTTCTGAAAAATATGAATTCCGTTTGAACAACGAAAGGCATGTGTAAGGCGGAAGAAATAAACCATCGTCAATTAAAAGTTTTGGAGGGACGATGGGGGATTTGGATTGAACGGGTGATAAAAATATGTAGGGACTGAGAAAAGCCGAATATGCTGCCAAAGATTTTGAAATTGGAATGTGAGGGGGCGCACACAAAGGTAAAGATGCGATCGTGGAAGGAGACTCGAGAAAGTACTCCTCATCGGCGAAAACGTTTAAAACATTAAAGTTTGAAACCGAATCATCTGGTACTTGTGATAGTGTGATAATAGAGAATGAAAATGGGGATGAAAGAAATTCAAACTCATGAGATGAATCGTCATCACATGAAGATTGAGTTTTGAAGGAAATAATATAATTTTCAATGAAATGTTCTTCTTTGGGGGCCAAAGAAGAAATAATTTCATTGCAAATAAATATTACGTCATTTTCATCCTCACTTTCAATATCTATTACGCGATGGGCAAAGTCAAGAATGGTTTGTTCCAAAGTAGGAACAAAGTCCTCATTTGGTTCAAAACAATCCTCGACTTCGAAAGTCTCGGAAGCAAAATCATCGTCAGATTCAAATAATAAATCCAATTCATGTTCCCACAGATGATTTTCTTCCCGATAAGGATTTTTAAGTTTCTCATTCTCAAGCATACGCAAGCCCTCACCGAATGTCATAGGTCGAGGTACGGGTACTTGAAAATGGGAACTTTGAAAATTACCAGCGGACTTAAATTTAAACTCATTATTATAAGAATTTTGAAAACTATTGCAATTCGTTTCAAAATTCCTATTATAAGGAGGTAAAGGCCCAAAATCATTTTCATCCTCCTCAAAATACACACACTCCAAAGCTTGACTTTTGTAATACTCGCCCAAAGTTATTTTAGATGTTGCAATTTTTGGGATTCTAAGTATTGACCGAAAGTCATAGGATTATGAGAATTTTGAGAATTATCATAATGATTACCGAAAGAATTGGAATAAGACATGCTTACCCCAAAAATGGCTGGAAGTGTCGAATTCCGCAAAGTAGGTGCGTGCGGGAAAAATTCAAGCGTTTCTAAGTGCTCAAATATAGAAGTCCTACAAAAATATTAGCAAATAATACTAATAGAAAGAAAATACTATGAAATACTAAATCAAATAAAGTCTAAAATAAACTCATTCCCGACAACGACGCCATTTTGATTAAGGGTGAAAAGTGGCGCTGCGTCAAAACGCCGATCATTATTTTCTGTTCGCCGCCTCAATACAAAAACCTAAATTACGACTGCACTTGCGATACAAGTGTAGCGGTAAGTCGGGTATCGAAAATCTACAAAGACGAGTTGCTAGAATTTATAGGATTTAATACTCCTAAATAAAAGGGAAAAAGATGAATTACAAACTAAAAAGGAAAGAGATGCATAAAAGGGAAATATTAATATAGGCGAGTGTATTGAAACTAGATTAAAAAAGAGAGTAAACACTATAGGTTGCGTCGGATATCCCTTACCTGAGTTAATTAGTATAAAATGATCACATGGGTCGACGAGTTATTATGATTGCGTCTCGTTTCGACAGTTAATTGAACCAAGGGTTGTCAGGCCCCTAAATTCGCATAAAAACCTAATTTGATTTTGGCATCAGCAAATACCTTAAAAATTATGCATGCAAGGTTGTAAGCATGGAACATACATGATATGCCCCGTCAAATCTCCTAGGCATAATGATTAGGATAACGCACTCGAAATAGACCCGTAAACACCATCACCAAAGCAAAGCAACGCGTCAACCCGAGTGAGTTCCATTCAAACACAACCTAGACTAAATTAGCTAGAAAGCATATTAAAAATACGGTAAATAAATGCGATAAATAAACGCGGTAAATCTAGACTAAAAAGCAAGGAAATAAAGCATGTAAACCTAATTATGAAAGGATGTCAACCTAATTAACAAAGCAAGAATTAAGTAAATACAACTATATTACCGAAGATGGAAGATGAAAACACAAATTACAAACCCAAATGGGTGTCAATCCAAGAAGAAATGAAGAAATGATCTCTCAAACCTCCAAAAACCTGACCTAAACTATCTAAAACGAATTATCTTTGTTTTTACAACAAAAATCCTTTATATAGTAAAAGGAATTAAATTAGAAAAGAAAAGAGAAAAGAAAATAAAAGTCAAAATATCTGCAGAAAACAAGCGATCGATCGATCGATCCTTGTGATCGATCGATCGATGGTGAAAAATCAAGCCCACTATCTCCCATGATTTGGCAAAAACTGAAGGATCAATCGATCGATCATTTTCATCGATCGATCGATGGCTATAGGTCTGCAACTCTTCCCCCTGATTTGATGTGCTTGGTTTTCTCCTCCGCTCAAATTGCCATAACTTCTTCGTTCTGGATCGGAATCGGGCACCGTTCACAGCCATGTGAAGCTTGCGAGGAGGTCTACAACTTTCATGTAGATGTTAGGCCAGGTGCCCAAGATGTGAAAAGACTAAAATGCCCTTGAACGTGCGATCGTGCACGGAAATCGAGCGAAAAGCGTTCGAACTTCACACTTAGCATCCAAATACCCATAAAAGCTCAATTAATCCCTGCAAAACATGTTATCATAGAAATTCGTGGTTGTCTCATTAACGAGCATTTATATAGGGAATATGATACCCGAGGGGGCTAAAATGTGTCAGTTCGAAGGATGAAATACGCAATATTTGCGTATTATCAGAAACCTTAAGTATTGAATAGGTGAATTAACTATGAGATATTTGAGAGAGTGAATAACCGAGTAAATTGCGTAAGTAGTGAGGTGAAATATACTACGTGAATAAATATAAATATGGGTCGAATTAATACCTAAATTATTGTAAGGCTTTGAGAATGCCTATTATTATATGTTTATCATTATTGTGTGTGTAGCATACCTACGCTACTTACTATCGAGCGGAGGTTTCGCGCAGTGGGCAGTCGTATACTGGTTGAACCGATGGGGGGATATTTGACTTATACCCCGAGCATGTGAACTTGGATACGTGCTATCTGTTACGTAGGATAGTTTTGATGGTTGAATGAGAGCGTAGGTATGTGCGTGATCCATTTAGCTGGTGAGTATGCTCACCTCCAATATTTATGTTGTGAGATTTACGGTTAGTAAGAGACGCTAAACCAATTGTCCTTTATGCAGGGAGTGATGCGCCGGGACACGATATATATATATATTGTGACTATATATATATACTTGAGAATGAATGATTCTAATGTGTGAAATTAGAAAATGTATAAGTATGCATAAGTAAAGTAATTCAGCTGGATAAAAGACTTCCTATGAAAATAGTGAATATAAAATGGGTAGCTGGCATATAAGAATATTATTAGCGTACTATATGGGCTATAGGGGTTACTCCCTTGAGATATATTTAGGAGTTTATGTTAATAACCTAGTTAGGAATATTATAGATGACTAGGTTGGGGTAGACATACGCTAGGTGTGTACATTAATAGAGGGGTGAGGACCTCTGGTGAGAGTTCGAAACTAATATGCACATAATAATTGTATTAATGCAGTTTTAAATACTTGCTAAAATAAATATTTTTACAAATCGGGCTCTGACCCGTTTCTTGCTATTTCTCTTCTCTTTTGCTATATATATATATATATATATATATATATATATATATATATATATATATATATATATATATATATATATATATTACCAGGTGTCCAGCCACAGGGTTACCACCAGACCTAGATACGTGGATCACTCGACGAGCTGCAGCTGTTGTGGAAGCTGTACGTTATTGATATTAGACGCTTCTCTCTTTTCATTCAGTTCTTAGTTCAGACATTTCAGTTAGGGCATGTGTCACCCGTTTTCAGCTTAGTTATTTTAGAGATTGTATTTTCCTTTAATTTTTCTTTTCCTGTTGGATTGAGTATTATGATTCTATTGGTTTTAGACTTTGAACTAGAAATGTTTTATCTTGTGGAATGAAAATAGCTTATATCTTAAAGTATGGGATTTATTAATGGATTAATTGGGTATAATTAATTTGGAAAATGTTTTGACACTTAGCTTAATTAATTATTAGGTGATTAATAATGAAAATTGTTTTTCGACAGTGATGCTAGAATGAACCAACCGGACACTTTGATTTTAATTTAATAAAGGACTGATCACGCGGTATTTAATTAGGCAGGGTGTCACAGGTGGTATCAGAGCAACAGGTTCTAGTGTCCTTGGGATATGTACGACTTATTATGCTTTATGCTTAGCGTTCTTTGATTTAGAGCCCTAATATTAGGAATGTTGTATTCATCCTTACGCGTTGGAAATTAGTACCTCTACGATTTAATTGTATGAATGTTGAACTCATACATTCCATTCCAATTTTTAGATGGCATGATAAGAAGAGCAAGCTAACACTGCTGGGGGAGTCAATGAGCAAGGTCAGTCGATACCTCAGGTATTCTCGAAGAGAGTATCAATCACCAAAATCGTAGGTATTGTGGCCCGGGCAGTTACCATAACTATCTTACAATACCATGATCGCAATATGCAGCTTAAAGGATGTAAAAGAACAAGAGAAGATAGTCAACCTGACCTGACTAGGGTTAGTAATTGTGAGACTCCAATACCACAGAAATAAGTTCTTCTGGGTCGTAAAGACCACGAAGGTAATAGACCCTGCGTGAAGAGACTTAAGCGTCAGGGCCAACATAGTCAGGGATATAATGATGTAAAAAAATGTTTCAAATGTGAAAGAGACGGCCATAAATGTTAAACTTGTCCGGATCAGGCTGGAGAGAAACCCCAACCCGACCAACCAGGACAACAAGGCCAAAGGAAGCAAGGACTTTTAGGACTCTACTATAAGTGTGTAGAACAGGGTCATAAGTGTAAGTAATGTCCTCAACCTAATATTATTCTTCATCAAGATGCTCAGCAGGACGAGCAGGACCAAGGACGAAGAGGAACTGAGCAATAGGGCCGAAATCAACAGAGTCGTAATGTGGCATAATTTGTTGGTGAATGCTTCAACTTCGGTAGAATGGGTCATAGGAGGCATGATTGCCCAGATAAGGGCAAAATACCCCAGCAGCGGGGGAAAATACCGTGTGGGCATGTGTACAATGTCCAACAGGCAACCGTTCAGCAACCACCACCCGCCATTGAGGGTATGTTCTCTATTTATGAGGTTATGGGATATATATTTTGTTTAATATGGAGGGGGCCTTACATTCTTTCATAGATACTAGAATTGTACGAGCCACGAGATATTTTTCTTTTTGACACAACCAATAATATGATTACATCTGTATTCTTATCATGGGGTAATAGGTCATTGACTTTCTTTTATGCCAGGGAATAGGAATAGAGAATGAGAGACTTATTTTACTTGCCGACATACATGTATTAGATATGTCAGAGTGCGAGGCGATTATTGGTATTAAATGGCTTGTTGCATATAGGGCCATGATAGATAGTTTTAGTAGGTGTATTATTCTACTATACAGAATCGGGAGGTGTTTCATGTGGCGATACCTCGTTCGAAGGAAGTACCATCCACCCATTTATACTACATAGGGGAGGAGACCTTTAAGTAGACAGTGATTACCATTGATTCAATTCCCATTGTTCGCGAGTTTTTTGATGTGTTCCAGAAGAAGTAGGCTAGGAGGGTTAGAGAATATGGCCGAAGAGCAAAACTAAACTTAACGTGTTGATCAAAAACCATATGAGAGCGTAATCAATAGGGAACTCATTTAGATAATTTTAATTAATTAAGTCCCTATAAAGTGACGATGAGGTCAATCAGAGCTATAGATACCAGCAATAGTTCCGAAAGTCCCACATAGCCAAAGGAATGATGGGAGAACAGATGGGAGCTAAGACTGCCAGTTTGCGGGAAGGATAATTCCAAAATGGTCAGTGGGACCAGTGACGGTAAATGGCTTGGAAAGTTCGCTATGTATAGGGAGTGGGACAACCAGTGTTAAATGTGTCCACGTTGAGTAGTGCAACTGATAAGATTTGAGAATGGTAAACTATACTAGTTAAGCATAACAATCGGAGGAGTAAGATTTTCAGAGAAGGAATTGGATTAAGAGAATTTATCCCAAGAAGTTATAACCTGAGAGTGGTAGGTTTAGGCCAGACCAGTGGAGTCCCCGGTAATAGTAGCATATTAATCCTCAGGGTCATTGGGACCCAGGAAGAAATAAAGAGGCCAGTAAATCCATAAGTGGGGCTTAGAGATGTAAGGCCAACGTTTCAGTGATGAGAGTGTAGCTGCAGAATAGAATAACATACCTACAACGATGAGGGATCAACTATCGGATGAAATCCTAAATGTATAACGAGTGCTAGTGATTATGGGTTATTTTGGCCACGAGAAGTGCATGTAAGGACCATACGATTAGGAAAGATTGATGAAGTTTTATTTCATCCTTGCAAGAAAAGTATTAGGGTGAGTGACATGGGTGTGTCATAATACATATATGAATTATTAGCACTAAAGTTCTCGTGCGAGTCGAGTTTAGTGGGTACATTAATTTTGGGACAATCTGGTTATAAGTGTATTGATAATGGGTGACATGACTTTTTAGATGTCACCGTAAGTAAGCCAAGTGGGATTAAAGGCATATTTTATTGTCAAAATTTTTACTACTGCATTGAGTTAGTATAGTAGAGCTCCTTATGGTAAGATATCGTAGACTTTAGTGAGTTGTTGTCTCATTAGATATGATCCCGATGCGTAGGTATTTAATTACTGATGTGAGTCAAGATACATTGTGTAATTTATTGAGCAGCGAGGTGTAGCTTGTTATATATAGCGTCGAAAACTTAATATGGTAATAGGACCATGTTTCATCATATTTTTTACGAACACAAGCAGATTTTTATTTCAACATACGGAGATTGTGGGAAGGTACATGTTATGGACTAGGGGAATTACGAATCTCGACTATCGATAATGTTAGGTAGTAGTGTATCGGGAGGGTTCCTTGTTTGGAATTCGCTTCGCGAGATATCCGACGCATGAAACTAACGAAAGTCGGGAGTTGGAGAGAAGTTTGGATGATAGTACATATTATTCGTACCTTCGTAATTGCACATTTATGAGAGTATAATTAAGAGTGGATAATTCCACTATGATGTGAGAATATATTTCATTTGTGAAAAAATGTGCAAGGCATAGGGTGTATGGGCACCCTAGGTAATTGAATCTTCATTTTCTTTTTGTTTCGAACGTATAGGATAAGCTAAATAAAGATTGGAGTCGAGACATCAGGGCTTGATTGGACGCAAGAATGGTATTGTATTAAGAAGTAGATCGTGATTGTTGTGGGAATTCAACAACATTAACCCGGGGAGTTGAAGTTTATTCCGTAAGATTTGTTAGAGGCTTACGTTTCATGAGAAACTGATTATAGAACGGGGGAAGGGCTTGTTACATGCGGTGAGGCAAGGTCACATGGATTACGGTTAGAGGTACAATTGGAGAATATAAGATGTACCATGTTTTAAACAACAGTGGTGATGGGATTTAATGAAGAAAAATATTTCTAAATTCATTTTCGCAATGGGTCACCTGTCCATTAGAAAAAGGGTGGACCACACGAAACCAGTAAAGGTTTCTTCAATCGTTAGGGATTTTGAAGTAGTAATGGGAGAGTATTACTAAGGAATTTATTGCGAAGGGGGTTACGATCCTATATGGGTGATAAAGGATCGATTGACCGAAGTAGATCACGTTATGCCATTTAAGACTGGTCATACTACAAGACGGTATGCACAGATCTTTATAATCAAGATAGTGAGGTTATATGGGGTACCGCTTGATACCTAGTTCGATTGGGACAAGATATTTGCCTTTTGATTTTGGAAAAGTGTTTGCAAGGCTTTGGATACCGAGTTGTGGTTGAGTACGACCTATCATCCATAGACGAATGGGAAGAACATGCGGGCTAGTCAGATGTTGGAAAATAAATTTTATGTATACCCTTAAACATCAGGGGAGGATGAGAGCAATCCCTTCCACTAGAGGAGTTTGTGTACAATCACTCATAAAAGTTCACTTTTGGGCATGGTACAAGTGAAGTATGGCACAGTAAGCCTTGTTGTTCTCCTGCGTGTTAGTTAAAGGTAGGGGACCAGGTATTATTGCTGAAATTGGAGATGAGTTAATGCCTATCGTATATAACGTGTGCGAGATATATACGGCGCAAATAACCTACTTGTGTACGATCATCGCGAGACGAGATCGAATGTACATAAAGAATGATTTATTTACCAATGGAACTTAAACGCTAAGACCTGGGCAAGAACCTACGTGACAGGGTAAACCTGGAGTTTAAAATGAATATATGTGAAGTGTTCATTATTAAAGGTATTAAATATCGTGTTATATGGGTGGTACGAAGTAGTTTACTTGGGAGCGCTACGATGTGATGCGCAATATGTATATAATGTTGTTTGCACCTCGTATACTTTTTTTGAATTTTGGGATGAAATTCCGTTGTAAGGGGGGAAGTATGTAATACCCCGTATTTTTATGATATTAAATAATTATGTGATTAATTATTATTGTTGGATTAATTAAATTAAAAAGGTTGGGAAATTTAATTATTAATTAATCCGAATTTAAAATAATTATTAACTAGTGTGCCAATGGTTAATAATTATCAAAGGAAATAATTGATTATTATTGTGGGTATAAGTAATATGGAATTATATAATTTTTAGAAATTATCGGAGTGCGAAATACGACAGTTTGGTATTTTAAGTCAGGACACACATGTGAGTCGTGTCAGGACTAATTGAATGGAATAAAAAGATAAATTATTTTTTTATAACTTGTATGGCAATTTAGTGTACGCCATTGAGTCCGAAATGGTCAAGATAGTCAGAAAACTCTACCCAGACATTTTATTTGGACTTCGGGATAATTTTAGGCCTAATCGGCACCCCGTAGGGGTATTTTTATCCTTTGGAATTTTGGAGTAATAATATGGACGAAAATTGAGAAATAAAATATAGATGTTCATGGGTTAGTGGGGAGTTATCATCTCTAAATCTACGTGAGAGAAAAGAAAAAGGCACGGACGAAGGAAGAAGAAGCTATTGGTGTTCTTGGTGCCTAACTCAAGAACACACCAAAAACTATACCAAAGTGTAGATCGCGAGACGAGGAACACACTCATACCTTTATCAACAGCAAATCAGACCGTCAAAATTAAGGCAAGTGCTTATTACTTGCGATTCATAGCAATAAATATGTTCATATTGGTGTAGGTAGATTATATTCACTTTTGATTTATGGGTTTTGATAAAATTGGAGATTTAACGATATGAATTGAAGTCTGAAAAATGAATTAGGATAAATCCCTCATGTAGATAGTTTAGGAATCCCGAATTGTTGATTAATTGTAATGGACGAATCTGAATTGCAGTTCATGTTTAAAAATTTGATGAACTAGGCTTTTGAATTGTTAAATTGGGGATTTTGGAATTTTGAACTATTTTATGATGAATTAATGGTTCAAAGTTAAGGGAAATCATTTATATACGTTAGAACATTAATTAGGATTGATGTTTTGGTGTTGGGGTTGAGAAATTTAGAGGCTTTAGGAATGAAATTTTGAGGAAGACGAAGTATGAACAGTAAAACGTAATAGTTCTGGCCATAGCAGGAAAATACTTCATCTCGTTCGAATGAGATGGAGTCTCGTTCGAACGAGAAGTCAGAGTCGTTCGAACGACAGGTCCCAAAAAGCCTAGAAATTCCATTTTCCCCAGGTCATGATACCTAGTTAATTATGTTAGGGATACCTCCATTTACTCATATTAACTTAGTGCAGAATTATTTGGGAATTAATCCTATAATGAAACCTTAAGTATTGAATATGTGAATTAACTGGGAAATTCGAGAGAGTGAATAACCGAGTAAATTGCGTAAGTAGTAAGGAGAAATATACTTCGTGAAGAAATATAAATATGGTTCGGATGAATACCTAAATTGTTGTAAGGCTTTGGGAATGCCTATTATTATATGTTTATCATTATTATGTGTATAGCATACCTACGCTGCTTGCTATCGAGCAAAAGTTTCGTGCAGTGGACAGTCGTATCCTGTGTGACCCGATGGGGGGTATTTGACTTGTACCCAGAGCATATGAACTTGGATACGTGCTATCTGTTACGTAGGATAGTTTCGACGGTTGAATGAGAGCGTAGGTATGTGTGTGTACTATTTAGCTGGTGAGTATGCTCGCCTTCAATACTTTTGTTATGAGATTTACGGTTCGTGAGAGATGCCGAATTGTGACACCCCGACTAATTAAATACCAGGTAGATACTCCTTTATTCAAATTAATACAAAATGTCAAGTTGGTTCAGTTCATAGCATCACTGTCAAAAAACATTTTTTAAACAATTACTAGCCACCTAATATTTAAAAAGGAGTTGCCAAATTTTATTAAATTAAATTAACATGCAACCAATTAAATTATAAGCTAACTATACCATATCCACATCACAATCACAATGGAAATAATAGTGGAATAATAAATGAGTTTGGAGCAACACTCCCCTGAATAATCCAAAAACTGAATAAAAATCCAATACAAAGTCAGAATAATTAAATAACTCCCAAACTGAAATGAAACTGAAAGTATGAGAAAGTTGTCTCTAATTGGAAAGGGGTGACATGCCCTAACAGATGAATGACCCAAAAATAGGATCAAATGTACAATGTGGAGGCATCTACTACCGAGATCCTGTAACTTCCACAACAACTACATCACGTTAATGGAATGGAACTCCTATGCTTGGCGTCCCTGTGGATGGGCATCTAAAAGGTTTTACAAGAAAAATAGATTTGAAAGCAAACGGGTCAGAGCACAAGGTGAAAACAGTTTAAAAATAGCAAGTGTTTAATTGCATTAAATAGTGAATATTATATACATGTTAGTTACGTGCTCTCACATGAGTTTCTCACCCCTCAACTAATGTGCACACCTAACGTATATCCTTAACCTATCCTAGTTATGTCATTCACTAACTAGTCTGTACCACTTCCTGTCCTCGCATTATAATATTGGGGTCTATTCACATCGTTCTAACATATCTTGCGTGTAACTCACCTTTTCATTGATAAGATTAATTTATAACAATTACGATAGGAATTTCTCATTTTAAATCCCATTCAAAATGTCTCAATAATTTATATCCACACTTTAACAAAGAGTCCGTTATAATCACAAATATATTATTCTCAGCACAAATATACAAATAGGGCATCCCTAGGCTAAGTTGCGGTGCACACATACTCTGCTATCAAATCCCGATACATAACGTACATAAGGACTACGTGTTTCGAATCTCTTAGGAACTGTTTCAATAAGTAAAATCACACAAATTGGAGGCGAACATAGTTCACATACCCATGGGTCACGCACATACCTACGTTCCCATGGTCAGCTGACTTATTAACTCACAAATAAGTCACTCATAGCCCTATGTCCTTAAGGTACCAATCTAAATCCCCCCATAGGCACACACAGATTATATGGCCCTATTCCGAAAGCCGACCTCCCGTGATAGAAAGTATGGTAGGTATGTCATACATACAATAATCCATATACTAGTCATTCACACAACTTAGATAACTTGTTATATTATTAAAGGTATGTTCTCATCCCTATACCATTAGTCCAATCCGTTCACTATTATAATTCTGGATGATATATTATATATTTCACCGATACGTCTCACGTCGTATAGTTTGGGTACTTAAAACCTAACCAAAGAGGTTACTAAGTCTCCTACTATTCCCACATTTTAATTCAGTACTCTTAAATCCTTATTTATGTCCCAAATTCTAACTTATCAATCCTAAGAATTTATATCATGTCATCACATCATAAGATAGGAAATTACTCGTCAAACCTTCGTAAATTCAACACTACATTCCAACCAAGTTCTAATATGTTTCGGGCTTCAAGTATATATCCCTACGCGTCTCCCTCAAGTCCTAATGTATTCACATAATCCCCAACTACAACGTTCGATGGCCGAAAACACTTAAAATTAAAAAGGGGGAAAAGTCACCATTTATGGGGGGATCGATCGATCGATCCTGATCGTCGATCGATCGATGGTTGATCGATCGACCTATGAATGTCGATCGATTGATCAAGCAGGTGGGGCTACGAGTTTCTTCATTTTTCAGTCCCAGATTTGTCCCAAAACTTCATTACATGATGTGAAATCCTAATTTAAGTATATGGGGTCATTATAAAACCTAACTAAATGATTTTTAATGTTCAAAAACTTTTAAATCATCAACAATTAGCCTTTCTTGGATTAAATCTTCATATTAACATAAAACCCTATTTTTCTATTATCTTCAAGAACCATCATATTTCTCTTCCTAAATCCATTTTTAATTCATCCAGGGTTATGTTGGTTACTGAATTACTTCCAAAACTAATCTACATGCAAATCCTATCCAAGATTTAGGTTATTTCTCCAGATTTCATGAGTTTTCATCATTATTCAAGGCTATCATCAAATCCTACACTAGCATTGATGAATTATTCGCTGAAACTTAATGAAATCAAATCACTTGCCTTGGAATTTAGGTTCTGATCCACTGGTGATGTTAAAGGCTGGTTCTCTCTCTCTCCCCGATCACAATTTCGGCGGAAAGTGGTGGTGGGTGGTGGTTATGGCTTTGTAACCCTCCTGTAACTTCTCCTCTTTCTCATGTTTCCCACTTCTTGATTTTTGATAGAAAATGGACCTAATGGCCCTCATATTAGCTGCTAAATAATCCCGAAAATCCGTGGGTCCAAATCCTTTAAAAATTAAAATGACTAAAATATCCTCCCGGGTTGTCGGTTTGGCCTAAAAATGCCCCGGGACCCAAACTAAACCCACAGCTAGTGTTTTCTAACTATTTCGACCCCTCCGAACATATTGGTGCACTCAAAATGACCATACAGATGATTAAATTATAATTTACTTTTAAATCTAATTAAATTGATTCCTGATGCGACTGATACGTGCATCCCAACTTAATTTTCCCGAATTGTCGTATTTATGACTCGCGATAATTTTAATAATTCAATAATCATATATTACCATATATACCCAGTAACATTCAATATTATTATCATAATCAAAAACCAACTCATGTCTCGCTAGTATTTAAATCCGGATTAATTTCCAATTAATTCCCATTTAATTTAATTAATTTCATTAAATAAAATCAATAAAATTACGGGGTATTACACGAACCAATTGTCCTTTATGAAGTGAGTGATGCACCAGGACACAATAGTAGAGTATGCATTGCGCCAAGTAGTCCTAACCAAGGGGTGCAAGTTATATATATATATACTTGAGAATGGATGATTCTAATGTGTGAAATGAGAAAATGTATAAGTATGGAGAAGTAAAGTAATTCCAGTGGATAAAAGACTTCCTATTAAAATAGTGAATATAAAATGGGTAGCTGGCCTATAAGAATATTATTAGCGTACTGTATGAGCTATACGGGTTACTCCCTTGAGATATATTTAGGAGTTCATGTCAATAACCTAGTTAGGATTATTATAGATGACTAGGTTGGGGTAGACATACGCTAGGTGTGCACATTATAGATGACTAGGTTCGGAACTAATATGCACATAATAATTGCATTAATGCAGTTTTGAATAATTACTAAAACAAATATTTTTCCAATTCGGGCTCTGACCCATTTCTTTCTATTTCTCTTCTCTTTATATATATATATATATATATATATATATATATATATATATATATATGTATTACCAGGTGTCCTGCCACAGGGTCACCACCAGACTTAGATGCGTGGATCATTCGATGAGCTGTAGCTCTCGTGGAAGCTGTAGGTTATTGATATTAGACGCTTATCTCTTTTCATTCAGTTCTTAGTTCAGACATTTCAGTTAGGGCATGTGTTACCTGTTTCCAGCTTAGTTATTTCAGAGATTGTATTTTCCTTTAACTTTTTTATTCCTGTTGGATTGAGTATTATGATTCTATTGGTTTTAGATTTTGAACTAGAAATGTTTTATCCAGTCTCTTTTATTTCAGTATTTGATTCTTGTTCATTATTTATTCTTGTGGAATTGAAATGACTTATATCTTAAAGTATGGAATTTATTAATGGATTAATTGGGTATAATTAATTTGGAAAATGTTTTGACACTTAGTTTAATTAATTATTAGGTGATTAATAATAAAAATTATTTTTTGACAATGATGTCAAGAATGAACCAACCAGATACTTTGATTTTAATTTAATAAAGGACTGATCACCCGGTATTTCATTAGGCGGGGTGTCACAATAGATTTTCGAAAAAAATCCAAAAGGAAAATCCTTTTTATTTCACTATGAAAAAGTGAATCGTTACTTAAATACACAATGAAATCTGCAATGAATATCTGTAGACACTCACATAGGCATGCAATCTAGAGTCGGCAATGGATTAACCACAGTGAACCCACAAGAACACGCAACTCTGAATCAACTGGGAATATCCATGAGTACTCCCAATGACACGCAGCATTCATCCCTAGATTTACCCTCTTTACAAGAGAAACTTAAACAAGAATGTATCTTGGGCTTCAAAACAATTCACTAAACTATTGGGATTTTTGTGAATTGAAAAATAAAGTTTAAACCCTAAATAAAGAAGACAAAAACGTTTCTGCAATTTGCAGTTTTTGTAGAGTGGAAAAACTCATGTCTTCTTGAGAAAACAGACTCATTTAACACGTTATTTCTAAAAAAGTTGTGCCGGTGACTTCGCTCAAACGAGAAATGATGTCACTTAAATGACATTGCGCGATATACCCATGTCTCTTGAATGACAATACGATGTCGCTCTAACGACTAGAGCGTCAAAATGCCTTTTAGAAAAACAACGCCTCAACACTTAGAAAATATTCTCCTGACTAAAAACAACTCCTTAGGAATTAAAAAATAGTTTAGAAAAATTATCCCAACACTTTAAATGGACCGTAAATGGACTTAAAACACAACCTTACCAAAATTTATCTCAAAGAGGCTTTTCTGTTCAAGAATATTTATATTCATAACTGCCTTTATGCATGATTGAACTTGAATAAATCTTCGACAGCTATAGCGGTATATGACATACTCTAATGTAAACAGGACTATGTGACAAATGTCCTTACAAATCTCCCCCTATGTCTATGTCAGTACAAACTAAAAACATCTGAATTATCAAATCAAATGTTATATACAAATCTAATACCCTCCCATGAACTCAAAACTGAAAAGGTACTAAAAATGCAAGTCTTAAAACTTTCTTAAAAAAATTTCAACTTCAAATATTTAAATCTCCTTTGATTTTCTTTGTCATCATCAGGGTGTGTAAAATATGATCTTCAACACATGAGACAAGAAATAAATACCTTCGTGATGTATCGAGTTCGAAATAAGATAAATGTAACTCAAAACAAAGATTAAATCTCAATTTCTCCTCCATAATTAAAACTCCCCCATTAAATCATAATTAGTTCTCCTCCTTTTTATTTGTCTGAAATAGACAAGGAAAAGAATAAGCAAAAATAAACATGGAGTGTTACAACAAGCAAGTAATGCAAACAACTACGATCATCAAGGATATACTCGAAAGCATATTATTTTTTATTTTTCAAACAAAAGTGCAAAAATAATTTTACAAAAATCACACACCACGAATTTACACAAAGATAATCAAATCGTGGATACGGAATGAATGGGTGTGAATAAATTCGATAGAAAAATCAATGCAACCAAACATAACATATGTGCACGATGAATACATATACTCTTAATGAATGATCCCAAAATTGTCCTTAGGTGTCAATTAATGTGAATTCATATGACATCGACTCGATATAATCGACACATCAAAGTCTAAATTGATTTCCACACCAATAACGTCTAAAAATATGTAATGCTTTTCAAGACTTTGTAGGACGTGCAAACCCGTTGATTAAATTTCCATCCCAACACCATCATAAATAATAATGCATTTATTTTTTCTTTTGAGGTGATCTAAAATCTATTGGCCGCTTTTTAACATATTTATCATTTTTTTGTCTTAATTTTGTCTTTGAGCTATTTTAAGCGGTGTCTTTCACGACGTGATTATTATTCACTCATAGCCCTTTCCCGTGTTCACTCATCATTTTTTCAAATTTTAAACAAATTCCTCACGGGTAACGGTTCTTACATGCACTCTTTCATTGTCTATTTTTATTGCACTTGGTTCGTTTTAAAGACAGGATTGAAATGGAAACACTTCGACCAACATGTGATAGACAAGTACAATAATAAAAAAAATCCGTGCAAGTGTGCATTAAAGGAGACTAAGAGTAAAACTTGTAGAAATTAATCTCAAATTATATCTTAATGACTCCAAACATTATAAAGCACAAAAATGAAATGATGACGCATATCCAAACACTATCAAATAGTCATATGGATATGAAATGATGTTGTGACTTGGTCATCCAAAATGTCCATCCATAAACGGTGTAAACAAAATAGAAAAATCTTTATCTTTACTTAAAAATTTATAAAAATAAAATCTTTTTGGCTTTTTTAATTTTTTCTAAAAAAAATAGAAAATTATTTTGTAGTTTTCCAAAAAAAATGTTTTTGGCTTTCTGAAACATATATCAAAAAATGGAAAATATGAATACAAAAATGATACTCACTAACAATGGGCATAAAATATCATCATGAGAATCATCCTATGCTAGCAAACATGTTCAAACCTCAAATGTTAGGTGTGGTAGAGTTTTCCAAAGATGGTAACATCCTATGATAAAACTCCATCAAATCATGTGAAGTCTTAACTAAAAACTTAACTTGCTCCCTAATATGTGTAAAATATCTCACGTAATCATCCAGAGCATCATGTGTGGGTGCGTGTGTGGAAACACATGGCAAAACTCTATGCGACACACTACCTAACTTTAAAAAAAAATTCCCTAAGGTGTCCACTCTTCTTGCAATGGGTGCAAACATATACGGGCCTAGGAACACCTCTCAATCTACGATGCAATCTCCTCTCGGGTACGGGAAGCCTAGGTAGGTTGGGTTAACATCCATATGGATCAATCACAAACTCGGTAATCATCTCGGGTACTACATGGGAAGTAAATGCACCGTCATGACCTATTCCTAATCTCTCAATATTACCTAAAGCGGGACCGAGGAGCATCTTTCCTGCCTTCTTATACGTGTCCTCTAAATTGACCTTTACCTCCCGAGAACGTTCAAGATATCTCTCTAATTATGATACACGGGCTATTAGTTCACTCTTCTCTCGATTTACTATGATCAGCTACTTACTCAAAGACACCTTCACCTTCTCGAGTTGACTCGCTAACGCCTCAAATTCTCTCAAACTATCAATCTCTCTCTCTCCAAATCTATAACCCTAAGACCTAAAACCTTATTAAACCTTTTAGTCTTTAAGGTCTCGGCGTACAAATCTCTAAACATAATTTGGAGCTCACTTTCTCCCTCACTAGCGCACTCACTCTCACACTCCTCGGAGGTCTCACGTGTACAAGTGTCCTCATCGGTGTAGGACAAACTAGGTGTGATCATGTGAATAGATAAAAAGGCTACACACATACCATGTGAAGATTCATCCCCGAAATCCTTCACCCCTTCCTCACTATCACTAAGAGTGGTTGGCATGGCAATTTTCTTGCCCTTTATCTTTAGCCTAGTGGGACACTCAAATGACTTATGCCCCTTGCCCTCGTACTCAAAACATTTCTCTTTTTGCTCTTTCTCTTTCTCACCGCTCTCTTTGGCCTCATATTTCTTTTCATTTTTCTCAAAAAATGTTTCGTTGGAAGAATTTTCTTTGGAAAATTTGAGAAACCTTTTAAAAACTTTCGCAAGCCTGGACATATCAAAATCAAACTCCCCCTCAGACTCAGACTCATAAACTTTTTCTTTCTTTTTATTCTCTCTCTTGGACACTTCCTCTCCCTTTCTAGACTGGTCTCTAAGTGCTATCCCTCTATCCATAGGTTTGACAGTGTCAGGAAATATGTCAATCTCATATGTCTGGAGGTCTCCTACCAGCTCTTCTAACTTTAAATTGCTCAAATTTCTTAAGGAATTTAAAGCAGTCACTTTTGGAATAAAATGTTTAGGCAGCGATCTCAAAATCTTTTCAACCACTCGTGCATCAGGAATGTTCTTACCAATATTGAAACTTGTGTTGACAATGTCAGGCGAACGTGCATAAAAGTCATCAAAACACTCAGATTCAAGCATGGTTATTGTTTCAAATTGAGTAGTTAAATTTTGCTGTTTAGACTCTTTGACCGCATTAGTTCCTTCATGGGTAAGTTGTAAAACATCCCATGCTTATTTAGACATGGTGCATGTTATAATATATCGGAACTCTTCAGGAGTGATGGAACCAAAAATTACACTTAGCCCATTAGAATTAAAAGTGCTCCATTTAACTCATCCTCGGTCCACTCACTCATGGCTTTGAGATTTGTCACATTTTCTACGGTGACAGTGGGAGGAGTCCACCTTCTTTGACAAATAACCCAAACTTCCACATCGATTGCTTTTAAATGAGATTTGATGCGGGCTTTCCAATATGCATAATTAGACCCATAAAAAATTGGCAACCAATTATATAAGTTTTCATTCAAAAATATCGCAAAAATTTTCAAAATCAGATTTTTCAAAAAAAATCAATATCACAAAATTTTGAGAAAAAAACGATCAATCGCTAAATTAGAGAAATCCTCTTTGATACCAATTTGATAAAGAAACTACTTGCACACATGAATATTTGTATACACTCACATAGACACGCAGTCTAGAGTCAGTAATGGATCAATCGCAGTGAACCCACAAGAACCCGCAACTCTGAATCAACAAGGAATACCTATGAGTACTCCCAAATGACATGCAGTATTCTTCCATAGATTTACCGTCTCTATAATAGAAACTTCAAAAAATATCCTATCTTGGGTTTTAAAGTAATTCACTGAACTATTAGCATTTTTGTGAATTCAAAAACAAAGTTTAAACCCTAAATGAAGAAGATAAAAACATTTCTGTAATTCGCAGTTTTCATAGGCTAGAAAAACTCAGGTACTCTTGAGAAAATAAATTCATTTAACATGCTATTTATAAAAAAGTTGAGTCGGTGACTTCACTCAAACAAGATCTAAATGTCGCTTGAATGACATCGCGCGACGTGCCAATGTCGTTTGAACGATAATACGATGTCGCTTGAATGACCAGAGCGCCAAAATTCCTTTTAGAAAAATAACGCCTCAACACTTAGAAAAAATTGTTTTCATAAAAAAAACACCTCAGGAGTTAAAAAATAGTTTTAATAAATTACCCCAACACTTTAAATGAATCGTAAAGGGACTTAAACACAACCTTACCCAAATTTATCTCGCAAATAATTTTCTGTTGAAGAGTGTTGATAGTCGGATCCTTCTTGATGCATAATTGAACTTGAATAAATCTTTGACGGTTGTAGAGGGATACGACATACTCTAATGTTAACAGGACTATGTGACAAATGTCCATACAGGGTGGATCCTTAAAATTAGGAATGAGGTCCACTGAGGTAGGATGAGGAAGGATGGATCATGACTAGGGGATGCAACATCCTCATACTAAGGGTTAAGGGCAATATATATCGGTGGCTCATCATCTCTAATCGTGACATTTATAGACTCCATAACCTTATATCTTACAAGGATAAATAGACTATAAGCCCTACTTGTCGATGAATATCCTAAAAATATCCCCTCATCGCTCCGAGAGTCTAACTTTCCTAAATGCTCTCTGTGTCTCAAGATGTAGCAAATACTTCAAAAACACAAAAATATAATAGGTTAAGCTTCTCCCCTATCCATAACTCATAAGGTGTGTGAAGTGCGTGCAGATGAAGATATACGTTATTGACCGTGTGGCATGCGGTGCTCATTGCCTCTACCAAAAAATGTCTAGGCACGTTTCATCCAAGAAGTATGGATCTAGCCATATCTTGTATTATCTGGTTCTTCCTCTCAATAATACCACTATGTTGAGGATTATGAATGACCGAAAACTCATGTTTGATGCCCACTCCATCACAGTAGCTATCCACTTTATCTTCTATAAATTCAGTGTCGTTGCCATTACGCATCCAATTAATAGTGACACCGTGTTAGTTTTATAGGACTTGGCCCTTGGTTTTTTGGAACTCAATCACATCGGGCATTTCTTTAAGGAATCCTATTATAGAATATACATAAAAGTCACCGGCTATCATAAAAATGTATCTCTTATGACCAAAGCTCTCCTAGCGAGTAGGATCCATAAGATTCATATGAGTTAATTCCAAAACATTTGAGGTGGTAATGGTATTCAACTTTCGATGGGGACTTCAAATTTGTTTTCCTTGTTGGTAAGGTCCAAAAATCGAGGAAGTTGGTTTCCCAAGTGATGGTAAGCCATGAACTAGGTTATTTTTCACTAATTCCTCAAAATCTCTAAAGTTCACATAACCTAGTTGACGTGACCAGAAATGTGTTCTAGTGTGCGTGTTATCTAGGCTCAAGTGCAAGCATGTCGCTCAAGTAATAATACCGATAAGTCAGAGTCAAATTCTCAGGGAAATAAGATGAGAAAATCATAACGATGTGTGGAAAGACGGAGAACCCTAGCTTGACCCTAAAAGAAATGAAAAGATGCTTTGAATGGGAGATTTACTATATCTAAATGCATATTTAAATTAAGGACTGACTAAGCTAATCACCAATGCAATGAAAATGAGCTAATTAGCCTAAGAGGGATGGAAATTGATTAACAAACTTAACTGCAAATGAGAATAATAGGTTGGGTTACAATCCCCCACACCCTAGCGATTCACCTTGTAGGATACTAGATTTCGGAATGAGAATCTGAAAAGAACCCGGACTTTATTAATCTCAAGCATTACGTATATGAAGAAACGTAGCCCGCATCATAGGAAAGCAAATGTAAGAATAAAGTGGTGTCACATTAACTAACACGCGCGTCGCACTCTTAAGCATCCCAATTACCTAGGGCAAACAAGATCAAAAGTTCTACGACGGTTGTCATAGTTACGTGATTAGGCACAAATTCTTCCCAATTTATCCCTTAATTTAGTTACTTTTAGCATCTCGAACAACGTAATCAATTTGACTTTATCTCATAATCTTTCTACTGACTTATCCTAACGAGTACACCGAGTTTCTGGTATTTTGTATTGATTTTACAGGTATTTGATGTCAAGAAAGAAAGAAAGAAATCGGAAGAATCGAGGAACGAAAAGAAGGAAAGGTCAAAAGGGAAAAAATGTCATTTCTATTCGGAATTCAGATGAGGCATAAAGAGAATTTGAAGATATCAAGTTCATGAGCACATAGGAAGCAACGACACCTCGATCGGAGTCCCGGAACAAAAGTTATGAGCAGTCAAAGTTGGAGAAAAAAGTCAAGGAGGCAGACCGATCCGAGTAGACTCAGATCGGTCCATAGTGCCATAATCCAGAGGACCCCGAATTGAAAGCAAACTGAATAGGGAGGAAAAATAAATGAACCGGTCCACCCCGGACCGATTCGCCCCAAAAATAAAAGAACCGATCCGCTTCCCAGGCAGACCGATCCGCCTAAGCCCCGAACCGGTCCGGCTATCGAGATTTAATTTTCTTATCCTTCTTTAATGGGAGTCCTAGCGCAACTAAAACTCCTAAAATTTTGTAGGGTATATAAACCCGACTTATTATCATTTTTAGCACGGAGAATTAATATAATTTTCTAATTCATTCGATAAAACCCTAGTTTAGAAATAGTTTACAATTTTAATTTCAAGATTGAAGGTTATTCAGAATTCTGTGTTCTTTATTGCTGTTGTTACTGCTTTGGTAAGATTAGTGAGTTATTTCCTCTCTTTAATTCCTTTCTACATAATTCTACAAATTTTCCTTAGTTTAATCATGGTTTTCTGCAATTCAAAAAATGTTTTCATTAGATTTAGCATGCTAGGCTAAACTTTTCAAGGTCGGGTTACATGAACCCAGCCTGATGTGACAGTTTCATGAGTAGAACATTAATCATTTGAATTTAGTGATTTATTACGACCGTATCGCGTAGCAACACGACAATTATAGATCTTTAGATCTCGTTTGCTTCGGGTAATCGGGATGCTTCAGAATGCAATTCGAGTGTCACTATCGCGATACCGATTTACTCATCCTCAGATTAAGTATGATGCGGGCTTGAACCTCATATACGTAATGCTTGGTAGTACTAAATTCTAGGTCTAATTAATTAGTTAAATTTACGATTAGTATTATACCTGCAATACACTAGGGTTGGGGGATTGTATTCCCGTCCAGTTTTTCTCATCACATAGTTTAAAGTTTTAAATCAGTATTTATCAGTATTTTAGGTAATTTAGTATAATTGTATCTTTTCATAATTTCATAATTGCATCTAGTATAGTTATTCCAAGATTCAAATCATTTTTCCTTTCCTTTAGAGTCAGAGTTAGGGTTTCCTTATCTGTCCAACGTCGTCACAATTTTGTTGTCCTAATTCCCTGAGAATACGATCCCGACTTATCGAGTTTATTACTAACGTGACAGGCTTGCACTTGAGCCTAGAGTGAACGCACATTAGAGACACTTTTTGAGTCGCGTCAAGTTTTTGGCGCCGTTGTCGGGGAATTAGGTAGATTTAGGATTAGATCGAGTCAACCTAAAACTTGGACTAAAAATTTCAAAAAAAAAAATCCAAAAAAACATAAAAAATTTCAAAAAGCACAAAAAGATCCATCATCATCTCTCCTAAGTTGTTAACACAAAATTCTGAACTCACTCCCACACCCCATAATACTCCAACCAGTATTCACGAAAATCCAATAGTTGAGTACGATCCTGATAGCCCCCACACACCTAACGCCCCACAGTTCTGGATTCCTCCTCCCACACCGTCACACTCAATCTCCAATAACACTTCATTTTCCTTCTTAGGACACACCTCCGAGAACACTTCGAGCACACCAAGTGAGGACACCGACTCTTTAAGAGAGAGAGTAATGTCGCAACACGATACTGCAGCCGCCGGTGAGGAAGAGGCCCCATACTGCCTGTTGAGAGATATCTTATTTCCCGAGCACGCTGTCACTCCGGGATGCATTATACTCCCGTATAATGTCGAGTAATTTCGTTTTAAAAATGGGATGATCCAGATGTTACCCAATTACCATGGTATCGATTCTGAAAAGCCATATCTTCACATTAGGGAATTTGAGGATATGTGCGATACTCTTAATGATCAAACTTGCACACAAGAGGTGATCCGCCTCAAACTCTTCCCCTTTTCGCTCAAAGATAAAGGTAAGACCTGGCTATGGTCTTTACCTCCAAGCTCGATTCCATCTTGGAACGAGTTGCAGTCCGGATTTCTCAAGAAATTCTTTCCACCACATTGAACAATCTCCATAAAGGCTCAAATTCAAGCGTTCAGGCAATCAAAAAATGAGCCATTTCATCGATGTTACGAGCGTTTCAATGAGTTAGTTACTTCATGCCCCCATCATGGATTTGATACAACGCAAATAATTTCTTTTCTCTATAATGGGCTGAATCTTAACTCCAAGCAACTCGTTGAGACCATGGGTAGTGGTCCCTTTGTCGACTTAGATGCCCACGATGATGAGCTTCACCTGAGGTATGTCACCGAGACTACCCAATCCTGGGATACATCTGATCCTAATGCTCAAAATCGAAATCGTCAAGTGACCACCACTCCAGCGGCATCCAGGTTATTTCACGTAGATAAGAATTCTATGACGGACAGTCGATTGGATACCCTTGAGAAAGGATTTCGAGACCTATGTGAGGTAAATGGAAGAGGACCAAATGGATCCATACCAAACCCCGTTGAAAAGGTGTGTGCGATTTGTGAGGTGGGTCATTTAACTGAGGAATGCCCGAATATACCCGCCTATAAAGTAATGCTTCAAAAGCAAGTTAGTGGTATAGGAGGATTTAAGGGTAATTTCGGTGCACCGCACGGGAATTCTTACAACCCTTCATGGAAAAACCATCCTGGTTTTAGCTATGGGCAACAACATGCTGCGATCAACCCTGCTTCACATGTTGCCCCTCCTCCACCACAACACTTTTAACAAGCTCCACACATGCAAGGACCACCACCTCAAGGAGAATATATCCCGCCACCGTGGAGAACTCTTGAGGATACTATGAATTAATTTATCACTAGCCAGACTGCAACCAATGCTAGATATGATTGCCTGATTAGTGACATAAATGCAAGTCTGTCAAAGATACAATCCTCGTTGAGTGTCCAAGAGAAGGGAAAGTTTCCTGCCCAGGGCCAAAGACCTCCCCAAGGTCAAACTAGTGTTAGCTCCACCTCTATTGAACATCAGGAGCAATGTTAAGCTGTGACCACACTTCTTAGTGGGAGAGTAGTTGATTTATCACCTCCCCCACATGACATAACGAAAGACAAGGAGATTTCGCCCGGCATGAAAGAGTTCGAAGATGTCCCCTTTAATGAGAGTGACAAAGAAGACACTAGTGAGCCCGAGGTAGCAGTGAAACCACCCTCCGCAGCACCGTTTCCTCAGAAGTTAATTCCTTCCCGTAAAGGAAACCCACGTGATGATGTGCTAGATGTGTTAAAGCAAGTAAAGCTGAACTTACCTTTCCTCGATGCCATTAAGCAAATTCCATCTTATGAAAAAATCATCAAAGACTTGTTGACGGTAAAAATAAAGATGAAGGTAAAGAAGAATGTCTTTCTAGCACAGAACGTGAGATCCATTCTACTGAACGATCTCCTGCCTAAATTTAAAGATCCCGGTGCACCCACCATTTCCTGCATCATTAGAGAAAACAAAATTGAAAAAGCCTTACTTGATTTGGGAGCAAGTGTCAATATCCTCCCTTACTCCATCTATAGGAAACTTGATTTGGGATACCTCAAGCCCACAAAGGTCACTATCCAATTAGCGGATCGAACCGTGAAGATCCCAAGAGGCATAGTCGAGGACGTGATCGTCCAAGTTGACACTTTTTACTTCCCGGTAGACTTTGTCATTTGGGACACGGAGCCCTCCTTCACCTCGAGCAACCATGTTCCCATCATCCTTGGGCGCCCGTTCTTAGCTACGGCTAACGCAATCATCAATACTCAGAATGGGCGAATGCAACTCACCTTTGGGAACATGACCTTAGAGACCAACATCTTCCACATAGCCCAATATAAGGGGGAAGAAAATGATCTTCACGCGGTGAGCTTCATAGATGAGATAGTAGAGGATTACTTTGAGGAGAATTATTATGATGACGCCTTAGGGTCCTATTTAGTGTCAAGACACGAGAGTGAGGGGACCTACACCAACTTTGAGAGGGAGGTTGAGGAGTTGAGAGAGTTACTCGATGAGAGAGCGTCGAACGCGAACACGAGAGATGTAAATTGGGTTTCTAGATTCAAGGAATTACCTTTGAGGGATACACGCATAATTCCCTCCAGCGACAAATTTCCAAACCTAGAATTGAAGAAACCCCCCTCCCATATTAAATATGCATACCTAGGAGAGGATGAGAGATTTCCTGTTATTGTCTCCTCTATCCTAGACGAAGAGCAGGAGGGAAAATTGTTAAAAATTCTGAGAAATCACCAAAGTGCTTTTGGTTGGTGCATTGCTGATTTGAAGGGGATAAGTGCGTTGATTTGCCCTCAAGAGAAATGCAAAGAAGGCTAAATCCCAAAATGAAAGAATTAGTGAGAATCGAAATTATTAAATTATTGGATGCCAAGATTATCTACCCAATCTCGAATAGCAAGTGGGTGATCCCTATTCAAGTCGTTCCGAAAAAGTCGGGCATAACAGTGATGGAGAATTATAAGGGAGAGCTAGTTCCCCAACATACCACCACCCGGTGGCGCGTTTGCATTGATTACCGAAAACTTAATGTGAGAACTAGGAAAGACCATTTCCCCTTGCCATTTATTGATCAAATGCTTGAGAGAGTAGCGAGCCAACCTTACTATTGTTTCCTTGATGGTTATTCCGGATATAACCAAATTGAGGTAGATGTACTTGACCAAGAAAAAATGACTTTCACTTGCCCTTTTGGTACGTTTACCTACAAACGTATGCCATTCGGATTGTGTAATGCACCCGCGACCTTTCAAAGGTGCATGCTGAGTCTATTTAGCGACATGGTCGAGAGAGGACTCGAAGTGTTCATGGACAATTTCAGAGTTTTTGGCACCTCTTTCGACCTTTGTCTAGAAAAACTAGAAGAAGTACTTGCCCGGTGTGTGGAAAAGAACTTAGTGCTGAATTGGGAGAAATGCCATTTCATGGTCACCGAGGGAATAATTCTTGGCCACATAGTATCATCCAAGGGAATAGAAGTTTATAGGGCAAAAATAGATGTCATAGCTGATCTTCCCCCACCAAAATTGCTCAAGGACATGCGCTCTTTCTTGGGCCACGCAGGGTTTTATCGAAGGTTCATTAAGGACTTTAGCTCTATCGCTAGACCCTTAAGCAACCTACTCATGAAGGATACCCCATTCGAGTGGACGGAAGCATGCCAAATCTCTTTTGAAAAACTGAAAACCGTGCTTGTGTTCGCTCCCATCATGCAAGTTCCAGATTGGTCTTTACCATTCGAACTTATGTGTGATGCTAGCGATTATACGATAGGGGCTGTTTTGGGCTAAAAAAAAGATAAGCAAGCTCATGTCATCTACTACGCTAGCCGGACTCTTACCGGACCACAACTCAACTACTTTACCACGGAGAAAGAGTTGTTAGCGGTAGTCTTTGCCCTTGATAAATTCCGATCATATCTTATCGATTCTCCCATTACTTGCTTCACCGACCACGCGGCATTGAAATACCTACTTGTAAAGAAAGATGCAAATCCGCGTCTCACAAGGTGGATCCTACTCCTATAAGAGTTTAATCTCTCCATTAAAGATAAGAAAGGAGTAGAAAACGTCGGTGCCTACCACTTATCACGGCTTTCATCCAACATACCTAGTGATCCCATACCCATAGATGAATATTTTCTGGATGAGTAACTCTTTGCTACATCTTCTTTGCCCTGGTTTACGGATATAGTGAACTACCTTGTCACGGGAGCCCTCCTTCCCGATTGGACACTGCAAGATAAAAAGAGATTTATTACTTGGTCGCGCATATTTTTCTGTGACTATCCCTTCCTTTTTAAATATTGCGCTGACCAAATCATCCGACGATGTGTACCGAATGACGAGATCCCGAAAGTCATCCAGTTTTGTCATTCGAAAGCTTGTGGAGGCCACTTTTCGACGAAAAAGACGGCCGCCAAAATTCTGCAATGCGGCCTCTATTGGCCCATAATATTCTGGGATGTGAACGCTGCTTGCAAATCTTGCAATAGGTGCCAACGGATGGGAGCCATTACCCGACGAGACATGATGCCTCTTACCCCCATACTCATTATTGAGATCTTCGATTATTGGGGTATTGACTTCATGGGTCCTTTCCCCCCATCCTTTGGTTTCCTATACATCCTTGTTGTGGTAGACTACGTTTCTAAATGGGTGGAAGCTATAGCTACCAAGACAAATGATAACAAAGTGGTGATTAAGTTCCTGCAGGAACACATACTTTCTCGCTTTGGTGCTCCGAAAGCGATAATTAGTGATAATTGCAAGCACTTTTGCAATAGGCCATTCGCGAAGCTCATGGGAATGTATGGTGTCATTCACAAGGTTGGAACGACTTATCACCCACAAACGAATGGGCAGGCCGAACTAGAAAATCGAGAAATCAAGAACATTCTTGAAAAGATCGACAATCCTACCCAGAAAGATTGGTCACTTAGATTGAACGATTCACTATGGGCCTATCGTACCGCATATAAAAATCCACTCGGCATGTCCACGTTCTGATTTGTGTATGGAAAACCTTGCCATCTTCCTGTGGAGTTAGAGCACAAGACGTATTGGGCGATTAAGGAGTTAAACTATGCCATGGATAAGGCCGGTGAAGCTCGCAAGCTTCAATTAAATGAGTTAGAAGAGATACGCAATGATGCGTATGAGAATGCAAAAATCTCCAAAGAAAGGATGAAACTCGCTCACGATAGCATCATTCGACGCAAAGAGTTTCTTCCTGTGCAAAAAGTGCTTCTTTATAACTCTCGGCTTCATCTCTTTTCGGGCAAGTTGCGGTTATGATGGTCTGGCCCATTCGTTGTAAAGAATTTTTTCCCTCACGGAGCTGTTGAATTAGACGATTTGAAAAGGGGAAATACATTCAAAGTAAATGGACAATGCCTAAAGCCATATCTAGAGGCGTGTGTGGAAGAAGTCAACACCGTTTGGTTATCGGACCCCGTTTACGGGGTCGAGTGAGCTGCTACTACGAGGTCGTCGCACCCCCGATGCGTATGGGGTGAATTCTTTTGTATAGTAGATGAGAGTCGCGTGTGTAGTGAGAGTCGATAGGATTAGGGTACATTCGGGAGAGATCATTCACATTTTTTGGAAATTGAATCAAGTTGTGTTGACCATTGGTACTAAGAGGTTTTTAATCCAAAATTGATAGGGAGTATGTTGTCAAAGTGAAAATTTTCGGAGAAGAGCGATCGAAATTAAGTTAGGGGGAAATCCATCTTAAAAGCAAGAGCCAGATCGATTCCTTTATTTTAGGGCCGGACCGGTCCGCCCCGAATCGGTTCCTTTAATTTTGAGCCTGACTGGTCCGGTAGTCGAATTGGCCTGCATATTAAAGGACCAGAACGGTCCGATCCCCAGGCGGACTGGTCTTCTTTCTGCAGATCTATTTTTCCCCTTTCCCTAGGTTCCCCCCCTCTTCCCCCCAATCCCATTCATTCCCTCCAAACTCGTCCACACCACTCCCAACCCTTACCTTTCCCTCCCAAATACAGCCCCTTCTCCCTCCAAACCTTTTCCCTCCAATTCCAAACCCTACCCACCCATTTCACCTATAAATACCTACCTTCACCATCCTTTTCTCTTCACACCATCAACCAAATCACTCATCTCTTCTCTCTTCCTATATTTCCAGCCACCTCTCCCTGATATCATGGCCCAATGACCAGCCCCAACCAAGTACGACTCCACCGACATCCTCCCCTCCGGCCATGGCGAATTCTGCTCCCGCCAAGAGGAACGTTGGTGCCATCGGTTCTTTGGTCCGAATTGCAAACTCCATATGGAGCCCACTGTCCAATGGACAGGTTTGCCCAACTCCGTCACCGCCCTATTCATGGCTAGGGGTTGGTGCCGATTCCTCAATGAATCGTACGAAGCAGTTTGGGCAGCCGAGGTTCGCTCCTTCTATGGCACCCTTGTGCGGATGGGCCAATTCGAGGCTCAAGCACACATGGATGGTATCGCCACCCCCTTTTCATTGGCCCTTCTCACGGCCAAGTTGGATGAATACGATGTTCCCGATGTCCTCACCTATCCAAGGAACGTCGTACCGGTCGCCAAAGACGTGATCATGGAACGTATTGCCCCAGATGTTGCATGGAGAGGGCAAATTGTCGCCGTTGGATGCCTTAATGAGAAGGCGTGCCTCACTTTTCAAATTGTGTGCGCCAATATTTTGCAAACGTCCAACGATTCCGTAATACGACCCCGTCAAGCCACATTGACCTATCACCTATTTGATCCACACACTTTCATCCACTTGGCCCGAACCCTATATGACGACATTATCACCACGACCTTGGATGAGAAAGGTGCAACCCCACTTCCATATGCACAATTGATTACCTCCATCCCCAAGGATGCTGGCATTGCGGCGCCGCTCGATCGTACTCACCTTCCCGGTCCTTTTGGACAGGAAACCCGCACTAAGAGCGCCAAACAGCTAGCCGTCCTTCCGGCGAGGAGGGACAGTGATAGTGAGGAAGAAGCTGCCTCGAGTGAGAGCGAAGAAGAGGAAGAAGAAGCAGCCGGTGCTGATGTAGAAATGGGGGATGTAGGTGCGGACGAAGAGTCGATGGACGAGGAAGATGATCCTGATTATGAGTGGGCGGGTAGCGACCTCACGAACCGTATGGCGGTGCTCGAGATGAGATTCAGTAACTTCTTGACCGATTACCATCGCGATACGAGCATGATGTTTCGCTTCCAAGTGGACATATATCGACGCCAAGGGGATCCCAATGAGCCCCTGCCATCCTATTTCTATTACCCCTATGGCCCCGATGAGCCCGGTTCTTCCCAAACCCCGCCCCAGTGAAGCTTGATGTGGTTATGGCAGTTTTTATTTATTTTTCCCTGTTCACATGGTTGTATGTTTTTCCCTGTAATTGTACCAGAGTTCTATTTTCTATAAAATCTGCATTTTAACCATTTGTTTGTTTTATTTATCGCTCTTATTATTTTGCCTTGTTTAGATTTTAGTCCTTTTTGCTTGAGGACAATGCAAAAGTCTAAGTTAGGGGGGGGGGGTCACAAGTGCGTATTTCTAAAACTTCATAAATCTTCAAAAATGCCCAGAAATTTCCAAAAAAATCATAAAATTTTGAAAAACCCCAAAATATTTTTGTTCAAAATAAATAAAAATTGGAGTTCAAAATTTTCAAAAATATCATTAAAAGTCGGATTGAAGTCGCAAGTTGCAAATTCAACATACACAAAGCTGAAATTGACAAAAGACGAAAATTGATCGAGAATTGACGACTTAGCGAATAAGTGTGGAAATTAACAAACCCGGTGACATTCGAGCCTATCACTTTTTACGAGTTTTTAAATCAATCTGAGTTAATTGTTAACTCAAAGTTCTTTTCAGCGCCTAAAAAGTCATCGAGGATCTCAACCCTTTCATTTTGATCGGTTATGAAAAATGTGTGTGGTATTGCTGTGAAAAACGTGCCAGAAGTGATCTCTAAACTTAAATTCATCTCGAAACGCATCTGGTAACGCAATTGGCATTTTGGACAATGAAGTAGGCCCTCATTTGCCACCCAAAAATATTAGCCATAAAAAGATGTGAAAACTCACCCCTTTTGCAACCTAAATTGAGCCAAATAGAATTTCCCTTTCATTTGACAACCCAAAAAAACCCAAATAGCTCGGAATTGCGAAAAATGGAAAAATTCAGAATATAAGTCCGAAAAGTGCATAAAACGGGGCAAGAAAAAATAGATATGCTAAAAAAAATAGCAAGAAAAGAAGTGAAAAATAGAAAAATAGAGAAAAAGAAGAAAAAAATGAGCAACAGCCTGGAAAAAGCACAAATGGACATCATAAATGACTCTTTCAATTCCAACCTTCCCTACCATTTTCATTTTACCCCATATACATTAAAACCCGAAAAAGTCCTAACCGAGTCTAAATTGCGAAATTGGTTACCGCGTGGAGAGCAATACACCAAAAGATAATAAAAGAGATTGAATGCGCGAAAAATAGGCAATGTTCTCGTTTTAAAACCGTAATCGGTTGATGAGATCCTATCACTATAAAATTTTCGTCTTTCTACTTGTATGCGTGCATTTGTGTCCATTATATTTTGTAATACCCCGTACTTTTGGCTATATTTATTTTTGAGATTAATTAATTAAATGCGTATTAATTGGAAATTAATCCGGGTAAAATACTAGCGAGATGTTAGTTGGTATTTAACTATATTGTGCATATATGATGTTATATGAATATTGAATTATGAAAAATTTGTCGTGAGATTTATATACGGCATTTTAGAAATTTTGTTGAGATGCGTGTGACCGCCGCGTCATGGTATATTATTTTAATTATAAAAGTGATTTTTATTTCTATTATCTGTATGGTCGTTTTGAGTGCGTCAACGCGTCCGGAAGGGTCGAGATAGTCAGAAAACACTAGCCGAGGGTGTAGTTTGGATTCCGGGGTATTTTTAGGCCATACCGGCATCATAAAGGGTATTTTGGTAATTTTATATTTTGAGGAATTAAAAGTGACGAAAATTGGGTGTTTTAATCTGATTGGGAATTGACCCACTAAACCCACTAACCAACCCATATTAACCCATTAAGCTACGGAGGCTATCATTAGGTTTACAACTTTCCTAAAGAAAACCCTAGCCACCTTAAGCCACCATTGGAGAAGAAGTTTGGAGAAGAGAAGAAATTCTGCAGAAAAGCTCTATCAAACCATCATCCAAACTCAGAGACAATCAAGGCAAGTGTTTTAATTATATTTAAATTCGTAGAATGTTCCTTCCATGTTAGAAAATTGAAGAATATCAATTGTTCTTGAAAGATAATGAAAACCCATGTATTTTGAAGCTTAGAACTTGAAATCTTGAGGAGGATTTGCATGTAGAATGATAGGTAGATGTTCATACTGATGATATTTATGATTGGATGAAATTTAAAACGGATTTAAATTGGGTAAATTCATGATTTAAAATTTTAGGGTTTGTGTTTGTGAAATATTGGGGGAAAGTGATGAGATTTGATGGTTTAATGATGATTGGAAGGAATTAACTCCGTAAATTACATTAGTTTATAACCTTGATATGTTTAGGATTGATTAGAGACCTTAAAGTATTGTTGGGACAAATTTTAGAAGAGATTTGAGGAGTAAAAATGGTGAAAAACGAGGTTTAGAAAAATCTGTGACGAAACTGGCAGGTCGTTAGAAGCCCATGCCCAGGTCGTTCGAACGAACTCGTTCGAACGAGCTTCTAACGAATTGACCAGTCACTTTTAATGAAAGGGAACTTCGTTCGATAATCTCGTTCGAACGAGATATCGTTAGAAGGTACAGTTCGTTCGAACGAACTGGAATCTCGTTCGAACAGTCTCGTTCGAACGATACTTTTAACGAGTTGACAGAGGAATCTCGTTCGAACAGTCTCGTTCGAACGAGACTTCTAACGAGTTGACAGTTTGGGCCTTTTTGGACTGTTTTGATTTTTGGAGTCCCGTAAACTTGTTCGAGGTTATAGATAACATTCCGATGATGATGTAGTGATAGAATTGGGACTTTTGGGTATTTATGAGAAGGAAATTATATACGAGAGTTAAATTAATTGGACGGTTTGGGTTGAGACGTGAGTGTCTACTATGACGTGAGTAAATTATGGCACGTATGATTATAAACCGGAATAGTATAAATTGTGATAATTATAAATTGGTACGAGAATGCGATATGTACTACGATTAAACTACGGGATTACTAAAGACGTGTGTTTACTTAGTATTGGTATATAAATTGTGTGTATGACATACCTACCATACTTGCTATCACAGGAGGTTTGCGTTCGCTTAGGGCCCTCTAATCCTTGTGTTGCCCGGATTTAGACTGGTTACCTTGATGAACATAGGTCATAGAAAGACTTATTGGGATATTAATAAGTCCGCTGATCGTGGGAGCGTAGGTATGTGTGTGACCCATGTGATGTGACTGTGTTCGCCTCCATTATTTGTGATGTTGTTATCTGTGAACTATTCCTGAGAGATTCGGAATATGTAATCCTTATGTACGTGATGTACCGGGATGGATAGCAGAGTATGTGCGCACCACAGCTTAGTTCTCGGGGTGCTTGTATTGTATATTTATGTTGTGAATAATATACACTTAATTAATGGGAACCTACATGTTAATGTTGTGAATATAATTACGGTATTGTTTCGAGAAATATAACGAGTTAACTGATAGTGATATATATTGCATATTGAGCATCTGAGTTTACGTTAAACCCCTATTTAATTACGAGCGTTATAATGTTATTAGAACCGAGTTATATGGGTAGGACCTATGACAGTCTAGCCAGTTATGATGTCACTTAGCTAGTGGTTTGTGTCGTCATAGATGGGTACTTACGTTAGGAGTGCACAGTTAGACGAGACGTGAGAATATCATGTGAGTGCACGTCCTAACATGTACTTTGCATTTAATGTTTTAAATGCTTTTAAAGCACTTGCAGGTTTTTAAAATATAACTCCACATTCGGGCTCTGACCCGTTTGCTTTTCAAATCTATTTTTCTTTGTAAAACCATTTTAGGTGCCCAGCCACAAGGACACCATGCATAAGATACTCATTCAGGTGACGAGCTGTAGCTGTTTGTGGAAGCTACAGGGATTTGCTTGTAGACGCTTCTTTCACTTGGATTCCAGATTCATTATCTATCAGTTGTAGGGCATGTTGCCCATTTCTATTAGAGTTACATTTCCATTACAGTTTTCAGACTTTGGCATGTATTGATTTAGTATTCAGTTTACTTATCAGTTGTGGGATTTGTAGTGAGGAGTTTTTCCTCCAGACTTTATTTACATTATGTGATGGTGATTCTTTTTACTTCAGTATGGTGAATGGTGTTAGTATTCTTTTTACACTTGTTGCATGTTAATCAGGCTTTAAATAAAATTTGGCACTTACTTTTTAAATACTAGGTGGTTAGAAATAATAAAAATGTTTTCGACAGTGATGTTATTAACTGAGCCAACTTGGCATTTTGAATTAATTTAATAAAGGAGTAGCTACCCGGTATTTAATTAGTCGGGGTGCCACAGGTGGTATCAGAGCATCAGGTTCTAGTGTCCCTTAGGATCTGACGGCTTATTATGTTTCCGCTAAGTTTCTTTGATATAGAGCCCTATATTTTAGGACTGTTGTACTCTTTTTGTGTATGCTTCGTTCTTCAGCTATCTTAAGTTTATAAACAGCGAACTTATAAACTTTGTTCTTATTTCAGATGCCTCCACGACGTGCACGACGAGTTCCCAGGGATGCAACGCCCGAACCCCAGCCCGCTCCAGTTCAGGGCATGATGAACGCCGCTGAGGTTGCAGCTATAGTAGTCCAAGCGGTAAATGCCACAATTGCCGTTGTTCAGCAGGCACCACCACAGGCGCCGGTTGCCGCGCCAGTTCAGGCAAATGCATTCCTGTCTGCTTGGGAGCGTGTACGTGACGCTTTTCAGAAAGCGCATCCGCCAGAGTTTGCAGGTAGCTCAGATGTGGTAGTCTCGAGCCAGTGGAGGAAGGATATGCAGAGGCACTTAAGGATGTATGAGTGCACGGATGTCCAGAAGCAGGTACTAGCTACTTTCAAGCTAGTTGGATCTGCGCTGCAGTGGTGGGAGTCTATTACCACCATGGAGGAGAGGGATAGTCTCACTATTCAGGACTTCTGGGTGCGGTTTGACCGCAAGTACTTTCCGTCGGCTGTTCACACGGAAATGAGGAGGAAGCTGATGAGTCTGAGGCAAGAGGGTAAGACCGTGGCCGAGTATGAGGCCGAGTTCACGAATCTGTTGAATATCGTTCCAGATGAGATACCAACAGAGAAGAAGAAGATTGAGAAGTTCACGGACGGGTTGACATGGAGGATCCGTCAACATCTGTTGGGGAACCTTTCGTTGGCCACGTATTCTGATGTGGTTAATGCTGCTTTGTTACACTGCCAGGACCACCGCTTTCATATGGCTGAGGGCAAGAGGTTGGGAGAGTCTAGCCATCAGGGCAGGACTGGAGGACATGGTGCCGGTGGGGCACAATCTGGTCTGGGGCAGAGACAGAATGAGCAGGGCTCCCAGCAGGGGGATAATAAGAGGTTCCGGTCAGGGAACTACAGACAGGGACATGGAGGTTTCCGTCAGGGCCATCAGGGTCCAAACGGCCATCAGGGCCAACAGGGGCAGAATGGGCAGCAGTTTCACCAGGGCCAGCAGGGCCAAGGGAGGAATGGTAACTGCCACCAGGGCCGGGGAGAGCAGGGGCAGAGAGGAGGGAACTTCCCAGGGAAGTGCTTTGTTTGTGGAAAGACTGGCCATAAGCGACAGGATTGTCCTGATAGGGGCAGGGCCCAACAGCAGCAGCAGCAGGGTGCTCGCCAGGAGCCACAGAGGCCTATGTTTCCCGCCGCTCTTCCCGCACCGCCACAGATGGCAGCATTGCCACCCATTCCAGCAGTCCCAGCTCAGCAGGGGCAGCTACAGTATGGACGTGTCTACAACGTCCACCAGGCTGCAGTTCCACAGGTACCGCCCGCGATTGAGGGTACGTTTCCTATCCATGGCACTATGGGTCGGGTGTTATTTGATACGGGGGCTACACATTATTTTATAGCTACACACTTTGCGAAAGCTTTAGGATTGTTAGCTACGGCAGAGAGCACAGTGACGTGTGTCGACTCACCATTGGGGAGTGGGTCACTTATTTTCTTTATATGCCGGGGAGTGGGGACAGAGATTGGTGGTTTGGTATTACCTGCAGACATGTTAGTATTAGATATGCATGTTCACGATGTGATTATCGGTATGGATTGGCTCGTAGCTTATATGGCCATGATTGATTGCTTCAGCGGGAGCATTGTTTTTGCCATTCCGGGGCAAGAGATGTTTATAGTGGCGATGCCTCGCCCAGAGGGAGGATCGACCGCTCATCTGTATTACATTGAGGAGGATACCTCTAAGGAGGTAGTGATTCCTTTAGATTCTATCCCAGTAGTCAGGGAGTATTCGAATGTGTTTCAGGAGATACCAGGCCTACCCCCCAGTCGAGAGATAGACTTTGTTATAGACCTATTGCCAGATACGAGGCCTATAGCACGTGCACCGTACCGTATGGCTCCGGCAGAGATGAGGGAGTTACGGGATCAGATAGAGCAGCTGTTAGGTCAGGGCTTTATTCGCAGGAGTACCTCACCTTGGGGCGCTCCAGTTTTGTTTGTGAAGAAGAGGGACGGTTCACTGAGATTGTGTGTGGACTACCTAGAGTTGAATAAGGTCACGATACGGAATAAGTATTCGTTGCCTCGAATCGATGACTTATTCAACCAGTTGAGAGGAGCTTCTTTCTTCTCGAAGATTGACTTGAGATCGGGATACCATCAGTTGCGTATCAGGGAGGAGGATGTCTCGAAGACTGCGTTCGTATCAAGATATGGTTCTTACGAGTTTCGGGTTATGCCTTTCGGTTTGACCAACGCTCGAGCAGTGTTTATGGAGTTTATGAACAGAGTGTTTAGGGATTTCCTAGATCAGTTTGTCATTGTCTTTATTGATGATATACTGGTTTACTCCCAGACAGAGGAGGAGCACGCCGAGCATTTGAGGCAGGTTTTGCAGACACTTCGTCAGAACGAGTTGTATGCAAAATATGAGAAGTGCGGGTTTTGGCTGAAGGAAGTCCAGTTTTTGGGACACATTATTTCCAACCAGGGAATATTTGTTGATCCGGGGAAGGTATCAACGGTGAGGGAGTGGGGACAGCCCACGACACCAACGGAGATTCGTAGTTTCTTGGGTCTAGCAGGATACTACAGGAGGTTTATTCGGGGTTTCTCGGAGATAGCAGGTCCTTTGACACATCTGACTCGTAAGGGTGTGCCATACATCTGGAGTGCTGCCTGTCAGTTGGCATTCGATGAATTGAAGGACAAATTGACCTCAGCACCTGTGTTAGCTTTGCCGAGACCGGGAGTTGAGTATTTAGTTTACACCGATGCGTCTTTGCAAGGGCTTGGAGGTGTATTGCAGCAGGAGAGACAGGCCATAGCTTATGCTTCCCGTAAGCTTAAGCCTCATGAGAAGAATTACCCCACGCATGATTTGGAGTTGGCGGCAGTGGTATTTGCCCTACGGATTTGGAGATATTATCTTTTGGGGGAGAAGTTCCAACTGTTCACGGACCACAAGTCCCTACAGTACCTGTTCACGCAGAAAGAGTTGAATATGCGGTAGCGTAGGTGGCTTGAGTTTGTGAAGGACTACCAGTTCGACATCTAGTATCACCCGGGAAAGGCTAACGTGGTAGCAGACGCGTTGAGCCGTAGGACAGCAGATGAGGTGGCAGAGGTGTGGAAGGCTAAGTGGAAGGAATTGGGACACCAGGATGCAGTGGCCCGATCTTTCATGTCTGTGATGACTGTTACACCGCAGATTGTCACGAAGGTAGTACGGGCACAAGCTGATGACTCGTTCTATCAGGAACAGATAGTTCGATTACTAGCAGAGGGAGCCGAGTCCTATACCGTCAGCTCAGACGGGGGATTACGCTTCAATGGGAGATTGGTAGTTCCGGAAGGGGAGGAATTACGACACGATGTGATGGCAAAGTCGCACGGCCCACGGTTCACGGTACATCCCGGAGGGGACAAAATGTACCAAGACATGAGACGCCAGTATTGGTGGAGCGGTATGAAGAAAGATATCACTGAGTTTGTTTCGAAATGCGCCACTTGTCAGCTTGTAAAAGTGGATCATCAGAGACCAGCAGGACTGCTACAGCCGTTGGAGGTCCCGGTGTGGATGTGGGAGAGCATATCCATGGATTTTATCACGGTGTTGCCTACGTCGCAGAGGGGTCACGACTCCGTTTGGGTAATTATGGACAGGTTGTCCAAGGTCGCTCACTTTTTACCCGTAAGGACTGACTACACTACGGGACAGTATGCCCAGCTCTTCATTTCAGAGATTGTGAGACTTCACTGTGTGCCCCTAAATATCGTGTCTGACAGAGACAAGATATTTGTTTCGAGGTTTTGGGAGAGTTTCCAGGAGGCCATGGGCACGGAATTGCGGTTGAGTACGGCTTATCATCCGCAGACTGATGGTCAGACCGAGCGCACAAATCAGATGTTGGAGGACATGCTACGCATGTGCATTATTGACTTCGGGGGTGGATGGGAGCAGTACCTTCCACTGGTGGAGTTTGCTTACAACAACTCCTATCAGTTCACTATTGGCATGGCTCCGTTTGAGGCATTGTACGGTAGGCCTTGTCGTTCCCCAGCATGTTGGTTAGAAGTGGGGGACAACAAACTGCTTGGGCCGGAAGTGATTCAGGATACTTCGGCAAGGATTGAGTTGATTCGGAGTCGCATTCGGGTAGCTCAAGACAGGCAGAAGAGTTATGCTGATGCGAAGAGATTTTTCAGAGAGTTCCAAGTGGGGGACCAGGTTTTGCTCAGAGTGTCTCCTATGAAGGGGATTATGCGTTTCGGGAAGAAGGGGAAGTTGGCACCGAGGTATGTGGGGCCGTTTCCCATTATTGAGCGAATCGGACCGGTTGCGTATAGACTTGGGTTACCGGAGCATTTGCATCGGATTCATGATGTGTTCCATATTTCCTCACTGAGGAAATACCTTAGAGATAATTTGACTCATTCTCACATTGCTGTGGAGGACATCGATCTCCAGCCAGATAGCTCCTACGAGGAGGGGCCGATTGCTATTTTGGACCGAAGCCAGAGGAAATTGCGGTCAAAGATAGTTCCGTTAGTGCGTGTTCAGTGGCGACATCACAATGTCGAGGAGTCCACATGGGAGCGCGAGGATGAGATGCGCGAACGTTATCCAGAGTTATTTTTAGCAGGTACCTTCTAGTTTCGAATTTCGGGACGAAATTCAGTTATTAGGGGGGAAGTATGTAATACCCCGTACTTTTGGCTATATTTATTTTTGGGATTAATTAATTAAATGCGTATTAATTGGAAATTAATCCGGGTAAAATACTAGCGAGATGTGAGTTGGTATTTAACTATATTGTGCATATATGATGTTATATGAATATTGAATTATGAAAAATTTGTCGTGAGATTTATATACGGCATTTTAGAAATTTTATTGAGACGCGTGTGACCGTCGCGTCATGGTATATTATTTTAATTATAAAAGTTATTTTTATTTCTATTATCCGTATGGTCGTTTTGAGTGCGCCAACGCGTCCGGAAGGGGCGAGATAGTCAGAAAACACTAGCTGGGGGTGTAGTTTGGATTCCGGGGTATTTTTAGGCCATACCGGCATCATAAAGGGTATTTTGGTAATTTTATATTTTGAGGAATTAAAAGTGACGAAAATTGGGAGTTTTAATCTGATTGGGAATTGACCCACTAAACCCACTAACCAACCCATATTAACCCATTAATCTACGGAGGCTATCATTAGGTTTACAACTTTCCCAAAGAAAACCCTAGCCACCTTAAGCCACCATTGGAGAAGAAGCTTGGAGAAGAGAAGAAATTCTGCAGAAAAGCTCTATCAAACCATCATCCAAACTCAGAGACAATCAAGGCAAGTTTTTTAATTATATTTAAATTCGTAGAATGTTCCTTCCATGTTAGAAAATTGAAGAATATCAATTGTTCTTGAAAGATAATGAAAACCCATGTATTTTGAAGCTTAGAACTTGAAATCTTGAGGAGGATTTGCATGTAGAATGATAGGTAGATGTTCATACTGATGATATTTATGATTGGATGAAATTTAAAATGGATTTTAATTGGGTAAATTCATGATTTAAAATTTTAGGGTTTGTGTTCTTGAAATATTGGGGGAAAATGATGAGATTTGATGGTTTAATGATGATTGGAAGGAATTAACTCCATAAATTACATTAGTTTATAACCTTGATATGTTTAGGATTGATTAGAGACCTTAAAGTATTGTTGGGACAAATTTTAGAAGAGATTTGAGGAGTAAAAATGGTGAAAAATGAGGTTTAGAAAAATCTGGGACGAAACTGGCAGGTCGTTAGAAGCCCCTGCCCAGGTCGTTCGAACAGTCTCGTTCGAACGAGACTTCTAACGAGTTGACAGTTTGGGCCTTTTTGGACTATTTTGATTTTTGGAGTCCCGTAAACTTGTTCGAGGTTATAGATAACATTCCGATGATGATGTAGTGATAGAATTGGGACTTTTGGGTATTTATGAGAAGGAAATTATATACGAGAGTTAAATTAATTGGACGGTTTGGGTTGAGAAGTGAGTGTCTACTACGACGTGAGTAAATTATGGCACGTATGATTATAAACCGGAATAGTATAAATTGTGATAATTATAAATTGGTACGAGAATGCGATATGTACTACGATTAAACTACGGGATTACTAAAGACGTGTGTTTACTTAGTATTGGTATATAAATTGTGTGTATGACATACCTACCATACTTGCTATCACGGGAGGTTTGCGTTCGCTTAGGGCCCTCTAATCCTTGTGTTGCCCGGATTTAGACTGGTTACCTTGATGAACATAGGTCATAGAAAGACTTATTGGGATATTAATAAGTCCGCTGATCGTGGGAGCGTAGGTATGTGCGTGACCCATGTGATGTGACTGTGTTCGCCTCCATTATTTATGATGTTGTTAACTGTGAACTATTCCTGAGAGATTCGGAATATGTAATCCTTATGTATGTGATGTACCAGGATGGATAGCAAAGTATGTGCGCACCACAACTTAGTTCTCGGGGTGCTTGTATTGTATATTTATGTTGTGAATAATATACACTTAATTAATGGGAACCTTCATGTTAATGTTGTGAATATAATTACGGTATTATTTCGAGAAATATAACGAGTTAACTGATAGTGATATATATTGCATATTGAGCATCTGAGTTTACGTTAAACCCCTATTTAATTACGAGCGTTATAATGTTATTAGAACCGAGTTATATGGGTAGGACCTATGACAGTCTAGCCAGTTATGATGTCACTTAGCTAGTGGTTTGTGTCGTCATAGATGGGTACTTACGTTAGGAGTGCACAGTTAGACGAGACGTGAGAATATCATGTGAGTGCACGTCCTAACATGTACTTTGCATTTAATGTTTTAAATGCTTTTAAAGCACTTGCAGGTTTTTAAAATATAACTCCACATTCGGGCTCTGACCCGTTTGCTTTTCAAATCTATTTTTCTTTGTAAAACCATTTTAGGTGCCCAGCCACAAGGACACCATGCATAAGATACTCATTCAGGTGACGAGCTGTAGCTGTTTGTGGAAGCTACAGGGATTTGCTTGTAGACGCTTCTTTCACTTGGATTCCAGATTCATTATCTATCAGTTGTAGGGCATGTTGCCCATTTCTATTAGAGTTACATTTCCATTACAGTTTTCAGACTTTGGCATGTATTGATTTAGTATTCAGTTTACTTATCAGTTGTGGGATTTGTAGTGAGGAGTTTTTCCTCCAGACTTTATTTACATTATGTGATGGTGATTCTTTTTACTTCAGTATGGTGAATGGTGTTAGTATTCTTTTTACACTTGTTGCATGTTAATCAGGCTTTAAATAAAATTTGGCACTTACTTTTTAAATACTAGGTGGTTAGAAATAATAAAAATGTTTTCGACAGTGATGCTATTAACTGAGCCAACTTGGCATTTTGAATTAATTTAATAAAGGAGTAGCTACCCGGTATTTAATTAGTCGGGGTGCCACATATTTACTCTTTATATTACGCATACCGAGAAAATAGTCACATTCCGAGTGATTCGTTTGAGAGAGCATTCTGTGAGAATTTGAAATCAAAATGAATTTTTGGGGAAGTAACGTGATGATCAATTGGTGGAAATTGGCGGTTATATTTCCGACTTCGCACACACACACTACGGTTTGAGACTTGTAAATATGACTTGATGATGACTATTTTCTGGGAAAGTTTGAATTACACAATTTTTGCATATTTTGAATCTTCTTTGAGTCGAATTATGTGGGTATATTCACTGCAAACCCTCACGAGACACAACTCGTCCTACTAGGGTAACCTAGGGGTTTAAAGGCTTGTTGCATACGCTAAATGCAATCGCTTGCCCGCAAAAAAGGTATTCCATCCCAATAAAATGTTTTTCAAGAGTTAAGCCGTGCTAGGATTCTTTAACATTGCTCGGGACTCGCAAAGTTCTAAGTTAGGGGGGTTTAATTAGGCATAAATTCTTCCCAATTTATCCCTTAATTTGGTTACTTTTAGCATCTCAAACAACGTAATCAATTTGACTTTATTTCATAATCTTGCTACTGACTTATCCTAATAAGTACACCGAGTTTCTGGTATTTCGTATTGATTTTACAGGTATTTGATGTCAAGAAAGAAAGAAAGAAAGAAACCGGAAGAATCGAGAAACGAAAAGAAGGAAAAGTCAAAAGGGATAAAATGTAATTTCTATTCAGAATTTGGATTTGGAACTTAAAGAGAATTTTAAGATATCAAGTTCATGAGCACATAGGAAGAAACGACACCTCAATCGGAGTCCCGGAACAAAAGTTATGAGCAATCAAAGTTGGAGAAAAAAGTCAAGGAGGAAGACCGATCCGAGTAGACCCAGACCGGTCCATAGTGCCATAATCTAGAGGACCTCGAATCGAAAGCAAACCGAAGAGGGAGGAAAAATAAATAAAATGGTCTGCCCCGGACCGATCCGCCCCAGAAATAAAAGAACCGGTTCGCTTCCCAGGCAGACCGATCCGCCTAAGCCCCGGACCAGTACGGCTATCAAGATTTAATTTTCTTATCCTTCTTTAATGGGACTCCTAGTGTAACTAAAACTCCTGAAATTTTTTAGGGTATATAAACCCGAGTTATTATCATTTTTAGCACGGAGAATTAATATAATTTTCCAATTCATTACGTAAAACCCTAGTTTAGAAATAGTTTACATTTTTTAATTTCAAGATTGAAGGTTATTCAGAATTCTGTGTTCTTAATTGCTGTTCTTACTGCTTTGGTAAGATTAGTGAGTTGTTTCCTCTCTTTAATTACTTTCTACATCATTCTACAAATTTTCCTTAGATTAATCATGGGTTTCTACAACTCAAAAATTAGTTTTATTAGATTTAGCATGCTAGGCTAGACTTTTCAAGGTCGGGATACATGAACCCAGCCTGATGTGACAGTTGCATGAGTATAACATTAATCCTCTGAATTTAGTGATTGATTACGACCGTATCGCGTAGGAACACGACAATTGTAGATCTTTAGATCTCGTTTGCTTCAGGGTAACGGGATTCTTTAGAATGCAATTCGAGTGTCACTATCGCGATACCAATTTACTCGTCCTCAGATTAAGTATGATGCGGGCTTGAACCTCATATACGTAATGATTGGGAGTACTAAATTTAGGGTCTAATTAATTAGTTAAATTTACGATTAGTATTATACCTGCAATACACTAGGGTTGGGTGATTGTATTTCCATCCTGTTTTTCTCATCACATAGTTTAAAGTTTTAAATCAGTATTCATCAGTATTTTATGTAATTTAGTATAATTGCATCTTTTCATAATTTCATAATTGCGTCTAGTATAGTTATTCCACGATTCAAATCATTTTTTCTTTCCTTTAGAGTCAGAGTTAGGGTTTCCTTATCTGTCCAACGTCGTCACAATTTTGTTGTCCTATTTCCCTGAGAAGACGATCCCGACTTATCGAGTTTATTACTAACGTGACAGGCTTGCACTTGAGCCTAGAGTGAACGCACATTAGAGACACTTTTTGAGTCGCGTCAAGTTTTTGGCGCCGTTGTCGGGGAATTAGGTAGATTTAGGATTAGATCGAGTCAACCTAAATTTTGGACCAAAAATTTCAAAAAAAAAAATCCAAAAAAACATAAAAAATTTCAAAAAGCACAAAAAGATCCATCATCATCTCTCCTAAGTTGTTAACGCAAAATTCTGAACTCACTCCCACACCCCATAATACTCCAACCAGTATTCACGAAAATCCAATAGTTGAGTACGATCCTGATAGCCCCCACACTCCTAACGCCCCACAGTTCTGGATTCCTCCTCCCACACCGTCACACTCAATCTCCAATAACACTTCATTTTCCTTCTTAGTACACACCTCCGAGAACACTTCGAGCACACCAAGTGAGGACACCGACTCTTTAAGAGAGAGAGTAATGTCGCAACACGATACTGCAGCCGCCGGTGAGGAAGAGGCCCCATACTGCCTGTTGAGAGATATCTTATTTCCCGAGCACGCTGTCACTCCGGGATGCATTATACTCCCGTATAATGTCGAGTAATTTCGTTTTAAAAATGGGATGATCCAGATGTTACCCAATTACCATGGTATCGATTCTGAAAAGCCATATCTTCACATTAGGGAATTTGAGGATATGTGCGATACTCTTAATGATCAAACTTGCACACAAGAGGTGATCCGCCTCAAACTCTTCCCCTTTTCACTCAAAGATAAAGGTAAGACCTGGCTATGGTCTTTACCTCCAAGCTCGATTCCATCTTGGAACGAGTTGCAGTCCGGATTTCTCAAGAAATTCTTTCCACCACATTGAACAATCTCCATAAAGGCTCAAATTCAAGCGTTCAGGCAATCAAAAAATGAGCCATTTCATCGATGTTACGAGCGTTTCAATGAGTTAGTTACTTCATGCCCCCATCATGGATTTGATACAACGCAAATCATTTATTTTCTCTATAATGGGCTGAATCTTAACTCCAAGCAACTCGTTGAGACCATGGGTAGTGGTCCCTTTGTCGACTTAGATGCCCACGATGATGAGCTTCACCTGAGGTATGTCACCGAGACTACCCAATCCTGGGATACATCTGATCCTAATGCTCAAAATCGAAATCGTCAAGTGACCACCACTCCAGCGGCATCCAGGTTATTTCACGTAGATAAGAATTCTATGACGGACAGTCGATTGGATACCCTTGAGAAAGGATTTCGAGACCTATGTGAGGTAAATGGAAGAGGACCAAATGGATCCATACCAAACCCCGTTGAAAAGGTGTGTGCGATTTGTGAGGTGGGTCATTTAACTGAGGAATGCCCGAATATACCCGCCTATAAAGTAATGCTTCAAAAGCAAGTTAGTGGTATAGGAGGATTTAAGGGTAATTTCGGTGCACCGCACGGGAATTCTTACAACCCTTCATGGAAAAACCATCCTGGTTTTAGCTATGGGCAACAACGTGCTGCGATCAACCCTGCTTCACATGTTGCCCCTCCTCCACCACAACACTTTTAACAAGCTCCACACATGCAAGGACCACCACCTCAAGGAGAATATATCCCGCCACCGCGGAGAACTCTCGAGGATACTATGAATTAATTTATCACTAGCCAGACTGCAACCAATGCTAGATATGATCGTCTGATTAGTGACATAAATGCAAGTCTGTCAAAGATACAATCCTCGTTGAGTCTCCAAGAGAAGGGAAAGTTTCCTGCCCAGGGCCAAAGACCTCCCCAAGGTCAAACTAGTGTTAGCTCCACCTCTATTGAACATCAAGAGCAATGTTAAGCTGTGACCACACTTCTTAGTGGGAGAGTAGTTGATTTATCACCTCCCCCACATGACACAACGAAAGACAAGGAGATTTCGCCCGGCATGAAAGAGTTCGAAGATGTCCCCTTTAATGAGAGTGACAAAGAAGACACTAGTGAGCCCGAGGTAGCAGTGAAACCACCCTCCGCAGCACCGTTTCCTCAGAGGTTAATTCCTTCCCGTAAAGGAAACCCACGTGATGATGTACTAGATGTGTTAAAGCAAGTAAAGCTGAACTTACCTTTCCTCGATGCCATTAAGCAAATTCCATCTTATGAAAAAATCATCAAAGACTTGTTGACGGTAAAAATAAAGATGAAGGTAAAGAAGAATGTCTTTCTAGCACAGAACGTGAGCTCCATTCTACTGAACGATCTCCTGCCTAAATTTAAAGATCCCGGTGCACCCACCATTTCCTGCATCATTAGAGAAAACAAAATTGAAAAAGCCTTACTTGATTTGGGAGCAAGTGTCAATATCCTCCCTTACTCCATCTATAGGAAACTTGATTTGGGATACTCAAGCCCACAAAGGTCACTATCCAATTAGCGGATCGAACCGTGAAGATCCCAAGAGGCATAGTCGAGGACGTGATCGTCGAAGTTGACACTTTTTACTTCCCGGTAGACTTTGTCATTTGGGACACGGAGCCCTCCTTCACCTCGAGCAACCATGTTCCCATCATCCTTGGGCGCCCGTTCTTAGCTACGGCTAACGCAATCATCAATACTCAGAATGGGCGAATGCAACTCACCTTTGGGAACATGACCTTAGAGACCAACATCTTCCACATAGCCCAATATAAGGGGGAAGAAAATGATCTTCACGCGGTGAGCTTCATAGATGAGATAGTAGAGGATTACTTTGAGGAGAATTATTATGATGACGCCTTAGGGTCCTATTTAGTGTCAAGACACGAGAGTGAGGGGACCTACACCGACTTTGAGAGGGAGGTTGAGGAGTTGAGAGAGTTACTCGATGAGAGAGCGTCGAACGCGAACACGAGAGATGTAAATTGGGTTTCTAGATTCAAGGAATTACCTTTGAGGGATACACGCATAATTCCCTCCAGCGACAAATTTCCAAACCTAGAATTGAAGAAACCCCCCTCCCATATTAAATATGCATACCTAGGAGAGGATGAGAGATTTCCTGTTATTGTCTCCTCTATCCTAGACGAAGAGCAGGAGGGAAAATTGTTAAAAATTCTGAGAAATCACCAAAGTGCTTTTGGTTGGTGCATTGCTGATTTGAAGGGGATAAGTGCGTTGATTTGCCCTCAAGAGAAATGCAAAGAAGGCTAAATCCCAATATGAAAGAATTAGTGAGAATCGAAATTATTAAATTATTGGATGCCAAGATTATCTACCCAATCTCGAATAGCAAGTGGGTGATCCCTATTCAAGTCGTTCCGAAAATGTCGGGCATAACAGTGATGGAGAATGCTAAGGGAGAGCTAGTTCCCCAACATACCACCACCCGGTGGCGCGTTTGCATTGATTACCGAAAACTTAATGTGAGAACTAGGAAAGACCATTTCCCCTTGCCATTTATTGATCAAATGCTTGAGAGAGTAGCGAGCCAACCTTACTATTGTTTCCTTGATGGTTATTCCGGATATAACCAAATTGAGGTAGATGTACTTGACCAAGAAAAAATGACTTTCACTTGCCCTTTTGGTACGTTTACCTACAAACGTATGCCATTCGGATTGTGTAATGCACCCGCGACCTTTCAAAGGTGCATGCTGAGTCTATTTAGCGACATGGTCGAGAGAGGACTCGAAGTGTTCATGGACAATTTCAGAGTTTTTGGCACCTCTTTCGACCTTTGTCTAGAAAAACTAGAACAAGTACTTGCCCGGTGTGTGAAAAAAAACTTAGTGCTGAATTGGGAGAAATGCCATTTCATGGTCACCGAGGGAATAATTCTTGGCCACATAGTATCATCCAAGGGAATAGAAGTTTATAGGGCAAAAATAGATGTCATAGCTGATCTTCCCCCACCAAAATTGCTCAAGGACATGCGCTCTTTCTTGGGCCACGCAGGGTTTTATCGAAGGTTCATTAAGGACTTTAGCTCTATCGCTAGACCCTTAAGCAACCTACTCATGAAGGATACCCCATTCGAGTGGAAGGAAGCATGCCAAATCTCTTTTGAAAAACTGAAAACCGTGCTTGTGTTCGCTCCCATCATGCAAGTTCCAGATTGGTCTTTACCATTCGAACTTATGTGTGATGCTAGCGATTATACGATAGGGGCTGTTTTGGGCTAAAAAAAAGATAAGCAAGCTCATGTCATCTACTACGCTAGCCGGACTCTTACCGGACCACAACTCAACTACTTTACCACGGAGAAAGAGTTGTTAGCGGTAGTCTTTGCCCTTGATAAATTCCGATCATATCTTATCGATTCTCCCATTACTTGCTTCACCGACCACGCGGCATTGAAATACCTACTTGTAAAGAAAGATGCAAATCCGCGTCTCACAAGGTGGATCCTACTCCTATAAGAGTTTAATCTCTCCATTAAAGATAAGAAAGGAGTAGAAAACGTCGGTGCCTACCACTTATCACGGCTTTCGTCCAACATACCTAGTGATCCCATACCCATAGATGAATATTTTCTGGATGAGTAACTCTTTGCTACATCTTCTTTGCCCTGGTTTACGGATATAGTGAACTACCTTGTCACGGGAGCCCTCCTTCCCGATTGGACACTACAAGATAAAAAGAGATTTATTACTTGGTCGCGCATATTTTTCTGTGACTATCCCTTCCTTTTTAAATATTGCGCTGACCAAATCATCCGACGATGTGTACCGAATGACGAGATCCCGAAAGTCATCCAGTTTTGTCATTCGAAAGCTTGTGGAGGCCACTTTTCGACGAAAAAGACGGCCGCCAAAATTCTGCAATGCGGCCTCTATTGGCCCATAATATTCCGGGATGTGAACGCTGCTTGCAAATCTTGCAATAGGTGCCAACGGATGGGAGCCATTACCCGACGAGACATGATGCCTCTTACCCCCATACTCATTATTGAGATCTTCGATTATTGGGGTATTGACTTCATGGGTCCTTTCCCCCCATCCTTTGGTTTCCTATACATCCTTGTTGTGGTAGACTACGTTTCTAAATGGGTGGAAGCTATAGCTACCAAGACAAATGATAACAAAGTGGTGATTAAGTTCCTGCAGGAACACATACTTTCTCGCTTTGGTGCTCCGAAAGCGATAATTAGTGATAATTGCAAGCACTTTTGCAATAGGCCATTCGCGAAGCTCATGGGAATGTATGGTGTCATTCACAAGGTTGGAACGACTTATCACCCACAAACGAATGGGCAGGCCGAACTAGAAAATCAAGAAATCAAGAACATTCTTGAAAAGATCGACAATCCTACCCAGAAAGATTGGTCACTTAGATTGAACGATTCACTATGGGCCTATCGTACCGCATATAAAAATCCACTCGGCATGTCCACGTTCTGATTTGTGTATGGAAAACCTTGCCATCTTCCTGTGGAGTTAGAGCACAAGACGTATTGGGCGATTAAGGAGTTAAACTATGCCATGGATAAGGCCGGTGAAGCTCGCAAGCTTCAATTAAATGAGTTAGAAGAGATACGCAATGATGCGTATGAGAATGCAAAAATCTCCAAAGAAAGGATGAAACACGCTCACGGTAGCATCATTCGACGCAAAGAGTTTCTTCCTGTGCAAAAAGCGATCGAAATTAAGTTAGGGGGAAATTCATCTTAAAAGCAAGAGCCAGATCGATTCCTTTATTTTAGGGCCGGACCGGTCCGCCCCGAATCGGTTCCTTTAATTTTGAGCCTGACTGGTCCGGTAGTCGAATTGGCCTGCATATTAAAGGACCGGAACGGTCCGATCCCCAGGCGGACCGGTCTTCTTTCTGCAGATCTATTTTTCCCCTTTCCCTAGGTTCCCCCCCTCTTCCCCCCAATCCCATTCATTCCCTCCAAACTCGTCCACACCACTCCCAACCCTTACCTTTCCCTCCCAAATACAGCCCCTTCTCCCTCCAAACCTTTTCCCTCCAATTCCAAACCCTACCCACCCATTTCACCTATAAATACCTACCTTCACCATCCTTTTCTCTTCACACCATCAACCAAATCACTCATCTCTTCTCTCTTCCTATATTTCCAGCCACCTCTCCCTGATATCATGGCCCAATGACCAGCCCCAACCAAGTACGACTCCACTGACATCCTCCCCTCCGGCCATGGCAAATTCTGCTCCCGCCAAGAGGAACGTTGGTGCCATCGGTTCTTTAGTCCGAATTGCAAACTCCATATGGAGCCCACTGTCCAATGGACAGGTTTGCCCAACTCCGTCACTGCCCTATTCATGGCTAGGGGTTGGTGCCGATTCCTTAATGAATCGTACGAAGCGGTTTGGGCAGCCGAGGTTCGCTCCTTCTATGGCACCCTTGTGCGGATGGGCCAATTCGAGGCTCAAGCACACATGGATGGTATCGCCACCCCCTTTTCATTGGCCCTTCTCACGGCCAAGTTGGACGAATACGATGTTCCCGATGTCCTCACCTATCCAAGGAACGTCGTACCGGTCGCCAAAGACGTGATCATGGAACGTATTGCCCCGGATGTTGCATGGAGAGGGCAAATTGTCGCCGTTGGATGCCTTAATGAGAAGGCGTGCCTCACTTTTCAAATTGTGTGCGCCAATATTTTGCAAACGTCCAACGATTCCGTAATACGACCCCGTCAAGCCACATTGACCTATCACCTATTTGATCCACACACTTTCATCCACTTGGCCCGAACCCTATATGACGACATTATCACCACGACCTTGGATGAGAAAGGTGCAACCCCACTTTCATATGCACAATTGATTACCTCCATCCCCAAGGATGCTGGCATTGCGGCGCCGCTCGATTGTACTCGCCTTCCCGGTCCTTTTGGACAGGAAACCCGCACTAAGTGCGCCAAACAGCTAGCCGTCCTTCCGGCGAGGAGGGACAGTGATAGTGAGGAAGAAGCTGCCTCGAGTGAGAGCGAAGAAGAGGAAGAAGAAGCAGCCGGTGCTGATGTAGAAATGGGGGATGTAGGTGCGGACGAAGAGTCGACGGACGAGGAAGATGATCCTGATTATGAGTGGGCGGGTAGCGACCTCACGAACCGTATGGCGGTGCTCGAGATGAGATTCAGTAACTTCTTGACCGATTACCATCGCGATACGAGCATGATGTTTCGCTTCCAAGTGGACATATATCGACGCCAAGGGGATCCCAATGAGCCCCTGTCATCCTATTTCTATTACCCCTATGGCCCCGATGAGCCCGGTTCTTCCCAAACCCCGCCCCAGTGAAGCTTGATGTGGTTATGGCAGTTTTTATTTATTTTTCCCTGTTCACATGGTTGTATGTTTTTCCCTGTAATTGTACCAGAGTTCTATTTTCTATAAAATCTGCATTTTAACCATTTGTTTGTTTTATTTATCGCACTTATTATTTTGCCTTGTTTAGATTTTAGTCCTTTTTGCTTGAGGACAATGCAAAAGTCTAAGTTAGGGGGGGGGGGTCACAAGTGCGTATTTCTAAAACTTCATAAATCTTCAAAAATGCCCAGAAATTTCCAAAAAAATCATAAAATTTTGAAAAACCCCAAAATATTTTTGTTCAAAATAAATAAAAATTGGAGTTCAAAATTTTCAAAAATATCATTAAAAGTCGGATTGAAGTCGCAAGTTGCAAATTCAACATACACAAAGCTGAAATTGACAAAAGACGAAAATTGATCGAGAATTGACGACTTAGCGAATAAGTGTGGAGATTAACAAACCCGGTGACATTCGAGCCTATCACTTTTTACGAGTTTTTAAATCAATCTGAGTTAATTGTTAACTCAAAGTTCTTTTCAGCCCCTAAAAAGTCATCGAGGATCTAACCCTTTCATTTTGATCGGTTATGAAAAATGTGTGTGATATTGCTGTGAAAAACGTGCCAGAAGTGATCTCTAAACTTAAATTCATCTCGAAACGCATCTGGTAACGCAATTGGCATTTTGGACAATGAAGTAGGCCCTCATTTGCCACCCAAAAATATTAGCCATAAAAAGATGTGAAAACTCACCCCTTTTGCAACCTAAATTGAGCCAAATAGAATTTCCCTTTCATTTGACAACCCAAAAAAACCCAAATAGCTCGGAATTGCGAAAAATGGAAAAATTCAGAATATAAGTCCGAAAAGTGCATAAAACGGGGCAAGAAAAAATAGATATGCTAAAAAAAATAGCAAGAAAAGAAGTGAAAAATAGAGAAAAAGAAGAAAAAAATGAGCAACAGCCTGGAAAAAGCACAAATGGACATCATAAATGACTCTTTCAATTCCAACCTTCCCTACCATTTTCATTTTACCCCATATACATTAAAACCCGAAAAAGTCCTAACCGAGTCTAAATTGCGAAATTGGTTACCGCGTGGAGAGCAATACACCAAAAGATAATAAAAGAGATTGAATGCGCGAAAAATAGGCAATGTTCTCGTTTTAAAACCGTAATCGGTTGATGAGATCCTATCACTATAAAATTTCCGTCTTTCTACTTGTATGCGTGAATTTGTGTCCATTATATTTTGTAATACCCCGTACTTTTGGCTATATTTATTTTTGGGATTAATTAATTAAATGCGTATTAATTGGAAATTAATCCGGGTAAAATACTAGCGAGATGTGAGTTGGTATTTAACTATATTGTGCATATACAATGTTATATGAATATTGAATTATGAAAAATTTGTCGTGAGATTTATATACGGCATTTTAGAAATTTTGTTGAGACGCGTGTGACCGTCGCGTCATGGTATATTATTTTAATTATAAAAGTTATTTTTATTTCTATTATCCGTACGGTTGTTTTGAGTGCGCCAACGCGTCCGAAAGGGTCGAGATAGTCAGAAAACACTAGCTGGGGGTGTAGTTTGGATTCCGGGGTATTTTTAGGCCATACCGGCATCATAAAGGGTATTTTGGTAATTTTATATTTTGAGGAATTAAAAGTGACGAAAATTGGGAGTTTTAATCTGATTGGGAATTGACCCACTAAACCCACTAACCAACCCATATTAACCCATTAAGCTACGGAGGCTATCATTAGGTTTACAACTTTCCCAAAGAAAACCCTAGCCACCTTAAGCCACCATTGGAGAAGAAGCTGGGAGAAGAGAAGAAATTCTGCAGAAAAGCTCTATCAAACCATCATCCAAACTCAGAGACAATCAAGGCAAGTGTTTTAATTATATTTAAATTCGTAGAATGTTTCTTCCATGTTAGAAAATTGAAGAATATCAATTGTTCTTGAAAGATAATGAAAACCCATGTATTTTGAAGCTTAGAACTTGAAATCTTGAGGAGGATTTGCATGTAGAATGATAGGTAGATGTTCATACTGATGATATTTATGATTGGATGAAATTTAAAATGGATTTAAATTGGGTAAATTCATGATTTAAAATTTTAGGGTTTGTGTTCTTGAAATATTGGGGGAAAGTGATGAGATTTGATGGTTTAATGATGATTGGAAGGAATTAACTCCATAAATTACATTAGTTTATAACCTTGATATGTTTAGGATTGATTAGAGACCTTAAAGTATTGTTGGGACAAATTTTAGAAGAGATTTGAGGAGTAAAAATGGTGAAAAAAGAGGTTTAGAAAAATCTGGGACGAAACTGGCAGGTCGTTAGAAGCCCCTGCCCAGGTCGTTCGAACAGTCTCGTTCGAACGATACTTCTAACGAGTTGACAGAGGAATCTCGTTCGAACAGTCTCGTTCGAACGAGACTTCTAACAAGTTGACAGTTTGGGCCTTTTTGGACTGTTTTGATTTTTGGAGTCCCGTAAACTTGTTCGAGGTTATAGATAACATTCCGATGATGATGTAGTGATAGAATTGGGACTTTTGGGTATTTATGAGAAGGAAATTATATACGAGAGTTAAATTAATTGGACGGTTTGGGTTGAGACGTGAGTGTCTACTACGACGTGAGTAAATTATGGCACGTATGATTATAAACCGGAATAGTATAAATTGTGATAATTATAAATTGGTACGAGAATGCGATATGTACTACGATTAAACTATGGGATTACTAAAGACGTGTGTTTACTTAGTATTGGTATATAAATTGTGTGTATGACATACCTACCATACTTGCTATCACGGGAGGTTTGCGTTCGCTTAGGGCCCTCTAATCCTTGTGTTGCCCGGATTTAGACTGGTTACCTTGATGAACATAGGTCATAGAAAGACTTATTGGGATATTAATAAGTCCGCTGATCGTGGGAGCGTAGGTATGTGCGTGACCCATGTGATGTGACTGTGTTCGCCTCCATTATTTGTGATGTTGTTATCTGTGAACTATTCCTGAGAGATTCGGAATATGTAATCCTTATGTATGTGATGTACCAGGATGGATAGCAGAGTATGTGCGCACCACAACTTAGTTCTCGGGGTGCTTGTATTGTATATTTATGTTGTGAATAATATACACTTAATTAATGGGAACCTTCATGTTAATGTTGTGAATATAATTACGGTATTATTTCGAGAAATATAACGAGTTAACTGATAGTGATATATATTGCATATTGAGCATCTGAGTTTACGTTAAACCCCTATTTAATTATGAGCGTTATAATGTTGTTAGAACCGAGTTATATGGGTAGGACCTATGACAGTCTAGCCAGTTATGATGTCACTTAGCTAGTGGTTTGTGTCGTCATAGATGGGTATTTTTCTTTGTAAAACCATTTTAGGTGCCCAGTCACAAGGACACCATGCATAGGATACTCATTCAGGTGACGAGATGTAGCTGTTTGTGGAAGCTACAGGGATTTGCTTGTAGACGCTTCTTTCACTTGGATTCCAGATTCATTATCTATCAGTTGTAGGGCATGTTGCCCATTTCTATTGGAGTTACATTTCCATTACAGTTTTCAGACTTTGGCATGTATTGATTTATTATTCAGTTTACTTATCAGTTGTGGGATTTGTAGTGAGGAGTTTTTCCTCCAGACTTTATTTACATTATGTGATGGTGATTCTTTTTACTTCAGTATGGTGAATGGTGTTAGTATTCTTTTTACACTTGTTGCATGTTAATCAGGCTTTAAATAAAATTTGGCACTTACTTTTTAAATACTAGGTGGTTAGAAATAATAAAAATGTTTTCGACAGTGATGCTATTAACTGAGCCAACTTGGCATTTTGAATTAATTTAATAAAGGAGTAGCTACCCGGTATTTAATTAGTCGGGGTGCCACATATTTACTCTTTATATTACGCATACCGAGAAAATAGTCACATTCCGAGTGATTCGTTTGAGAGAGCATTCTGTGAGAATTTGAAATCAAAATGAATTTTTGGGGAAGTAACGTGATGATCAATTGGTGGAAATTGGCGGTTATATTTCCGACTTCGCACACACACACTACGGTTTGAGACTTGTAAATATGACTTGATGATGACTATTTTCTGAGAAAGTTTGAATTACACAATTTTTGCATATTTTGAATCTTCTTTGAGTCGAATTTTGTGGGTATATTCACTGCAAACCCTCACGAGACACAACTCGTCCTACTAGGGTAACCTAGGGGTTTAAAGGCTTGTTGCATACGCTAAATGCAATCGCTTGCCCGCAAAAAAGGTATTCCATCCCAATAAAATGTTTTTCAAGAGTTAAGCCGTGCTAGGATTCTTTAACATTGCTCGGGACTCGCAAAGTTCTAAGTTAGGGGGGTTTAATTAGGCATAAATTCTTCCCAATTCATCCCTTAATTTGGTTACTTTTAGCATCTCAAACAACGTAATCAATTTGACTTTATTTCATAATCTTGCTACTGACTTATCCTAATAAGTACACCGAGTTTCTGGTATTTCGTATTGATTTTACAGGTATTTGATGTCAAGAAAGAAAGAAAGAAAGAAACCGGAAGAATCGAGAAACGAAAAGAAGGAAAAGTCAAAAGGGATAAAATGTAATTTCTATTCAGAATTTGGATTTGGAACTTAAAGAGAATTTTAAGATATCAAGTTCATGAGCACATAGGAAGAAACGACACCTCAATCGGAGTCCCGGAACAAAAGTTATGAGCAATCAAAGTTGGAGAAAAAAGTCAAGGAGGAAGACCGATCCGAGTAGACCCAGACCGGTCCATAGTGCCATAATCTAGAGGACCTCGAATCGAAAGCAAACCGAAGAGGGAGGAAAAATAAATAAAACGGTCTGCCCCGGACCGATCCGCCCCAGAAATAAAAGAACCGGTTCGCTTCCCAGGCAGACCGATCCGCCTAAGCCCCGGACCAGTACGGCTATCAAGATTTAATTTTCTTATCCTTCTTTAATGGGACTCCTAGTGTAACTAAAACTCCTGAAATTTTTTAGGGTATATAAACCCGAGTTATTATCATTTTTAGCACGGAGAATTAATATAATTTTCCAATTCATTACGTAAAACCCTAGTTTAGAAATAGTTTACATTTTTTAATTTCAAGATTGAAGGTTATTCAGAATTCTGTGTTCTTAATTGCTGTTCTTACTGCTTTGGTAAGATTAGTGAGTTGTTTCCTCTCTTTAATTACTTTCTACATCATTCTACAAATTTTCCTTAGATTAATCATGGGTTTCTACAACTCAAAAATTAGTTTTATTAGATTTAGCATGCTAGGCTAGACTTTTCAAGGTCGGGATACATGAACCCAGCCTGATGTGACAGTTGCATGAGTATAACATTAATCCTCTGAATTTAGTGATTGATTACGACCGTATCGCGTAGGAACACGACAATTGTAGATCTTTAGATCTCGTTTGCTTCAGGGTAACGGGATGCTTTAGAATGCAATTCGAGTGTCACTATCGCGATACCAATTTACTCGTCCTCAGATTAAGTATGATGCGGGCTTGAACCTCATATACGTAATGATTGGGAGTACTAAATTTAGGGTCTAATTAATTAGTTAAATTTACGATTAGTATTATACCTGCACTACACTAGGGTTGGGTGATTGTATTTCCATCCTGTTTTTCTCATCACATAGTTTAAAGTTTTAAATCAGTATTCATCAGTATTTTATGTAATTTAGTATAATTGCATCTTTTCATAATTTCATAATTGCATCTAGTATAGTTATTCCACGATTCAAATCATTTTTTCTTTCCTTTAGAGTCAGAGTTAGGATTTTCTTATCTGTTCAACGTCGTCACAACTCTATTGTCCTATTTCCCTGAGGATATGATCCCGACTTACCGGGTTTATTACTAACGCGACAGGCTTTCACTTGAGCCTAGAGTGAACGCGCATTAGAGACACTTTCTGAGTCGCGTCATTACGCAACACGATTCCCTTAAGATTCAATTCAAAAATATATTTCCAATTATGATAAATTACATTGGGTGGGGTTCATACATCCCAACCCTAAAAAGATTAGCCAAACATGATTAAATGAATAAAAACCTCAATTTTAGAATTAAAAGAAATCATGATTGGCAAGAACAATTTTTAATTTGTGATAGCAACTAAGAATTGAGAATTAATTAACTAAGTAAGGGAGAGATTAAGTTAAATGAAACGAAATTACTTGCATTCATTAAATCTAGAAATCAAATCTTAATCTTGCAATCAATCTTCAAAACTAGGGTTTGTAACCAGGTGAGAGAGCTTTATCTCTCTAAAAACTAATTAACCAAAATTGTCAAAGTTCGAACTCCATTGTCTAACAATAATTAGAAGTTTAATACATCACGAAAAATTCGGAGTTGTAGCTGAATCGAACTCTAAAATTGGAGTAGAAAATTAGGATTTGTCTTCGGCGAACTGGTCCATGCACCTAGGAGAGGATCGATTCAGGTCCAAATCCGAATCGGTCCTTTTTTGTTGAAAATAGGATCAGTTCGTGCAAATTTTTTTAGTACGATGATAGGAATTCAGATCGGTCCTATTTTCTTGGAAATAGGATCGGTCCGTGTTGTGATTTTGTCCAGTGACTTTTAAGGGTCCGGATCGGTCCCTTTTTGTTCTAAATAGGATAGTTCAGGTCTTCAAAGTCAATTTCTCTTGATTTTCTCTTCATTATCTCTCATCTTTAGAACCTCGTAACTTTTGCTCCGAAACTCAGAATTGGACATTGTTTCTTCCTACGCACTTGCGGACTCGAGGTCTTCAAATTTCATTTTGGGTTTTCGTCCAAATTCCTGATAGAAATTATGCTTTTTCCCTTTTGACTTTTCTCCCTTGATTCATTCTTCTGCTTTGGATTTTTCCTCTCTTTACTTAGTAATAAATACCTGTAAATATCATGAAAAAGGCAAAAAACTCAAGATACTATGTAGAAAGGTCAGTAGCATATAAATGAGATAAATCAAGATGAATTACATTATTCGAGGAAATAAAAATCCCTAAATTAAAGGGATAAATTCAGAAGAATATAACCCTAATCAAACCCCCTAACTTAGAACTTTGCGTGTCCCGACCAATGTAAAAGAATCCAACTAAGGCTCAACCCCCGAAATTCATTTTATTAGGATAGAATACCACTTTCGCGGGCAAGCGATTGCATTTTTCTTATGCAATAAGCCTTTAAACCTCTAGGTTACCCTAGCAGGACAAGTTGCATCTCGTGAGGGTTTGTAGTGAATATACCCACAAAATTCATTTTCTTAGACTCAAAGAAATTCAAAATATTTAAAATTTATTCGATTTAAATTTCTCGAAAAATAATCACCCTATATTTGTATTCGTAAGTCTCAATTTGTCGTGCTTGTGTGCGAAGCCAAAAGTTAACTGTAGATTTCTACCGATTGCTCATTTCGTTACTTTTTCAAAAATTCATTTTGATTTAAATGCTCACAGGATACTCTCACAAACGAATCACTCGGAATGTTGCTATTTTCTCTCGGTGTGCGTGATATAAGGAGTACATGTAATGGTATGCAAATTCATGCACACCATCAGGAAAGACAGACTATTGGGGGTGGGAAGGATCTCTCCATTAGAGTACGATTATTGGGAAACCAGAAACATTATCTCTAATTAACACACTTAATCTCTTTTATTATCTTTTGTGCCTTAACTCTCCACGCGATAACCAATTTCGCAATTCGGACTCGGTTAGGACTTTTTTGGGTTATAAGGTGTATGGGGTAAAATTTGAAATGTTTGGGAATTTCGGAATTGGAAAAATTTCTTGTGATGTCCATTAGTGCTTTTTCGGGCTTCTTGCTCATCTTTTTCCTATTTTTCACACTTTTCTTTTCTTGCTATTTTTTTTGAGAATTGTCTATTTTTCTTGCCCCTTTTTATTGCACCATTTGGACTAAATTTCTATATTTTTCATTTTCACAATTCCGGTCTAAATTGGGTGTTTTTGGGCTACAAACGAAAAAGGAAAGATTTATTTTTGCTCAAATTGGGTTGCAAAAAGGTTAATTTTTCATGAATTTTTCTGGCCAATATTTTTGGGTGACAAACGAGGTCCTACTTCATTGTCCAAATTGCTAATTACATTACCATATGCGTCTCGAGATGAATTAAGTTTAGAGATATTTTCAGTGCATTTTTCAAGACAACATTCCATTTCCCATAACCGATCAAAGTTAAAGAATTGAGATCCCCTAGACTTATTTAAATGCTAAAGCGAACTTTGAGTTAGTCATTAACTCGGATTGATTTTAAAACTTAGAAAAATGGATAAGCTCGACATCTCACCGGGTTAATAGTCTCCACACTTATTCGTTAAGTCATCAATTCACACTCAATTTCCATCTTTAGTCAATTTTGGCTTTATGTGTTTGGATTATTACGAATTTGAGACTTTAAATAATATTTCGGTGGTATTTTCGAAAAGTTTAAATTCTAATTTTTATTTATTTTGAAGAAAAAATATTTTTGGCTTTTTCAAAATTTTTTGGGTGCATTTTGAAAATTTGTGGTGTTTTAGAAATACGCACTTGTCCCCCCCTAACTTAGACTTTTTCATTGTCCTCAATCAAAAGGACTAAAAATCTAAAGAAGTGCAAATAGCAAGTGTGACAAATAAAATAAGTAAATGTTTAAAATGCAAAAAGACACTAAATGACACTAACACATGACTCAATAATACAACAAAAATCACCCCATATGCATCGGGGGTGCTATGACCTCTCATCTCTCAATAAACTCACCCAACCCCATGAACGGGGTCCAATGCTCTCCTCGTCTCTCCCATCTTCATATGGTAAACCAATAATCGAAACAAGTTGGGACCTCGACCATAGATAAGGGAAAGACCAGGAGACTCGTCATGACTAATCAAAAAGGGATCCTCGTGATGCTTACTCAAAGCGTTGTCTGCGTGCACTGACTCAGAGGGAACACCTAGGTTTCTTTCAATATTTTGAACGCATGGATTGGGCTCTAAGTCGGATGAAACACAACTTTTCTCTTCAATCGCCTCCGGAACCTCAAGTCGTATGGGTGGATGGTCACAAAGAAGGAATTCATCTATTTTATCTTTCCATTTACTTTCTTCTAAGTGACTATAAGAGTCCAATAGGGATTGGACTTCAGCAGTAAGGCTCTCTTTCACCATCCCAAATTCTTTTTCAAAGTCTTCAAGACTTATCTCCTAATTCTCTCTCTCGAGTGTCTTTCGAACATTCTCTTTCACTCTCATCTGAAGACTTATGTGATGCGGAGGGATGGCCATTACGAAGGAATTCATCTATTGTATCTTGCCATTCACTCTCATCCAAGTAACTAAATGATTCCACTAAAGGTTGGACTACTACATTTAGGCTCTCATCCACATGCCCAAATTCTTTTTTAAAATCTTCCATGCTCACGTCCTCTAACTATCTCTAACGAGTAATGCCTACGTCCTCGCTTACTTGCTCAATCTCTAACTCCACTATTTTTCTCTCCTCTAACGACTCTCTCTTGATCTCAATCGCGGTCACTATACACACCTCCCCCACCTTTCTCTCATCGTCAAAACTACCGCTCTCACTTGAGGAAATAAGGCACACCCCTAGTGGCTCTCGCTTGTGGGACTTCTCATGCTCATGTACCGTCTCTTCCATAATATCCATATCTCGCGATTCTCACTCCTCATCCTTGGGAATGGTGATGTGAAGATACTTGTTTCGAGGGTCATATTCTCGAACGTAAGTTGCATACGCCCATTTCGAGTGTTGATCAAGTCATTAGTCGTAGCTAAGAATGGGTGGCCTAAAATGATGGGGACATGATTACTCGGTACAACGGAGGGCTCCTCGTCCCAAATAACAAAATCCATTGGGAAGTAGAATGTGTCAATTTGGACGATCACGTCCTCAACGATTCCCCGAGGTATGTTTATAGAACCATCTTCAAGTCGGAGAGTTATGTTTGTGGGCTTAAGGTCCCCCAAACCTAATTGCTTATAGATGGAGTAGGGGAGAATGTTGACACTCACCCCTAAATCTATTGGAGCTTTGAATTTGGGTGCACCGAGATCTTTGAATTTGGGTGGAAGGTGACTTGATAGTATTGAGCTGACGTTATGTGCTAGGAACACATTTTTCTTTACCTTTAGCTTTCGTTTCACCATAAGTAAGTCCTTAAGAAACTTAACGTACGTAGGAATTTGCTTTATGGTGTCGAGAAAAGGTAAATTAATCTTTACTTGCTTAAGAATGTCTAACACATCTTTAAGAGAGGACCCTTTGGCTTGAGATACTAACCGTTGGGGAAATGGAGCGGCTATGGGGGGTTTCACTACGACTTCAGGCTTACTAGTGTTCTCGTTATCACTCTCGTTCAAGGAGGAATCTTCGACATCTTTCGTGCTAGGCGAAACCTCCTTACTTTTAGGTGTATCGTGCAGGAAAGGTGATAAATCAACAACTTTCCCACCACGTAGAGTGGTTATCACGCAACATTGATCTTGATTTTCATTAAAATAGAGCTTACACTAGTTTAACCTTGGGGAGGTCTTTGGCCTTATTCTGGAAATTTACCCTTCTCTTGGACACTCAGTGATGATTGCAACTTTGAAATGTTTGCATTTATGTCGGTGAACATGCGCTCATATCTAGCATTGGTTTCACTTTGCGAATTTATGAATTTTTCTATCGTGTCCTCAAGAGTTCTCTGGGGTGGAGTGATATATAGAGCTGGAGGAGGTGGTGCTCGTTGAAAGTGGGGAGGTGGGGGAAGGGTAACATGTGAATTAGGATTCAATGCAGCCTGCGGTTGCCCATAGCTAAAAACTGGGTGGTTTATCCATGCAGGGTTATAAGTGTTCCCATGTGGGGAGTTAAAGTTTCCCTTACACCCTCCTATAGCCTCCACCTACTCGGTATGCATAGCTTTGTAGGAGAGAATCGTCGGGCATGCCTTTGTGGAATGACCCACCTCATAGATAGCTCACACCTTTTCTTTTATAGCATGATTGGATCCAGAAATGTCTCTCAATCAAACTTCAAGTAGATCTTTCACACCTCTCTCAAACTGATCAAATCGATGGTCTAGTAAAGTGTTATTATCTAGTTGGTATAGACCAAATGCATTCAGAGTGGTGGATACTTGTCTAAGACGATTTTGGGCATTATGATCAGTTATGTCCCATGCTTGAGTAGTCTCGACGACATACCTAAGATGGGCCTCAGCATCACTAGCATCTAATTCCCATAATGGTCTTTCGCACATAGTTTGCATAAGTTGTTTAGACGCTACTGTTTGCCCATGATGGAAGAAAGATATTAGGTGATGTTTTTTGAATCCATGATGGGGACAAGCGCTAACCAATTCTTGAAAGTGTTCCCAACACTTATCGAAAGACTTACTATCTCGTTGTCAGAAAGCTTGATTTTGAGTCTTAACAAAGTTGGTTTTATGCTGTGGATAAAACTTTGAGAGAAATTTCGATTGCATATCCTTCCAAAAGATAATGGAGTTCGGGGTAGAGACCACAACCAAGTCTTAGCTTTATCCCTTAAGCAGAAAGGGAAAAGCTTCAGGTGAACAACATCTTGCGTGCAAGCTTGATCACTAAATGTCTTGAATGCCTGTTCGAACTCTCGTATGTGAAGGTATGGTTTCTTCGAGTCCATGCCGTTGAAAGTACGGAGAATCTGTGTCATTCCTTTGCGAAAGTGGAACTAACCGGCATTACATGGGATTAAAATGCAACCATGGGTGACAGGTCACTCGAGAAAAAAGAGTTCTTTCATGGGACGATATGGTGGATTTCCCTCCCCAGTACCGAAACTAATGACGTCTGACATTTCTCTCTCTCTTAACGACTCGGTATCCTCACTCGGTGCACTAGGCGTGTATCCTAAAATGTAACCAGATGGGTCACTCGAAGTGTAATTGGACAGTGAATTTGGCAGTGTAGGAGGTGGAACCCAGAATTGTGTAACACTAGGGGCGTGGGAGCTGTCAGGATTATACTCAACGATTGGATTTTAGTGAATTCTGGTTGGAGTATTTTAAGGAGTTTGTTCAGGATTTTGCATGAACAGGCTTTTGAGATATAATTTAATTTTGGATAAGTTTATTTTATTTTATTTTATTTTTGGTCAAAGTTTTAGATTAACTCGATCTAACCTAAGTCTACCTAATTCCCCGACAACGGCACAAAAAACTTGATGCGACCACAAATGTGTTCTAGTGTGCGTGTTATCTAGGCTCAAATGCAAGCCTGTCACTCAAGTAATAATCCCGATAAGTCGGTGTCGAGGTAAATAGGAAGAGAAAATCGTAACGATGTATGGAAAGACAAAGAACCCTAACTTGACCCTAAAAGAAATGAAAAGATGCTTTGAATGGGAGATTTACTACAACTAAATGCGTATTTAAATTAAGGAGTGACTAAGCAAAGAACCAATGCAATGCAAATGATCTAATTAGCCTAAGAGGGATGGAAAGTGATTAACAAACTTAACTGCAAATGAGAACAATAGGTTGGGTTACAATCCCCCACACCCTAGCAATTCACCTTGTAGGATTCAAGATTTTGGAATTAAAATCTGAAAAGAACCTGAACTTTATTAATCCCAAGCATTATGTATATGAAGGAACGTAGCCCGTATCATACAAAATCAAAGGTAAGAATAAAGCGATGTCACATTAACAAACACGTGCGTCGCACTCTTAAGCATCTCGGTTACCTAGGGTAAACGAGATCAAAAGTTCTACGATGGTTGTCATAGTTACGCAACACGATTACCTTAAGATTCAATTCAAAAATCTATTTCCAATAATGAAAACTTACATTGGGTGGGGTTCATGCATCCCAACCCTAAAAAGATTAGCCAGACATGATTAAATGAAGCAAAACATCAATTTTAGAATTAAAAGAAATCATGACTGGCAAGAATAATTTTTAATTGGAGATGGCAACTAAGAATTGAGAATTAATTAACTAAGTAAAGGAGAGATTATGTTAAATAAAATGAAATTACTTGCATTCATTAAATCTAGATATCAAATCTGAATCTTGCAATCAATCTTCAAAACTAGGGTTTGTAACCAAGTGAGAAAGATTTATCTCTCTAAAAACTAATTAACCAAAATTGTCAAAGTTCGAACTTCCTTGTCTAACAATAACTAGGAGTTTAATACATCACGAAAAATCCAGAGTTATAGCTGAATCAAACTCTAAAATTAAAGTAAAAAAATCAGGATTTATCTTCGATGTATCGGTCCTGCGCCCCGGAGCGAATCGGTCCAGGTCCAAATCCGGATCGGTCCTTTTTTGTTGAAAATAGGATCGGTCCGTTATGCAAAATTTTCCACTATGATGATAGGAATCCGTATCCGTCCTATTTTGTGGGAAATAGAATCGGTCCGTGTTGGGATTTTGGCCAGTGAGTTTTAAATGTCCGGATCGGTCCCTTTTTGTTCTAAATAGGATCAGTAAGGTGTTCAAAGTCAATTTCTCCTGATTTTCTCTTCATTATCTCTCATCTTTAGAACCTCATAACTTCTGCTCCAAACCTCAGAATTGGACGTCGTTTCTTGTTACGCGCTTGCGGACTCGAGGTCTTCAAATTTTATTTTGGGTTTTCGTCCAGATTCCTGATAGAAGTTACGCTTTTGCCCTTTTGATTTTTCTCCCTTGATTCATTCTTATGCTTTGGCCTTTTCCTCTCTTTACTTAGCAATAAATACTTGCAAATATCATGAAAAAGGCACAAAACTCAAGATACTATGTAGAAAGGTCAGTAGCGTATAAATAAGATAAATCAAGATGAATTACATTATTCGAGGCGATAAAAATCCCTCAATTAAGGGGATAAATTTGAAAGAGTTTACGCCTAATCACTAGTCATTAATGCCAAAGGTCCATAGTGGAAGTCATGGAACTAGTGCACACAAAGGAGGACTTAGGCACAATCCTATAATAATTATCTTCGGTCCTCACACCTTATAGTAAAAGTTCATCGGATTGATCATAACCGTTACATTCAGACCGATCAAACTTTACCACATAGTTTGCATCGAATAGTTGGCTTATGCTAATTAGGTTTGTTTTCAACCCTTTCACATAAAAGATATTAGAGTCTAGGGAACTGGGTATCTCAACACAACCTCATCCTAAAATACTAGACCTACTCCCATCCCCTAAAGTCATTTTATTTTCCTTACGACCCTCAAGGTGGGTGAAAAATGAAATGTCATCGGTCATGTGATTAGAGAATCCAATATCAAAATACCATTAGGAAGTATTCTAAACCTTTATAGCAAGGTGCATAACAAGGACTTTGACATCTTTCTTAGGTACCCAAGTGAAGGTAGCCTTTTCCTTGCCCTTGTCGTTGGTAGCTCTAGGTGCAGAGTTAGAAGTGTTCTCAAATGGCAAAGACATCCATTAAAATTCTTCCATTAAGCTATGAGAAGTAGCAACAAGAAATTTAACTTGATTTATAAGACTAGAAAGGTCGCGAGAGGGGTTTATGGGAGTATGTGTATGCCTAGTTCTACCTAACTTGAAGTAAAAATCTCTAAGGTGACCTATACATTTGCAAAAGGTGTAAACATAGACTTCTTTGGGTATACCTTAATTCTCTTTTTTAGGTTGAATTATCATTTTTGGTTTAGGTTGAGGTCCATAAGGATTAACCACAAATTTAGGAACCGATTCTAGTGAGGTATGAGAAGTGGATGCACCGTCATAACCTATTCCATGCATCTCACCAAAACCTACAGCGTATCGAGAAACATCTTACCTACCTTGAGCGATAGTAAGGTCAATTTGGTTCATTGCAGGGACGAATTGTGTCTTTTTATAAAAACTCAAGCATAGTGATAGCTTCAAATTGTGTTGTGAAATTTTGCAGCTTAGAGGCTTTAGTAGCATTCGTTCCCTCTTGATTGAGTTGGAGGTTATCCCAAACTTCTTTAGATGTGGTGCATGTCATAATGTGATGGAACTCATCGGTGGTGATGGCTTCAGAGATGGAACTCAGACCGCACGAGTTATATGTACTCCATTTAAATTCATCCTCCATCCAGGTAGCGACGGGTTTAAGACTTTTGACATTATCGATAGTCACTGTAGGTGGATTCCACCCTCTTTCACAAACTAACTAGACACGTTCATCAATTGCTTTTAAAGCTGACCTCATTATTGCTTTCCGGTAGGCATAGTTTCTGAGAGTGCAACTACAGCGGAAATATTGCGACTTCTCAAATAAAAAACCAATTTTAATTAATCCCAAATTTTAGTTAAAACCCTAAGACATGCATCTAGATGATTTATCAAATAAAATATAGCATGCAGGATAAAAACAAAAAATTTCAGGAAAAATCCCCCAAAAGGGCAAAACCTTTTATTTTCACTATAATTTGTAAGAAAACGGCTTACAATCGGATTACAATGAAAATACAGTGACTAAGAATTACCCTCAGGTATCGAATTCTGTAGTCGACGGCTGGAAATATCCCTTTCCAGGAGGGCAGCAATGAATCCACACGCAGCGAACCCACATGAACCTCAGTCCAATCAACAAAGGAAGAACCGCAGAACTCCTCAATGACACGCAGCCATAAAACTTTGTAGAGACTCCCTCAGCAATGACACGCAGCCCTCGGTTGCAAAGATCTCTCCACAAAGGTTTGAACAAACTAAAAAGTTATGTTCTTGGGTTACCAAAAAGATTCACAAAGGTTTGGCAATTGTGTGAATCAAAACACGAGTCTTGGGACTCAAAAAATATGAAGACTAGAGTAATTTGGACTCTCGAAAACGTCTTCTAAAGTATTGCAAAACAACTCTCCCGAAGTAGGTATTTATAGGGAAATACATGAAGAGACCCACGATCTTAAAATGCTGAAATTCTATCCAGCGTACAGGTACCCCGAACCGGTTCGGGTACCCCTGCGAACCTGTTCGCCCCCCCGAACCGGTTTCGGGCTGGGTTCGGGAAAGTGTGCTGGGAAGAGGTGCTTAAACACTTAGAAAAATTCCCAGAATTTTCAATGAACATATCTCCATTTTCAACGGGCCATAACTTGTTCACCGTAGCTCGGATTGAGGTGCCGTTTCTTCCAGTATCTTTGTTGCGGCAAGATATTCAACTTTCTAGTTGACCGGTCCTCCGGACGGTGGATGTAAAATTACCAATTTGCCCTTGAACATCCCTATCATGCCTTGTTTCACTGATTTGACTTCTCTTGCGTTCCACTTGCATTACGAGCCTACAATCAAGGAATGTGAAGTCGTTGATGCAATGAGGGACATATTAGTGGAGATAATGCATGCTTGATTCCCGAAATTCGGATAGAGTCCGTCATGTGAGATCGTGAGGTGACGTGCCAAATGTAGCGGCGTACGACATAAATAAATAAAACATTTCGGACATGAGAAAAATGTCCTTACAAATCTCCCCCTATGTCTATGCCGGTACATACATAAAAATCCGAATTATCAAATATGAAATTGCCTATACAAATCTACCCTCCCATGAACCCAAAACTGGAAAAGGTACAAATGAGTAGTCTTCATCGTTTGTTCTTCAAATCTTTAGGAATCTCAAAACTTTTCTCATCAGGGTGTGCAACATATAGATCTGCAATCTTCATACCTACACACATGAGACAAAGCAAATACCACGTGACATATCGAGTTTGAAATGAGATAACATGGATATCAATATATGATAAAAACATAAGCAACATCTCAAAAACTCCCCCAAAATTCAAACTCCCCCATAATATGATAATTCTTTCTCCCCCTTTTTATGATGTCCCCAAATAGACAGATGAGAAGAATGAATCAAATAAGCAAAATCGGGGTGTCACGGTATACAAAATAGGGCATCAAATAATATGGTAATCGTGCTCTTGCAAGGAGATGCTCAAACAAATATTCTCAAACTATTTTTGAATTTTTTAATTTTTTCATACAAAAATAAGATACCAATATGAACAAATATGAAACAAAAATCACACTATGGATTTAGACTCAAACAACCAAGTCATGAAAATGGAATGAATGGGTGTGAACACATTCGATAGGTAAATCAACTCAATCAATCATATGTGCACGATGCATACGTGTACTCCTAACGAATGAACATCAAAGGTATCCTTAGGTGTAAAAGTTTGTTGAATTTAGATGACATCGTTTTATGCAAATCAACAAATCAAAGTCAAATGATTTTCACACCAATAACGTCCAAAACTATATAGCGCATTTTCAAAAATTTCAAGGACTTGCAAACCCGTTTTAATTCTCCAACCAAAATCCCTCATATATATATTCTTTTAGAGGTAATCTAAATTCTCAAACATTGGAGAATTGGTGCAAAAACCTAAATGGCCCCTTTTTGGCATGAATATCTTTTTATTGCCTTTCAATTTTTTCGGGCTCTTTTAACCTCTTTGGACCTCGGATAATAAAATTCCTCAATTTTTTAGGTCCTTTTTAACGGTAGCTTTTGCGCAAAGGATAGATAATTACCTTTCGCAGCCCCTCCCCGTTATTCAAACAAAGCACACAAACTCACAACACGGTTTTTATATGCACAATTTCCTTATAAAAAATTATCGCGCTTGGTTTGTTTTAAAGACAGGATTGAGATGAAAACACCCAACCGACATGTGATAAGACAAGCACAATAATCAAATAAATCCGTGCATGTGTGCAATAAAGGAAACATGAGTCAAACATGTAGGAAGTAACACTTAATTACATCTTAATGACTCCAAACATTATAAAGCACATGGATGAATTGACCTATTGTATCAAAACACTATCAAATAGTCACATGAAAATAATGGAATGATGTTGTGACTCGGTCATCCAAAGAGTTCATCCATAAACGGTGTAAACAAAAACAAAAATCTTTTTGGATTTTCTCAAAATTTTATCAAAATAAAATCTTTTTGTATTTTTTTTTTTAAAAAAATTAAAAAACAAGAATTTATACAAAAAGTACAAGTCATCACACTAGTAAAAATATATCATGAAACCACAACTAGTGTATGATAAACATGCAATCATAATCAACCAAAAGATTTCACATGGGGTGAATCACGTGCAAGCAAACGGGAATCGTGGACAAATAAACCATAAGCCTCTAAATCCGATTTTCTAACCCAAATTGATGTGTAACGAAGTGTGGGGGTTTTAGGAATCGAATTTATTCTTTCATTAACCTTCCTAGGTCCATTTAAAAGCTTGTAACAAAATCGCCTAAGATGACCTTGCCTATCGCAATGTGTGCAAGTGTAAATCGGGCGGTGTGTGTTACCTAAAGGTGGCCCTCTCCTCAAATTTATCGGTTGCTCTTTCTGAATTTGCCTAGGTGGGTATCTCCTAATGATCCTAGAAGGTTCTCTCACAATGTTCTTAAGGGGTGCTTTCCTAACAACTTTAGGTGCCTCTTTCTTAACAAACCTAGGAGTCTCTCTCACACGTGTGGGAATGGGTGCAACATATTTTTCAAGACCAATCCCACCCCTATCCGTTTTGATCTCGACTGTGCCTAAAATCTTATCAAGTTTTTCAGACCTAGACTCCAAATCAAATTTTACTTTACTTGAATCTTTCAATTTCACCTCAAGTTCACCTATCCTAGATTCAAGTACTCGTTTAGAATCCTCAAACTCTAAAAGCTCCTTTTTCATAGTCTCCATCAACCCTCTAAGACTATTTCTCTCACCCTCGAAGTACTCAAGCTTCTCTTTCAAAATTTTCACATGAGCCCTAAGTTCTTCAACTAAAAAATCATTATTTTTTATGGCACACTCTTTCAACTGAGCTTTCAATTTCAAATTTTCTTTCTTTGTTTTCAAAGTTTCAGCATAAAGTTCATTGAAAGCAGTTTGCAAGTCATGCTCATCTACACTTTCCTCCTCACTTTCATCCACACTCCCATCACCTTCACTATCATCACTAATCACATGGATGGAAAACTCTCGCCTAGAAGCATAAAACACTTCTTCTTCCGAATCAAAATCACTAAGGGTAGAAACATGAGAAATCGGTTTATTCAATTTCTTCTTTAAATTTGTGGTACACTCATGTAACGTGTGACCAACACCCTCACAACAAGGACACCTCTCAGATTCGTTTTCAACAGAAGATTTAAAACAAGAGTTTGTGTGAATTTTCCAATTTTTTTCAAAAATTTGACATCGAAGATCATCAAAACCATCAAAATCCATTTTTGTGCAAAATCAGAATCAAAACACAATAACTTAGTGCAATAGGCTCTGATACCAATTTGAAAACGTGAGTAGACAAATTGTATCAGAAAGTAAATCCTTGAAAAATCAGGATCACGCGATAAATTAGCGTAACCCGCTCTGATACCAATTTGACGACGTGAGAAGTCAAATTGTATCAAAAAAATAAATCCTTTAAAAAACAGGATCACGCGATAAATTAGCGTAACCCGCTCTGATACCAATTTGAGAGTGCAGCTACAGCGAAAATATTGCGACTTCTCAAATAAAAAACCAATTTTAATTAATCCCAAATTTTAGTTAAAGCCCTAAGACATGCATCTAGATGATTTATCAAATAAAATATAGCATGCAGGATAAAAACAAACAATTTCAGGAAAAATTCCCCAAAGGGGCAAAACCTTTTATTTTCACTATAATTTGTAAGAAAACGGCTTACAATCGGATTACAATGAAAATACAGTGACTAAGAATTACCCTCAGGTATCGGATTCTGTAGTCGGCGGCTGGAAATATCCCTTTCCAGGAGGGCAGCAATGAATCCACACGCAGCGAACCCACATGAACCTCAGTCCAATCAACAAAGGAAGAACCGCAGAACTCCTCAATGACACGCAGCCATAAAACTTTGTAGAGACTCCCTCAGCAATGACACGCAGCCCTCGGTTGCAAAGATCTCTCCACAAAGGTTTGAACAAACTAAAAAGTTGTGTTCTTGGGTTACCAAAAAGATTCACAAAGGTTTGGCAATTGTGTGAATCAAAACATGAGTCTTGGGACTCAAAAAATATGAAGACTAGAGTAATTTGGACTCTCAAAAACGTCTTCTAAAGTCTTGCAAAACAACTCTCCCGAAGTTGGTATTTATAGGGAAATACATGAAGAGACCCACGATCTTAAAATACTGAAATTCTATCCAGCGTACAGGTACCCCGAACCGGTTCGGGTACCCCTGCGAACCGGTTTGCCCCCCCGAACCGGTTTCGGGCTGGGTTCAAGAAAGTGTGCTGGGAACAGGTGCTTAAACACTTAGAAAAATTCCCAGAATTTTCAATGAACATATCTCCATTTTCAACGGGCCATAACTTGTTCACCGTAGCTCGGATTGAGGTGCCGTTTCTTCCAGTATCTTTGTTGCGGCAAGATCTTCAACTTTCCAGTTGACCAGTCCTCCGGACGGTGGCTGTAAAATTACCAATTTGCCCTTGAACATCCCTATCATGCCTTGTTTCACTGATTTGACTTCTCTTGCGTTCCACTTGCATTACGAGCCTACAATCAAGGAACGTGAAGTCGTTGATGCAGATGAGGGACATATTAGTGGAGATAATGCATGCTTGATTCCCAGAATTCGGATAGAGGCCGTCATGTGAGATCGTGAGGTGACGTGCCAAATGTAGCGGCGTACGACATAAATAAATGAAATATTTCGGACATGAGAAAAATGTCCTTACAGCTTCACCCATAAAAAATAGGCAACCTCTTATACATATATTCCATTGAATCCAAATTTGTAAAGATCAACAATTTTTAGAAAAAAAATTGATATAAAAAAAAATTTGTAAAAAAATCACATAGTAATTTAGCGTAACTTGATTTGTAAGTGATCCAATGGAATGATTTGTATCTTAGGTTCCCACAAATAAATATAATTTTTACCAACTTTAAATCTTCAATTAAATTAGGTTTGCATACAAGATGTCTTCTAATTTCAATTATCAAACTACACATGTAGTCAACACAGTTAATGAGGAAAAATCACTAAAAGGGCCAAACTATATATATTTAGCACTATCGAATGATTTAATACACAATTAACCTAAAAAACGTAGACAAACTAAGTGAGATGCGCAAAGTCTTCAAAACTTTAATAGAATACGATTCAGTCCAGAGTCATCCATGGGTAGCGATCTACCCTCGGTGTCCACCGATTAGCCTTCCTTATTTTTCTGTAGTGAACCCTCGGTTCACAAGTCAGCCGTAGATTATAGACTCCGCAAGGTGTATAAATGATATTCAAACTTAGGGTTTCATGAAAGTTCACGAATCACATAGGTGTAAAAGGATTGTGAAGATACAATTTTTTCTGAAATAAAATATGAAAACCTTTGTAATAGATATACATAATTCATTTTTTCCAAAGCCCGTTAAAAAACTGTTCAAAGATGATATTTATAGGTCTAACACAAAATTTGAGGTGCAACAGTTCGTATGAACGAAAATTCAAATCGTTCGAACGAAAGTGTAGGTTTAATTTGAATGAGATCCAGACTTGTTCTAATGATAGATCAAAGTCATGCCAACATCTATCTAACGAACTTCTTATGGGAAACCTCTGCCTCGTAAAACCCACTTCATTTTAACCACGTCAGAAGGTTGTTCTAATGATACCATCATTCTCGTTCGAATGAGATTGATTCTCGTTTGAATGAGGCCAAATATAAATTTTATAGTTTTAAAATACTTTTAAAAAATAGCCTCAATTTTATAAAAGCTAATATCCCAAATATGATTTATAAAATTTATGATTTTATACCTTCATGAGTTGTAGGGGTGTGTTCAATATTGGATATGTCAAAGTTCGGTTTGACGAGTCGATTTGTTGGATACACCAAAATATAAAGTAGAGACTAAGCTATGAGCAATTATAAATATTTTCTCTTACAAAGTGTTGTCATTAGGTCTCTTTTAAAACACATGCATCTTTTCAATTTTAAAACCCATTTTTTTTCCAAATCAAAGGCAGAAAGTTATAACACCCTTATTTTTTTACCCTAAGCCTCCTTTAAATAAAACTTCAACCCTATTTTGGTAGGATTTAATCACATATTTTCAAGAAGGCCAAAGAACGAAATCTGATTATTTTCGTAAGATGAATGTAATTATGCATCATATTTTTAGAATAATTATTTCTCAGGGAAGAATATCACTATTGTTATCCTTAAGTATTATTATTTAAATGTTTCCTAAACATTAAATTCACGTGTTTTCTTAATATGAGTAGAAACTTAATTTAGTAAAGTGGTAACCTAATTTTAAATTTGTTTTTTTTTTTAAATTTGAAATTGAATTTATTGCTCGAAATACCGCATGCTTTAATGATTCTACTTTGTTATTTTGAAGAGTTGGGACAAATTACATGTGAATTTGAATATGTAGTTCAATGATATGTGTTGACTTATAAAATTATATAGATGAATGATATGATCTAGAATGTATTAATTTATAACTAAAAGTGTTAATATGCATGCTTGAACCGATTTATAGTTAAATTCGATTAATTATCACCCGTATTGATAAATTGAATTTACACAACTTGTTGGAATATTTTGTAGAACTCATTTACCACATGATATAATTTGTTTAATATGCATGCAATTAGATTTTTATAATTGCAAAATAAAGAATTGTAATGTTGCATTAAGAATTTAATTAATGTAAAGACTATTCACATTCATTGGGATCTACGTGAGTAGTTATACTTTCACCATTCGATTAGTATGTTACTTTTTAGGTATGGGACTAGAGTGTAAGCATATTAATTTGTTGTTAACGTTTTCTAGGAATGGGACTAGGTAGTGTGCACTTGTAAAATTAGATATTTCCTAGGTATGTGACTAGGCAGTATGTTGTTATGTTGTCTTATCCTAGGCGATGGTCATATATTTAGGTATTCTTCCTAGGTGAGGAACTTGGTGACACATATGGTTTGGTGATCTTTAGGTATGGGACTAGGGATGGATTATGGTTGGATTCCCAATTTATTAGTGAGGGATAGTTGTAATGTTTAACACATGATAAAGAAAGGATAATTAGTACCTAATATAATAAATGGGTTTTAAAGACGGATTGATGCGTGTCACTGTATGTGCGGATGGGGGTAGGACATCTATTAAAATGATTGTGGACCTTATCTATCTTGTCTATATTTACAGTTTGTGTTGTATGTCACTGTATGTGCGAGTATGGGTAAGCTATCCATTATGAAATTTTCGCGGACATACTGTCTTGGCTACTTTGTCGGTTTCTATTGGCGTCATGTGTATGTGCAATGTTTGGTGTAGGAAGGCCACTATAAGGATTAAGAAACTTAGCTAACTGGTTATAGTGACATGTTGTCTGTAGGGAACATCATGGTATGTGCGGGCTAAATAAAATTGGGCCGACGGGCTGTAGTGATGGATGTGGACTTAGTGTGTTGAGACATTAGGCATGCCATGAGTATGTGTAGTCAAAATATAAAGGTTTAATGGCTATAATGGTGTTGCATTAATAATATATTCAATATTTAGAAAGCTAATTGAAATTGAGGAAGATAGTGTATTGATATTTAATTAATGTTAAAATAAACATAATTAGACTTCGGTAGTGAAATGGTTTATATTATGTTAGTAATCGTTATAGTTTTACGTTACTCACATCGTTATTATTATTACTTAATTAATTAAGATTCTTTATTATGATATTGATCTCTTATAATGCTTATAACTGAATTCATGGATACTATTTGGGAAGAGTAGCTGGTATTCTTGCAGTTGACCTTGACCCGTCATTGTTGACTAACATTTTAGGTTAGGTTTGTATGTAGTTGCATAGTTTTGGAGTTACCGGACTTCCAGACGGAAATTTAGTTTATTTCTTTAGTTTCGTCTCGTTTTCATTTGTTTCTATGAGACAGTTGTTATGGATTTCATAGGTCACTTGACTTCACAGTTGTTTATTGTTTTTATCAGTTGGAGATATTTTTTGGTGTTGAAATTTAATATTGGAGTTTAGTATGGTGATGGATTTTATTATGGTGAGCGATTTATATTCATTGGAGTATCTTGATTTATATTTTGTGGAAAAAATTTAAATGTCGCATATTGCGATCACATGCTATGAATAGTATTTAATTTTAATGCCGAGTAAAATTTGGCATCGTTCCCGATCACCCTAAATGGGAAAATATTTGGGGAGTTATAGAGACCTTAGAATGTCCGAACCATATTAATTTTCTCGAGGGTGGCTATCATCCCCGGTGATAAGTTCGGGTGAACTAATTCCTTTGTGTTATAAATTAATTTAAAAACATACCTCCTACTTAATACATTTTAATTAATTTAATTTATCTTGTTGATCATTATGAATTGTAATAATGTTTTAACTTTAAAACCTTAAATGTGTTATCAAAATTTGCTCCCAATTGAAGTTTTTACTCTTTTGTTTAGAGCCTTCTTTTATTTCTGTTTTTTATTTATACATGGAAAACTTGATATAAATTTAAAATCTCTGACTTGAAACTAAATGGATTAGTTACTCTAGGGGTTATCATAGCATAATTACCTTCGATTAAATTTTTTCTTATTTACCATTGTTATATATCATACATTTACTTTTATTATTGTTAAATTTTTGTTGGGCATTTGGATCACATCCTCCCCCCCCCCCCCCTAAAGTACACATCAGGATAAGGGTAAGAAGATAATGGGTAAAACTCTGATTTGGCTTCGGGATTTGACTATAATCCTCCTGACTTTATAAACCTTCCTTTGTATGGTTATTTAGTCTGACTATAAAAATATGTGATGTTTGTATAGATGTTATAATTATGTGACTTTAAAGACACATTAGAGTTATCATTATTGTAAATTTTATGAAGCCTTGAACTAGGTTGTTTCGACTCATGACTATTTAAATTATGCAATTTAATCTCTTAGCCATTAGTGCGAAGAATGTTTAATTGTTCTTCATAACATGTATTTTTTTATTTAATTAAAAATAGTTGAGAATTTCATATTTGGATTAAAAACTAATAATATGGGATTTAATGGAGTTTTGCGATATTATTTAAATAATATATGGACTTAATTATTTAAGTGTGAGATATATTTATATGGAAATATTTTAATTAATTATAATATATGTGAACTTTATTGAATTTTTATTTAACTAATTGTTAAATTCACTAGTATGTGACATGTTACATATGTTGCACATTTTATTTTTGTATCTTTTTCCATGGTAATGAGAAACTATATATTTTGGAAATTTTAAGAGTTATTTTTAGATATAAATTTAGAAAAATTAATTTAAATAAATATTAGTCATATGGTGATTAATAGGATTCTAATTTTCTAGCTAATATGAATTTAATTGTGAGTTTGGGGGAGATTAAATGAAGAAAATAATGAGGTTGATATATGAACAACTTGTATATTTATTCTATGAGTTATTTTGATTAAAAATAATAAAATGAAATTCAAAAGTGTAGACGCCCAATTCAAGTACCGCCATTCTAGTAACCTTTGTGCACCTTCATAGGTCCATCAACCATTGCTTCCGCCCTTGGACTCCAATCTTCCATATGAAACCCTAATCTATAGGTCATCAGAAGCTTTCGAGCTCTGTTTGACTTCAGTCAGCTCTTGAAATCAAGGGTAGCTCAACACACTTTCATATGGCTTTGAATACCATTTCCAATGGTCCACACCATGTGCGAATCTGCCTTACGGTTCACATGTACTTGCCTTTTCCTTCTGAAACCCTAACTAGAGGCCATTGGAAGCTTCTGCAATACCCCGTATTTTTATGGCTTTTAAATTAGGGGATTTATTAAATTTAAATTGAGATATTAATTTAATATTTATTCAAAAATTTATTCAAAATGTTTACTAGCGTGACGAGAGTTAGTAATTATTAGGAATTTGTTGAATATTACTAATTGAGTAAAGTAATATATAAGATTGATTTTATTAAAATTGTCACGAGTGAATAAAATGGCAATTACGAAAATTTAAGTCAGGACGCGCTTATGTCGTGTCGGGACTAAATTATTATTATTAAAAGTGAATAAATTATAAGTCATCCGTATGGTCATTTTGAGTGCACTAATGTGTCCGGAAGGTTCGAGATAGTCAGAAAAGTATACTCGGGGGTTTAGTTTGGGTCTCAGGGAGTTTTTAGGCCTAATTGACATCCCGGGAGGGTATATTGGACATTTTATATTTTTGGGTAAATAAACCCACGAATTTCCAATAGTTATATCAGCCATTGGGAGTTGCCTTTTAGGGTTAACAAGCACAAAACTTTAGAACGACCATTAGAAAAGAAGATAGGAAGCTTTTCAAGCAATCCAAGGCCAAGAACTCATCTGTTTGCACCGCTACCACCACCAAAATGTAGATCGCACGACGAGGAACGCAACCATGACTTTTTCATCCACAAATCAGAACCTTAAATTTTAGGCAAGTATCTATCTTATTTTGTTTTCAGGTAATGTCTCACCCATGTTAGTTTAAGATTATCAAGATCGTGTTTTATGAAAGAAATTGATAATTTAGAGACTTTAAATCGCATGTTTAGAGAAATTTAATATATTCTGGACATACCCATCATATGTAGAGGATTACCCACGAATTAGTATGAATTTAGAAACAAGAAATCTTAGAAATAATTAGAAGAATGAATGTTTCTTCCAAAATTAGGGTTCTTGAAGTTTATGTAAATTTTACCCCATTATTTCGATATTGTTGATGATTTTGAACATGTTTCATGTAGGAAATCATGTAGTTAGGTATATAGTACCTGTAGTAATGTTGTTTGGGAGTTTGGGGATCTATAATGGAGATTTGGTAGAGGTTGGAAAGGTAAACCCGTAACTTGTCAATGGCAGAATTCGTCATAACTGATTGATCGATCGATCAATCAAGAACATCGATCGATCGAAGATATCAATCCATCGACCCCATTCCTCGATCGATCGACCCCTCCTGAAAAACTGCGTATTTTTCTTCTTTAAGTTTAATCCGGTTAAAATGCGTAGGAACCCTTGATCATCATTGATAGAGTATAATGAATTATAAATAGGACAAGTAGGGTCTAGGCAGACCCCGATGAGTGAAGTTTAATGTAGACTGAAATTATGGGTTAATGGGGAGTTATTCACACATAAGAAATCATGCATGGGTTTAATAAAAGATCGAGACTCGTGAGGGAGTGAGACCAGAAGGTAAGTGAGAGTATGCCTACTGAAATTTTACTTTGGGAGAAAGGATACTTCGGGAGACGAGAACTAAGTATGAAGTAAATTATATATGAGAATACAATGAAGAATCCGTTATACGAGATAATCAAGTAAAATGTGCTAAGAACGGATAATTATAATTACGAGTCGTGGGTGCATTTAATTTAGAAAAAGTAAATACTTATATATATGACTGGGTGATTGTGCATGTATTATGTATCCATGTAAAAATCATACCCGAGCTACTTACTATCTCGGAGGTTTCCGCGTCGGGATAATCTTATCTCGATTGGGCCTTTATGGGGGATAAGGACTTGTACCCTAGAAGATAGTATGCTTAATACATGCTATCTGAGTGATAGTCAGATGGTCCTAAGAGACGTGAGTGTATGTGCTGACCTCTTAGTGACTGGGAACTATGCTTCGCCTCCATTTGTATGTGTTTTGTGTTAATACAGTTCGAGAGTGATTCCGAACTAGTATTTCCCTTAGTATGAGTGATACGGGGACTTGACAGCAGAGTATGCCAGCATCATAGATTTTATGTGGGGTGTCGTTGGTATATATATTACATGTGAGACTAATACATATACGTATATTTACATGGGAACTTTCTTCTGTGCGTATAAGTAGTTAAGTAATGAATAAATATTTCAACTTTTTTATAAGTGTTCGGGAACTTTATAATGATACTAATTTGTTCTAAATAGCGTAAGAAATCTTGAAGAGATTAATTTTCTAAACTAAATACCATAACCTTGTTATTTCTCGAGATAAAACTTTATGGAGAATAAGTGAGATAGACTTATGAGGTTTAGTAGTACGGTAGGCGTGCACACTAGATGATAGGTGAGAATTCTCAAGAGAGTGTCGCATACTAACATGGTTCACTACACCAAAAATAGCAAATTGTCACACCCTGATATTAAAAATCTAGCACAGTTTAAAACTGTGCCAGATTCTTGCACGGTTTAATGAAAATCTGGCACACTTTCAAACAGTGCCAAAATTTGGCACTGTTTTAAAGTGTGTCAAAATTGAGTACAGTTAACTACAATATAAAAGCCCTACAAAAATAATACCCTTCATATTTTTTTTCTCTCCCGCTCACTTTGCTCTCTTTTTCTAGTCTCCCGCTCTCTCTCTATCTCACCTTGGTAAAGAAGGTTCGGGGATGGCCACCACCATCACTTTGCTCTCTCATTCTGGTCAAGCCACCACCTGCCGGTGTTGGCGGGCCTTGATTTGCGTAGGTCAGGTTCGGGGCTGGCGATGGTGGCAATTTCGGGTTAGAGGGATCCGGGGTGGCAGCTTTGGGTTAGATGGATCCGGGGTTAGAGGGATCCGGTGCTGGTGCTGCGCGTGGTGGCGGTTTCGGGGCTGACGGGTTGAATTCTAGGGATTTCTTAATATGAGTAAGAAACTATTTCTGGTATGTGTATATCATTATACACAAAAGAAACATTGAACACGTTTGTAGTTTGTGATTGTTGTATAATATTGCATTATTAGGGTTTGATTTCATCTTTTCATAAATTTAATAGGATACGAAATTTGGTAACATAAACATAGAGGGATACATACTATTATTCTTGTTATCAATTATTACAAATCATGGTTAATTAGTATGGAATTCAGTGGTAATTAGTTAGTTATATAATAATCTGGTAATTTCAGTGTTCTATTGCATTGAATAGCCTCTTTGTATTTGCATTTCTATTAGTTCATCCGAATGCCATCCAGCCTAAATCCCTTGATTAAGAATTGTAATTTCACTATAGTAATAAAATTATAAATTGTGGTGAATTCAACGAATTTAAGTTTGTTTTCCTCCCCTTTCTGATAATTAAATTGGATATATGCTCATATACTAATAGTCATAAATACAATCAAAATAGATATTGAATAAAAAATTATGTTTTTTTAGTGAGTACAGTAATCATTGATTGGTTAATGGTCATTGGAATAAAAAAAAATGCTTATATAAGATTTTCAAATAGATATAGACTGTATGATCCCTTAAATCACACATAAAAACAGTAATCCAGTTAAAAGGGTTGTTGAAATTTGAGGAAGAAACATATAAGTAATTTGTATGCATTGTTTTCAATTGTTCTCAACTGCCGGTGTAATTTATTCACAAGTTTGCTAATATCCCATCTCATGATGAAACACACGATTAGTTGAATGGTTCCCATCCTGGGTAAGCAAATTTGATTACCTTGAGGCAACCTTCTCTCAGTTTTTTTTTGATAAATATATGCTTTTATAAAAATCAACCGCTAAGGAAGCGGAATCGATACACAGGAGTATACCAACACCACTAGAGATATGAGGCTCTTCGCAATCCCCCATAAAGACTATAAAATTGGGAAGCGATGTGACATGCCTGTTCTCAAACCAACTCAATAAAGTACACAAAAATAGGTAACGAATTCTAGAAGATGCAATCTTCGATCCTTCAAAACATCTCGAGTTTCCCTCCTACCAGATCGTCTAGAAAATACTATGTGGGGCCAAGTGCCACATTTCCAACCCCCTTCCACCCCTTAGGAGGGATCCATATCCCTAAACATGCCCTCACCGTCTCGGGCATGACCCACGGAATCCAAGTTAACGATAGAAAGACATCCCACAAGACCCTCGTGGCCCAACAATGCAAAAGGAGATGATTGGTCGTCTCTTCTGCCTCCTTACACAACCAACATCTCGTATTGCTATTTTTTTCGACCAATTAATTTGTTCTTCGTATTTCATATTACCTTTTGTTTTTGAAATAAATTTCACATCTTTTCAGTAGGGAATAATAATGTGTTATGATGTTCATTTTTGTTAAAATCAATGACAACAACTTTACCCTAACAATACAATTTAATTTTAAATATACCAAGTGTGTGAAGACATGTATGTTGGACATTGGAGCCTCCTACATAACTCAACCCTTAACCTCTTTTTGACTCCTAAATAAGTAATATTTACATATTTCTTTCATTTCCACACACATGTTGCATTTCATTTACACTTTTGAGGATATTTGTTTGTATATATATGATTGTATATTGAAAATTCGTATGTCAATGGGTAAAAATTATTTGTATATGTATGTGTGGTGTTTTTTTTATCTTTATATGATGTTTGTATGTTGGAAATAACCCATAAATTTGTCAATTTTTTTTTGTATTTGAATTAACCTAGGGTTCTTGAATTTTTGCACTTTTGTTGAAACTAACTCATGAATATATGTTTGTGTATTTTTGTTAAGCGTATACGATGTTTATATGTTGGAAATAACCCATGAATTTGTCAATTTGTTTGTGTGTTGTCTAGCGCTCTTGAATCATTTTTGTACTTATTTTCCATACATATATCCACTGCTAAATCATTTAAATCCTTTTGGTGTTTTAGATCTCTCATATGTATGAACTGTTTTTTATGTTTCTCACTCTCAGATTCGCTAAACTATGGTTCCTGTCAGGTATACTCTTTGCTTTATTTTACTTTTTATATGTTAGGTTTAAAGAGTTTAATGTAGTTGATATATGGGATTGGTTCGTTAAGAGTATCTCTTTATCTTTATTATATTTTCCTTGTCAGTGGTTGATTTGTACTTCGAGATGCCCCTCAAAATGGTTCAATATCCACACCCAATACTACGCAAAGAACAAGAGGATTGATTCATTTTATGAGAATTCAAAGAAGTTAGTTGATGATTTCAGAATTTGCAGACATTGTTAGACCAAATGGGATACTTTCGAGAAGTTATGGCGCGAAGAGTTCATCGGGTGGCTATCAAAATACAAATGAAATATGGTTAGTCTCAAAGTCTCAAATTTTCTTTATGAACTTACTTTATGAGCTTATTTATTTAAATTGTTGGAAGGGATTTGCTGGTGGTTTGGTTTTGAAATTTGCTGCTGCTATTGAGTTTATTTTAAACGTTAAACCATGTTGGATTTAACGAATAAACAAATGAAACTATGTCAAAATTTTCAAAAATCAATAAACGTTCTAAATTGATTAAAAACTTACCGTTAGAGGATGAAAACCCAAAACAACCTCCAAACAACACCAAAGAGGAACGAACACATCGTACGACATCAATATAACACGTAGGAACTCACCGCCTAGTCACAGTTTATGCCAGTACTAATTATGTTCAATGAAGGGTGCTTTGGGAAGAACTTTATAATACACACCAATGTAAGAGGCACGAACTGACCGCGTAGTCGTGGTTCTCCCGATTTGAGAATATGATGATAATTTAAAAATATCTAGATTATGCTTAAAAGTAAGTCGTTAAAGGGTGAAAACCTAAACCAGATCCCAAATGTCATCGTAAGAGGCATGAACACCTTGCATGGGACCAATGTAACTTTTAGGAACTGACCGCGTAGTCCCAGGTCTCCCGATTTGAGAATATGATGATAATTTGCAAAAATGAACACTTAGACTTAAAAACAAGCCGTTAAAGGATAAAAAACCTAAATCAGCCCCCAAACGACTCCATAAGAGGCACGAACACCTCGTACGAGACCAATGTAACTTGTAGCAACTACCTACATAATCACGGGCCTCTCGATTTGAGATGATGATGATAATTTCAAAACATGTAGATTTGGCTTAAAAATAAGCCATTGAAGGGTGAAAACCTAAACTAGCCCCCAAACGACCCCGTAAGAGGCACGAACACCTCGCACGGGACCAATGTAACTTGTACGAACTGACCGCGTAATCGTGGGTCTCCTGGTTTGAGAATATGACGATAATTTCAAAATATGTCAATTTGGCTAGAAAATAAGCCGTTGAAGGGTGAAAACCCAAACCAGCTCCCAAACGTCCCCGTAAGAGGCACGAACACCTCGCATGGGACCAATGTAACTTATACGAACTACCCGCGTAGTCATGGGCCTCCCGATTTGAGATGATGATGATAATTTTTGAACATGTAGATTAGGGTTGAAAGTAAGCCGTTGAAGGGTGAAAACCCAAACCAGCCCCCAAACGATCCAGTAAGAGGCACGAACACCTCGCACGGGACCAATGTAACTTGTATGAACTGATCGCGTAGTCGCGGGTCTCCCGATTTAAGAATATGATGATAATTTCAAAATATGTCGATTTGGCTTGAAAACAAGCCGTTAAAGGGTGAAAACCCAAACCAGCCCCCAAAGTCCCCGTAAGAGGCACGAACACCTCGCACGGGACCAATGTAACTTCTACGAATTGACCGCGTAGTCGCGGGCCTCCCGGTTTGAGAATATGACGATAATTTCAAAATATGTCGATTTGGCTTGAAAATAAGCCACTGAAGGGTGCAAACCCAAATCGACCCCCAAACGGCCCCGTAAGAGGCACGAACACCTCGCACGGGACTAATGTAACCTCTACGAATTGACCCCGTAGTCGCGGGCCTCCCAATTTGAGATTATGATGATAATTTCAGAACATGTAGATTAGGCTTGAAAACAAGCCGTTGAAGGGTGAAAACCTAAACTAGCCCCCAAACGACCCCGTAAGAGGCACGAACACCTCGCACGGGACCAATGTAACTTGTACGAATTGACCGCATAGTCGCGGTTCTCCCAGTTTGAGAATATGACGATAATTTCAAAATATGTCGATTTGGCTTAAAAACCAGCCGTTAAAGGGTGAAAACCCAAACCAGCCCCCAAACGACCCCGTAAGAGGTACGAACACCTCGAACGGGACCAATGTAACTAGTACGAACTGATCATGTAGCCGCGGGCCTTCCAGTTTGAGATGATGATGATAATTTCAAAACATGTAGATTAGGCTTGAAAACGAGCCGTTGAAGGGTGAAAACCCAAATCATCCCCCAAACGACCCCGTAAGAGGCACGAACACCTCGCACGGAACCAATATAACTTGTAGAACTGACCGCGTAGTCATGGGTCTCCCGGTTTAAAAATATGACGATAATTTTCAAAAATAACACTTAAACTTAAAAATAAGCCGTTAAGGGTGAAAACTCAAACCACCCCCCAAATGGTCCTGTAAGAGGCGCGAACACCTCGCACCGGACCAATGGAACTTGTACGAACTGATCGCATAGTCGCGGGTCTCCCAATTTGAGAATATGATGATAATTTCAAAATATGTCGATTTGGCTTGAAAATAAGCCGTTGAAGGGTGAAAACTGAAACCAACCCCCAAACGACCCCGTAAGAGGCACGAACACCTCGCACGGGACCAATGTAACTTGTAAGAACTGACCGCATAATCACGGGTCTTCCGGTTTGAGAATATGACGATAGTTTACAAAATTCAACTATTGACTTAAAAACAAGTCGTTAAGGGGGGAAAACCTAAACCATCCCCCAAACGTCCCCGTAAGAGGCACGAACACCTCGCACGGGACCAATCTAACTTGTAGGAACTGACCGCATCACAGCTCTCCCAGGTTGAGAATATGACGATAATTTGCAAAAATAACACTTAGACTTAAAAACAGGCTGTTAAAGGGTGAAAACTCAAACCAACCCCCAAATGGCCCCGTAAGAGGCACGAACACCTCACACAGGACCAATGTAACTTGTACAAACTGACCCCGTAGTCGTGGGCCTCCTGGTTTGAGAATATGACGATAGTTTCAAAATATGTCGATTTGGCTTGAAAATAAGTCTTTGAAGGGTGAAAACCCAAACCAGCCCCCAAACAGCCCCGTAAGAGGCACGAACACCTCGCACGGGACCAATGTAACTTGTATGAACTGACTGCATAGTCGCGGGCCTCCCGATTTGAGAATATGACGAAAATTTCAAAATTTGTTGATTTGGCTTGAAAACAAGCCGTTGAAGGGTGAAAACCCAAACCAACCCCCAAATGACCCTATAAGAGGCACGAACACCTCGCACAGGACCAATGTAACTTATACGAACTACCCGCGTAGTCATGGGCCTCCCGATTTGAGATGATGATGATAATTTTTGAACATGTAGATTAGGGTTGAAAGTAAGCCGTTGAAGGGTGAAAACCCAAACCAACCCCCAAACGGCCCCGTAAGAGGCACGAACACCTCGCACAGGACCAATGTAACTTATACAAATTGACCACGTAGTCGCGAGCCTCCCAGTTTGAGAATATAATGATAATTTCAAAATATGTCAATTTGTCTTGAAAACAAGCCATTGAAGGGTGAAAACCCAAACCAACCCCCATATGGCCGCGTAAGAGGCACGGACACCTCGCACGGGATCAATGTAACTTGTTCGAACTGACCACGTAGTCACGGGCCTCCCGATTTGCGATTATGATGATAATTTCAAAACATGTAAATTAGGCTTGAAAACAAGCTGTTGAAGGGTGAAAACCCTAACTAGCCCCAAAACGACCTCGTAAGAGTCAAGAACACCTCGTACGGGACCAATGTAACTCGTACGAACTAACCGCGTAGTCCCGGGTCTCCTGGTTTTATAATATGATGATAATTTCCACTCCCATATGTAATTTTTTAGTTTGAGTAAGCTTTTTTTATAAATTTCTTGGTTACTAATATCGTATCTTTTTTGTATCCTATTGTTTTTTGCAGGATAACATTTTATCGTTAGTATTTATTCACGGGGAACACACGGAGAACTCAATGGTTTACAACAAGGGGTTTATTCATGATTCTATATTTTGTGTTATGGCCGTGCGGGCTTTATGTTATCCAGGTTTGATATTAGCAGGTTTTAGAATGTCCAGAAAATAGAGGAAATTCTGCTCAATTTTTTTTTGGTCTATGAACTACTAAAGACTTGTAACATTTTGAAGTTTGTATGAACATTAGTTTATCAACAACGTGCAAGATTTGCAATTTGTGAATTTTTTTGTTTTCAAATATTTTTTTTTCTTTTTATTAAAAATTTGGCACAGTTCAAAACCGTGCCAAAAGTGTATCAAAATTTGGCACGATTTTGAACTGTGCCAAAAGTTTTTCAAACTGTGCTCAATCTGGCACAGTTCAAAAGTGTACCAAAAGTGTGCTAGAAATATCAAATTCTGGCACGATTTAAAAGTGTGCCAAAAGTGTTCCTGTTTGGTCAAATCAGGCATACTTTTGAGCCGTGCCAGAAAAAATGGCCATTTTGGAACACTTGATTTTGGCACAGTTCAAAACCGTGCTAGAGTTTTAAACCGTACCAGATTCCTATTTTTGGTGTAGTGGTTATCGCATTAGCAGGTAAGCATTTTAAATACTTGCTAAACTATTTTAAAACTGTTTTACACTCGGGCTCTGACCCATTTCCTATCTTTTTCTCTCTCTTGTGTATATATATATATATATATATATATATATATATATATTACAGGTGCCCAGCCACAGGGGCGTCATGTATAGGTTCCTTGGATTGGATGCGTTGCAGCATATGTGGGAGTTGCAGGCCTTTATTTTAGACGACCTCTTCATTTATTCAAATTTTTGTTTTAGTTCTTCATAGTTAGGGCATGTGTCGCCCGTTTCCCTATTCAGTTTGGATATATCAGAGATCTATGTTTATTTGCATTTTCAGTATTTTGTACTCCTTGGGAGTTAACTATTGTCAGGATGGTTCCATCTATAGTTTTAAACTGGTTTGGTTTATCTTAATAGTTTTAATTCTTGTGTGCTATTGCCATCCTTAGTATTTATGTGATTCTTAAACTGTTGATTGTTAAAAAAGTTTACATATTTGGATGTAATAAAATGGAAATAAAGTCTTAAATAGTTTTGACACTTAGCATAATTATTTAGGGTGTTTAAATTGGTAAATTTTATTTAGCGACAGTGATGCTAAGAATGAACCAACTGCTCACCTTGATTTTAGTTTAATAAAGGACTGATCACTCGGTCTTTAATTAGGCGGGGTGTGACAGCTTCCAAGATCCGTTTGACTTAGGTCAACTCTCCTAACCGAGGTTAGCTCAATGCACTTTCATATATCTCTGAATACTCTTTCCAACGGTCCATACCTTACTCAAACTTGCCATACGGTTCCTATGTACATGTCTTTTCCCTCTGAAATCACAATCTAGAGGCCACTGGATGCATCCAAGCTCCATTTGACTTTGGTCAACTCTTGAACCTGAGAGTATCTCAATGAACTTTTGAACAACTCTAAATCCTATTTCAAATGGTCATGGTCGTGCAAGAATCAGACTTACGATTTGCATTTCATGCCTGTTTTTTGAAAAGTCCATTTCAGACTATCTATAGGCATACTCGACCCTCAGACTATCGACATACGGTTAATTTACTTGTCTTGCAAGTCATGGGGTATATTGAAGGGTATGTCAAGGCCTATGTTGATTGGAAGACTCCCTAGCCCTAAAATTTTTCGAGTTGAGGAGACCACGACCTCATTGTGAATGATCTTCCTTTTCCAGTTCCCATGACCCCCTTTTCCTAGAAATAAGTGTGTAACTTTTTACACAACCCTTCCAAAACATCCCCATTACATCATCCACACACTTCAGCTTTTGTACTCTCTTTACCACCATTATCAAAATCAACGTACATCATCATCAAAGTCAGAATTCAATCTCCATAAAGGAATTAAATCCTTTTCATTCAAATTTGTTACTTCAGTGTTTTTGTTCTTTTTTTTACTTACTACTATATTGTTCAAATTTAGTTATCATTTCCTCACCTTAATCACCTTTTCTGCTATTTATATATTCACCAAACTTATTTTCATAAACTCAAAAAATCAAAAAAGAGGATTTGATTTTTGAACCCCAAATTAGAACCTTCCTTTTATTTTTACTACACTTTCCTCACTTGTGTACATTTTTCAAAGAACCAAAATAAGAAAATTCTAATTTTGTTTTCATGGGTTAAATCCCATTGTACACACCCCATTCTAGTACCCTTCAAACACCTTCTTAGGTCCCTAATACCATCCCTTTCACCCTTGGACCCCATGTCCTACTCCAAACCCTGACCCAGAGGTCACCTCGCTCCTTTCAACTCCATTTGACATTTTTTGACTCTAGGAATCGAGAGTATCTCATTTAATTTTCTTAGGGCTCTGAATACCCTTTCCAAGTGTCCCTACCAAGCGTGAGTCGGCCTTACGGTTAACACATACTTATCTTTTTACTCCAAACCTTATCCCAGAATCCACCAGGCGCTTCCGAGATCCATTTGACAATGGTCAACTATCGGACACATGAACTTCACCATGCACTTTCATAGGGCTCTAAATACCCATTACAATGGTCTCAACCATGCACGATTTGGACTTATTATTTTCATTTTATGCTCATTTTTTGAAAAAAAAAAGTCCCTTCTAGACTGCCTATAAGCACCCATGGCCCTCTATCTATCGGCATAGGGGGTACCTTTCTTAGACCACAATACATGGGTACGATGGTCAACATACCCCCTAACCTTAAAATTTTACTATTTAAGGAGGCTGTGACTTCATTCTCAAGGATCCTTCCTCATTGCCTTGAAATCAGTGCATCATTTTCCCCAAAACATCATTTTCTAAACATTCTCTCCACCTTTCCTTTCATCAATTTCACCCCACCTTTACCATCCATTTCGCCACCACTTTACCACCAAGTTATCACCATAAAAATCCATGCTACTTCATTTTAAAAATCATTAGCAAGGCTTCATATAAGGTCTAATTCTATATTTTTTAACTTATTTAAATAGTGTAATTTATCACACTTATTTTATCTTAGCATATATTTTTCTTTAGTTTTACATTCTAACACCGAATAATCCTTTTTATTACTTATATCGACAAAAATATAGTTTCATAAATCTAAAATAGGCAAAAGGAGTTGTTAATCCTTAAACCCTAAAATAGAATCCCCCCCCCCCCCCCCCCCCTTTCCTACACTTTCTCCACTAATGCACATTTTCTAATAAACTAAACAGAATTGTAGTTTTGGGTGCATAGATTAAATCCTACCCTTTTATGTTATCAAACTACGTGGACTTTGGTTCCACTTTCGACTATGTAGGAGTCTTGAGTCTTTATCGGGATTCAATTCCTCCTTTCTCATTTCTTGATTATATTCATTCTCATTGTTATTAATATTGTATGCGCGCGCGCACACACACACACACACACACACACACACACACACACACACACATATATATATATATATATAGTAGTTTAATTGTTTTTAGCAACCCCGTTAGACATGCATATTCACTTCTTCATAGTCAATCATGATCCGGTATATTTCTCATCTTACATTATATTTTCATATTTTCTATTCTCTTTCATTTTCACAATGTTGTCAGGCATGCATATCCATTTCATTATAGTGTATTATGATCCATTGTATATCATATATCATAGCCTTTTTTATTTATTATATTTTAGCTATCCTGTTAGACTGCGTATTCCATTCCTTATGATGGATTATGATTCGATACGATGTTCACATTTTGGCTACCATTTAGATTACCTTCTTTTATTTTATTTATACTCCTCAGAATGATTGATATTTTTCTTTTCTATGACACGAGTATGATGATTTATTCTCTCACCTATTTCACATCACACACATTATACATAAGGATTTGATCCCGAAGAAAAAGGAGAATATTATCATAGCTCATGAGATACCGAAATGGAAGAATGGGTGCCTAACACCTTTCGATTTCATAACTTAGTCCCCAAACCCATGATCTTTTTGGTTCCATATGGATTATTTTATCTTTGATCTCATTTCTTCTAGGACGACTACATCTTTTTCCTAGTTTGAGTAAAATAGGATGACGACTTCATTTTTTTTTATATTTTCACTCCCTTTGAAGATGGTCGATTTATGTTCGTGGGAGCCCAACATAAATCCCTATCGAACACGCTGATCTCTCATTTTTTAAGGTGAACCCCTATCGAAAGAAATATCGGATGACCATAGTGGAGACTCCATTAGGGACTTTATTTTTGGGGGACTAGACTCTATTTATATGGGTTTTATTTTCCTCTACATACTTTATCTCATGTCTTCTACATGTGCGTATATACCTCACTTGTATGTTCTTCTTAACCTCGTGCTTACATGTTGTACATATAAATTTCTTATAACATGATATCCACATATACTCTTCTCTCTATCAATCTTTTTATTGTTATATGTATATAACACCTTTCTATGACATGCTTCATGCTTATTCACTTGTATATACTTACCATGTTCACTCCACTTAGTCACATTTTCACATGCTCCATATCACTCGTAAATATCCATGCTTAATCCCACTAGCATATACTTCCACATTATTCTCACTTGTATATAGCAACATACTTGCTCACATGATTCACATACCATTTGTAAATATCCATGCTTAGTCTTACTTGCACCCAAGAACCCAATTCCATATTACTATCACTTGAATATATCTACACATTTTCCTCACTTGCACTTTTCACATACCTTTCTCCCATTTATGTATATTTACACTCCTCACGCTTTGTTTATACATTCATTCTTTATATATGCTCCATGCTTCATGTACATACTAGCTAGCTTTACTCTCCTTGATTATCCCCTTTATAACTTGTCACTCATGTATATTCTCATGCTTTACCTCGTGCTTAGTATTAGTACTTCTTCTGCTTAGCATACATAAAACTCTCCATAAAATAGTAATTATGATTCATTCATTTTCCACACTACGTCATGGGAGCACTACATTTTGACCAATTTTTTTCCCGTAGAGGGAGGTCAATTCGTGATGGGTGCCGACCTTGCAGGGCACGGTTAATCTAAGCGATATAATTCCTACCTTCCATTGACCTAGTACCTTTGATGGATATCACAGGCTTCCCCCGCATCGTACTACATGCTCTGACTTATGACAAAAGGTATATCACATGGAACTCATTTATGTACATCAAGTATATCAAATTAGCTCTCACACGTATTGTAACCATGAGATATATTGGGAGGAAATTCATGTACACCTAGGTATATCAAATGGCTTATCCACATATACCGATTAATGATTACCCTTATACGCAAGAGGTATATCATGGAAGTCATAACCTCCCAATGCATTAACTTCATATAGGTGTCTGCCCTAAAACACTCGTACCTAGTTTGTTGATTTCAACGCGAAACTCTATCAAAATTTTGAGTCATCGTCCCACCCAAATTTTGCGCTATTTTTCTCATTTTTAAAACTGGACCCTGCACATGAGTCTGAAAACAAGTCAAACCGTGTCTTGCATCGCGTACTCTATCTTTACCCAGTTTTATTAATTAGTAGACTAGTTTTTACAAAAAAAAAAAAATTTAATAGGAGAGAACAAATCTTTCTTCTTTTATGCGAATTTGACGTGACATAGTAGATATCCCCACTTTAATTTTAAATTTGAACAAATCTTCCTCTTTTTCCAAAAGTAATAGATTTATCATGTCATAGGAACTTCCTACTATGTTATGAAGAGGATACTTTTTTCTATATTTTCTCTCTCTCTCTCTCTCTCTCTATATATATATATATATATATATATATATATATATATACATATATATAAAATATAAAGGTTTGGATATTTCTCCAATTCATCCCATTATTCTTTAGTGCTCGAGATTTATACTTGATTCCTTGTAATTTGTATGTCTATTTGGCCATGAACTACCGAATATAATGGATGGATGTTTATTTTGAACTATTTTGTGGCCTTTATACAATCAAAATGTGATGGAATTGCCCAAAAGTTTGTAAGAAGAAGCATTAGTGTCATTCGAATGAAGTGTTTGGGTCATTTCAAATGAGGAATTTGCATTGTTCGAACGAGTTTCGAACAACCATCAAACATGAAATATTTGTTCTCTTTCACCCATTCTCTGGAATCTCATCGGAATCCTGTTCGAATGATTCATTCGATCGAGGTATGGGTTGTCGTTCAAATAACCTTCAATCTTCGTTAGGCTCTCATTGGAACCCCCGTTCCAACGAGAAGAGAAGTCATTTGAATGAGAAGGGATATTGTTCGAATGAGCAGTTAAAAAATCAAAATCTGTAGAATTTTTATGTGCTATCGCGACGTGGACTTTCGAATTGGTTAAGTTGTCAAGCTCCCAACGATACAGATCAGATCGTGGGTAAAAGGTTAATGGACCTGTGGTTAGAGGTAGTGGTTTTTCGAGAATAAATAAGAGAGGGAGGGTGTTTGGGGGTACATTCCCAACATTTCTCATGAGATTTTCAAGACCTCTCTCTCTCTCCCTCCAAGTTTTCTCCTCTAAGTCCCTCATCCACCTATTTTCAAGGTCTACTCCCCATTCCAAGTCGTTTCCTAGCCATTTCCAGGATTTTAAGACCCCTTTCAAGCCTTGCCTAAGG